>WNWU01000006.1:51070033-51109130 GCA_012654045.1 Ptyas mucosa | reverse complement strand
TTTTGTTTTGTTTTGTTTTGTTTTGTTTTGTTTTGTTTTGTTTTGTTTTGTTTTGTTTTGTGTTGTGTTGTGTTGTGTTGTGTTTTGTTTTGTTTGTTGTTCCCTAGCTACTGCTGCATTTCATTTTTCTCCCAGATCCTGGCAATCCATATGTGGATGTTATAAGAAAAGAGCATGAAGTAACTTTGTGCTCCTTTGCTGCATCAGATATAGGCTGGGATTTCAACATGAGGATTTTGATTCTGTTGCAAATCATAATCAAAGCGAATTTGTGGATTTGTCCTCTTATAAAAGGACAATTTGGGATATTGGCTGTCCTTGGTATTTAATATATTATTTTTTTGTCTGAAGATTCCAATGATAGTACCTCAATATGACTTTTATTACAACTGTTGGTAATGTGTGCTTGACTCTTTAATGACTTTAGGCTCTGTTTCAAGGAGTGATTCAATACTGGAGGATTTCAGCAGCAGTTGTCCTTGTAATGATATGCTCAGCAAGGAAAACTTGATAATGATGAGCAGTATTATAATTTGAGCTCATTCTTGTGTGTCAGCTACAAGGCAAGTGGTGAAAAATAGACATATGCTTTTAATTTATATTTTGACCAAAAGACTCATGATAAATGACAGCATTTAAAATATTAGTTACTGCTGCTACAAGGGAGAAAAGGATGATAAAGGGATACGAAGAAAAGAACTACCTACATTAGGTACTACTGTCAATGTATCTCAGTTGGCAGATAATTCTGGCCCTACTGTATACCTAGCCATAGTTGAAGATGAATTGGAAGAGTCTACGGGTCATGTAGTAGTTTGCTTTCTCTAGGAATCTTTATGTGAAAGAAAATTCTATCTTTTAAATAATTTATTCCTCATGGCATTTAGCAGTTTTCCTGGCCTAACACATCTTTTAGGAATTTTGTAACTACCTGTGAAAAGGTATGTGGCCTTGTGAAATGAGATATTCTGTAAATTGTAAATTGGAAAATTCCTACATTCAAATATAAGATCCATGAAGGTCCAGTATTTTTCATAGCAATAGGTTAAGTTTGTGCTTTGTTCATCTGTTGAAATCAGTTATTATCTAGCTTGTTATTGTTACTAGATCTAAAAATAAATTTACAGGCTAAAGTCTTCCATTCTTGCTTGGCAAATATTTTCTTCAGAAAATATTGATAGTGAGAAGGTGGCAGCACTGTTATTGGCGAGGTTTTTTTTAGTTTCCAAATTTACCCTTATTCAAATATTTAAACTAGGATTCACCATGACTACTGCCTCGTGTCATTGCATTTCAGGATGTATGATGACTGAACTGGCCCAGCTTTCCATTGTGATTATTTTTTGTTATTGTAGGAATATTTCCTTGGAATTCTTAAGTGTTTGGGCTTGTATATATGTAAATTTATTCCATAAAATTCATAGATTGCTTAATTGTTTGTTCTTCCTGTAAAGGGAGATGTAATGCCATGTTTATCATGCTTGAAATGTCAAATGAAACACCCAAGGCAAGAGATACCTAAACAAAACATCCTCACTGAGCAACAGTAAATAGCCTAACCTTCCTTTTCTGGCTTCTCTGTATTTTGACCAATTTTGTTTGAGTTTTAGTATAACAGTACTTTTGTTTATATATTGTGCGTGCTCAGACACTCTCAAACTTCCTTAATAGGATGCTGAGAAAAATCAATATGTAGTTTACTGTGTCAGTTTTTAAGAGGAGATGCAATAGTAAAGTGTTTACTAGGAAGGGAAGCTAAATTAAATATGTTTAGAGTAAAGAGCTGCACTGTTACAAGATAACTGCGGCCCATGAGCAAAGGGGAGCTTCTTGCCTCAAATAGTGAGTTAGGAGAAATGGTAGACTACAGCATGTTGTTTATCTGACATTGATCTTGTGACCTCATGTGCTCCTTTGCTTCCACCATCAATGCATCCACCTATCTGTCCTGTTTGTTGATATATATACACCCCTTTCCCATTCCTACCCACCTGCATGTGACTATAGGCCCGTCAGAACCAGAGATGCGACACCTTCTTAAAGCAAATAAATGAATGGAGAAGCTAACAGGGAATAAAGCTAAAGAATAATGCTGAGTTAGAAGTTTGCATATTAAACAAAAAGGAGCCCAGTTAAATATTGGTATTTTATTTTGTATGCTTCTGCATGTCCTTTACCCCAAGTTTCTCATTACTAATTCAGCACTTGTTAATTTCCACAGGACTACTTCTGGGTGGATTGTGGCCTAATTAGACTGTACAGTCTTGACTTATTTGTGGTTCTATCATGTTAATATTTGGCTCCAGGGACTATCTAAACCTATCTGCTATTTTTTTTTGCACGTGAGGTACATACTATATAGATCTCCAACATTTCACCCTCTCTCTCTCTCTCTCTCTCTCTCTCTGTGTGTGTGTGTGTGTTGTGTGTGTGTGTGTGTTTTAGAGATTTAGGTTTGATATGAGAAAGGCTAATCCTTCAATTTTCTCTATTTCTGCCATTGAATGGCCAGCAGCATTGATTTACAACTGGCAAGAGAGAATGCACTTGTTTTGTCCCATTAAAGCCATGTGAAAATAATATTGTGTATTTTTTGTCCAAAGTCAAATACTGTAAAATCCATTGTAATAAATGAAAACATGAGCAAGGTCTGATGGTTATTCTTTATTTATTTCAAGAACTTTCATGTAAATTTCTTCTTCAGAGCACCTAGTAAAAAGTCTTTATAATAGCCATTGCACTGTTTTCCTGCAACACAGCTATATTTATCTATAGTTATACTTATAGAAATGTAATTTTTCTTTTAGAAACAATCTGCTATTATCTTGGTAACTTTTATTTTCAAATAGCTTAGTATAACAGAAATGCTTTAGTATCTATTGAGGCATAGCATGAAATAATGTGCTGAAGGTCACAAGGGCAGCGATGTAGAGTTTTTAAGTATTTGCATATATAGAGCCCTATTAAACCACAACTTAGTTAAAAACTAAAATGAAAAAAGAAAGACATATTTGGAGGCCTTTTGTATTAATTATTTTAAGATTCCATTTCTTACAAAAGATTTTATTGCCTACATTTACTCCTTTTCCCCCCATGACAATCTTCCAATAGGGTAAGATTGGACTAAGAGATATTAACTGATTCAAAGTTCCTATAGTGACCCTGACTGACAGAGGATGTGGGCCTAAGCTACCCCATTTATCACTGCACTACATGGGATCCTGACACTCATGTTGCTGCACTGCTATGGTTACCTGAACCTCTTAGACTAAGCCATGATATGCTTTGTTTACAGTAGCTTTTGTTGTTCGATTTGGTATGCCCTTTGTTCTGAAAACCTTCCCTGTGAGGAATTAGCTTCTTTTAAAAGTATTTTTGGTTACACCCAAAGGGACATCAGGGCAATTTCACATTGGAACCAATTACCCTTTCATTGGATTTACGGAAGTGGAGAGGCTAGACATCTGTGGGGGATGCTTTAATTTGCGTTCCTACTTGATGGTCTAAAGAACCCCTTCCAACTCCCCTTGAATTCTGTGGTAAGATAATCAAGAGTGTTTGGATTAGACCAATTCAGTATTAAGAATTTGGGGAGCTATTTTATGCTGAAGATATCAGCATATCTCTGTAGATGTGGATGTGAAAGAAGGAGATCGTCACTAAATTGAGTAGAAAAGAACCCTATAATAAATTAAAAACCAGACGATGCTAATGGATTGTTAGATAGCAATGTTAGTTTTCTTGGAAGAGGATGTTTTCAAACCTACTAGCCTTGTGGCTGATTTTAATGATACAGTGTAAGGGTTTCTGGTGCTGGTCCTCTGCCTCCTCCTCTGCTACCTGTAAAATTGGAAGAGTGATCTCCTCTTCTATCCTCTAAGGCTAATTAGCTCTAAAACGTTGGACAATCATCCAGAATAAATTGGGGGGCGGGATGGAAGGGGAGTGGGAAAACGATCTGCCCCGTGGCCTTTAGTAGCACAGTATTCTATTTTATTTTACATACTATAATATCACATAGTATTTATGTGAAGCTGGTAACTGATGGTGGGCTGCAGTATCAACAATTTGGACTGCAGTATCAACAATTCCAGAAAGATTGTGGATCTCATACTGTAAATAGTGTTTAGAGGCAATATTAGATATATTGAGAATTAAAAAAGCTAAAGCTTGGATATGGAAAATGGCTAATATAACTTCAAGAATTAAACTGGTATTTAATAGGACTTCATTTTTCCTGAAGGACTGAATTGTAACTCAGGGTCCTTCTGGACTTGTCCTATTTGGATAAATACTGCTACTAGAGGTGTTTTTCTATCTGTCTTAGTTCATCAGCTCTGAACTCAACTAGGTCAAGTAGATGTGATCTCAATTTTGCATGATCTAATTACACCCGGAATTGACTATTATAATCTGTATATAGGGTTGCCTTTCAAGATGACTCAGAAATTGCGTAAAATGTAGCTCTTTTCTGTGGGGGCAGGTGAAGGAAATAATCAGATCACATTAAACTTGTTTTGTATAAAGTGTACTGCTTGTAAGTTTGTTTTGAGGTGCAATATTTAATATTAAAATTAAACCAAAACAGTTTCAATCCAGTTTACTTGAAGGATCTCCTACACCAGGTGAATTTGCTGAATAAAACTGTTTCAAGCCCCTGGGCACATCACCATAATCAACTAGTGGGCAGATACCAGAAAAGGGCTTTCTTTGTGGCAGTCTTATGAAGTTCCCTCCTGAAATATCCTGATCCATGCCATGTCTCTGTTTAAGAAATTTTTAAAAGCCTATCTAAACACACATTATATTTGGTATACTTTATTATTTCATTAAGAGAATCAGTTGGATGTAATAGTTAAGACAACAGACTAGAAATTGGGAGTTCAGGAGTTCTAATTCCTCCTTGGGCACAAGGTCAGCTGGGTGACTTTGGCCCAGTCACTTTCTCTCAGCCCTAAAAACGTGGCAATGGCAAGCTGCTTCTGAAAAACCTTGCCAAGAAAATTGCAGAGACTTCTCCAGGCTGAGTCAGATATGATTGAATGGAGGAAAAGAGATTCATTAGGTAAGTATAGTAAATAATTAACAAACCTGAAAAGTGGTGGAAATGGATGAAATAAATAAATGGCTGCTTGTAAAATAGCTCTAATACCTATTACATAGATAACCATTATACAACAAACATATTATTTTTCATGTTTTTTCTTGTTAGGGAATGATGTACCTAGAAGAGAGGAGATTGGTTCATCGAGATTTGGCAGCACGAAATGTCTTGGTGAAGTCTCCAAATCATGTGAAGATCACAGACTTTGGCCTGGCTAGGCTACTGGAAGGTGATGAGAAAGAATATAGTGCTGATGGTGGAAAGGTAGGTTTGTTTAAACTCATAAAATAGACCAGGCCGTTAACATCCAACATAAAATGGGAAAGTGATCATGTTAAAAAAAAAAAAGTTTATCTCTGGTATCTCTGAAAGGATGACCACAGCAATACTTTTGGAATATGAAACTGAATATCTAGTTTTTCACTTTGATTTGAAAGACATTTAATAGGTAAATATTATGTTTGCTAACTGTTTTTATTTTCCCCTCTTTTTCCATTCTAGATGCCAATAAAATGGATGGCTCTTGAGTGTATACATTATAGGAAATTCACACACCAGACAGATGTTTGGAGCTATGGTAAAATAAAATCTATATTGAATTATATTCTGTAAATAATAACATTGTATTTATTTTCTAAGACCTTTTTATGATCCAGTTTTAATAATAATGTGAAAAAGCTGGTAGTCCATTAGCTAGTTTTGTGAGTCCCAATTTTTCCCATTAAGCATATCTTGGAGCAGCAGTTCTCAAACCTTTACATTCTTAGAAATGATTGAGGATTCACACACAACTGCAATTTTTCCAGTTTCTAGCAAAAAAAAAAATATTTTCTTAATTACCATGGCATTTGCTTAATGATCACTGCAAAAAAGGCTGGAAAATTACTTTCAGTCATATGGATGCCTTGACTTATAACCACAGTGACTTTCAGCCACAATTTCATCCTCAATTATGGACATAAATCAAGGATTATTCAAATATATATCAATATTTACTGTACTAAAAATTAAAGCTCAGAAATTTTCAAATATTTAATTATTTGACTTTGTGGGTCCCATAAAAGGGTTTTGGGGACCCTGGATGTCCCCAAATAACACTTTGAGAGCTGCTGTCTTAGAGGATGCACTGAAATATGTTTTCCTGGGTTCTGGATATATAGGGAATTGACTTTGAAAATGATAGTACTAGTTTACATGTTGTTAACCCAACTTATATAACTTTGTTTCCACATAGAAGGTGAAGTTTTTTTTAAAAAAAAATTCTGTATAGTATTTGTTTTATATGTTGAAAAAAATTGCATTTCCATGAAGTCTTTGTGTCAGCTTGTTGAAACCACCCTTGGGCAGTGTTTTGCCTTATTGTTTGTAGGAGGAGTAGCAAAACCTGAGGGGGGGGGGGATTAAAAGAGGAATCAGCCTAAAGTCTCGGCATAGTCACAAATGGATTAACTCCACCCCTTTTGAATTCTGTTGAGCTTTATCTAATGCCAATATAGTGCTAACCTTTAGTTGAGTAGATTCCTGTGTATTGGCATGATTAATAGTAAATAAGTTTAATTAGAACTTCACATGTGATCCTGGTCTTTCATGACTGATATTAATCTGCCACTTCTTGTCGTACATTGGTTTCACAATGAATATTTTTCTTACTGAGTTTTGAATATATAAAAATGGCTTCATAACTTAACATTTCTTATATTCAATATTTACCATATTTTTCTGAGTATAAGACACACTTCCCCCCCCCCTAAAAGAGAGTGAAAATTTGGGTGTAGCCCTGCCCACCCACCAGCCCCCACCCTTTGAAGGTTGTCAGCCTTCATATGTTGCATTTTCGGGCGGTTCCAGGTGGAAAGTGTTTTCGGGCAGCAGCAGCAGCACCAGCTGGAGCTGCCCACCACCTGAAACGTGATGCTCTTTTTTTGCCTCCACATGCCCCATTTTTGGAATTGGGGAGGAAATAGTTTTCAGGCGGCAGCACCTTGCCTTACACCCCCTGCGCTGCTGCCCAAAAACACTTTCCTCCCCGATTCCAAAAACGGGGCATGAGGAGGCAAAAAAAAGAGCATCACGTTTTCAGGCAGTTCCAGGCAGCAGAGATTGCAACAACAGTGTTTTCAGGTGGCAGCACCTTGCCTTACGCCCCCGCAGCCTGATTTGGGACTCTTTGCCAACTGAGTCCCGAATCAGGCTCCGACCGAGGCAGCAAAGGCGCAGGGGCTTGCTGGGAAGTTTACAAAATTGCAGTGTCAAGGAAGACTGAAGTGCTGCATCTCTATCAGGCCTTGCTGCGAGAAAACCAGGCTTTCAACGCTTACAGCTATAGGTAGGAAGACGGGGCATCTCAAGAGTGGAGCCTTCGGTGCCAAGTCCCTCTTCTGCCCCCATGAAAATCATCCCCCATCCCACCCACTCCAGTTAAATGTGTGTAGAGTGATAGGGTTTGTTTTAAATGGATAAAAAGATCTGTGCTACTCGTTATCAAAATCTGAGTGCAAGTGAGGATGCTGCTGATCCTGATGCTGGTAGGCAGAGGCAGAGTTCTTTTTTTCTTGTTTTCCTCCCCCAAAATTAAGGTGTGTCTTATAGTCCGGTGCGTCTTAAATTTTATGATTGGTTAGAAAAGAAACATGAATAAGGACATAGAGATAAAATATATAGAGAATAGATGGGAGAAAACAATTAGAAAAATAGATACCCAGATGATATTAAGTAAAAGGAAAAAGGGGAGGGGGGGGGGTAAAAGAGAAAAAAGTGAGATATTATAAAAATGTACGCAAATGATGAAATAAAAATAAATAATAATTGAATAATTATTCAATTGAATAATTGAAATGAGAATAAAGATAATTAGGAAATCGGGGTTGCTCGAATACCACTTTAGATTGAACTGAAAAGGGAAACAACAGGAGAGAGGGGAAGGAGTAGAGAGAGAGGAAGGGAGAAGAGAGGAGAGGAGAGGAGAGAAGAGAAGAGGAGAAAGAAGAAAGGGAAACGGAGAGGAAGAAGAGGGGGGGAAGAGAAGTAGAGGAGAAGGGAAGAAGGGAAGAAGGGGAAGAAGAGAGAAGTGGGGGAAGAGAAGGGGAAGTAGGAAAGAGAAGAAAAGGAAGAACGAAGGAAGTAGGAAGAGAAACAGGAAGGAAGAGAAGGGGAGGAGAAGAAGAAAGGTGGGAGTAAAGGTAAAGAGTAAAAGAGCAGCCTTGAAAAAGTAAAAATGAAAAATGAAAGTTAAAAGAAAAGATGAATGAAAAATGATGGAAATGACTGTACATGTAAATGTGTTTATGAAAAATAAAAATAAAAACTTTATTTAAAAAAAGGGAAAAAAAGAAATAGAAGAGTTTTATCCTGTAATTGATAAATTAGCACATCATAGAATAAATACAGGATTGGAGGATTAAGCTTTGAGCTTGAAAAACTAACATGGGAATTTCACAAGCAACCTTGTAAAAAAGCTCAGGTACATCCATATCTATGGAATTTGGTTAATGTAATTAATTAAAATGTCAAGCTAATTTTATTGGTGCCTGTTGTTGGCCACTTGAACAACAACTTGAATGCTTTAGTATGATTTATCTGTCCCTTTTGTTAAACAGAATTGAATTTTAAGAAGCTATAAACCTCTGATGCACTAATGCAAAAAAAACAAACAAACCCACCCTATATAGTATATTCACTATAGTAGCTGAAGTCTCATCAGAAACAATGTGTTTTATCCAATATTTTATCCAACTGTTTTCCAAAGCAGTTAATTTCATATTCTCTGTAGCTAAGAAAGCTAAACATTGTGGTTTAAATTGCTCATCTGTAAAATACACGTTCTGCCCCTTCTATTATTGTTTCATTTTGCAACCTAGCTATGTTCATTGGCAATGGTTAATTATACTCTGGAAAACTGTCCAACATGAACTTTAATCTAAAGTGTGGATTTGTAGCCTCTTCCTATTTAACTTTGCTCATAGGTAAACCGGAGTACATTGGGACTTACTATTAGGATGCCTTTATTAAATCACAGCCTTATTCCTAGTGCCTCTTAAATGAAAAACAACAAATCTGTTTAGTGTTATACCACTGAATGGCTTAATAATACATGGCTGCCACTATCCTACTTTTAATTTATTGACTATTATGCTTATTTCCTATGTGGGTTTTCAGTGTACATAGGTTTTTTTAAATTGGCTATAAGCCTTTTTCCTCCTTTATTAAAATACTAGCTCTTTATCATATGTTCCCTCCCTCTCTCTTTCTCTCTCTCTGAGTGAGTGTGTGTGTGTGTGTGTGCATGTGTGTGTGTAAGGACCAGCTTCTCCCCCACTTCCAAGAAAGTACGAACTCTTGAGAACTTTGTATTTCAAAAGGAGCCTTTTATTGAAAGGGATGAAAGCAAGTCAAAACTCAGAGCAGGCTCTGGGGTCCCTCAGGGCATGCAGTTCAGGATAAAGGAAATTAGGAACCCCCTCCCCACCGTCTGATGTGGATTCTGACCAATCCGCAGTGTGAAGATGAATTGTATCAGCCTCTCTGAGAAACAGATAAGACGAGCTTCTCAGGGCCATCTTACAATCCACTTGGTCCCCCCCTCCCCTTTCATTTCCCAAGGTGTAAGAATTCTCCAGGCATTCCTAGTGTCAGGCAATGGTTATAAATCAGGTTAAAGTTTATATAAAGAGGACCAGGCAGGAAATAGGATACTTAGGACACATAGGAAAAAGAACTAAATGTGACAACTCCAAATCCTCCCCCTTCTTCCACAAAGAATGGCAGATACATGGATCTGACAGTGTGTTTGCACATGCATGTAATTTGTTATGAGGTTTGGAAGAGCAGTTCAGTCAATAAAGATATGTAGACAAATTATCTTGCAAACCACCATCTGATCCATGGGCATCTTCTGCGGGAAGAGGATAAAATAAGTTAAAGTGTAATAATGCAAGTAAAAAACTGGTGGGGCTTTGATGGTGATTACCCCTCTCTCCCCATGGATATCTTTGAGCTTATTCATTACCTATTCTTCTAAATCCAGTTTAAAATTCACTTGAGGTTCATCTTCGTTGTCTTCATTATTTTCAGCTATGTCCTAATATTAAATGTGATTGATATGATCATATTACCGCATATACTCGAGTATAAGCCGATCCGAATATAAGCCGACCCCCCCAATTTTACCCCCAAAAACTGGGAAAACTCATTGACTTGAGTATAAGCCGGGGGTGGGAAATGCAGCGGCTACTGGTAAATTTCAAAATAAAAAAAGACTGGTCAAAAGTGCGAGGACCTGTCAGAAATCACTTTTTTCAGCCCTCTGGGTAGTCCTTTTGTGCATATGGACTACTCAGAGGGCTGAAAAAGTAATTTTTGACTGGCCTCACACTTGTGACCAGTCCTCGAACTTATGACTGTCCTCACATTTTACATTTTTGCCCTATCTTGTCACCATGGTAAAGAGAAGCAGTTGTGAAATGAGTGACATGGTTTTAAGAATGCTGCACGAGCATAAATGTGAGGATGGTCATAAGTATGAGGACCAGTCAGAAGTATGAGGACCTGTCAGAAATGACTTTTTTCAGCCCTCTGAGTAGTCCCTATACACATATATCACATGACCAGCTAGCCATGCCCACCCAGTCACTGGCTTGATCTAATTTCAGGCAAGTTGAAGCCTCTGTTAAGAGATACCAGGGCTGGGCAAATGTGGCCCTTTTACAACCTGTGGACTTCAACTCCCAGAATTCCTGAGACAGCCAAGCTGGGAGAACCCACTAGCTAGCAGCCAATTACAAGAAGGCTAGCTAGCAGCCAATTACAATCAGCTCTCAACTCAAGGTCAGTGCACATGGGATCTCCCTAAACGTGAGGATTTCTTTGTTTCTTTCTCCCTTTAAGCCACCCCCCAGCTTCCAGGGGGCTGCAGAGAGTCTTGCTAGGCACCCCCCTCATGCCCCTAGCAAGCCTTGGGAGCCAGTTGCAGGGAAAAAGTCATTTTTTTCGTGACCTGAATATAAGCCGAGGGGGCGTTTTTCAGCCTGAAAAACGGGCTGAAAAACTCGGCTTATATTCGAGTATATACGGTATTTGTAGAACTTGCAGCTTTTCAGTTAATCAAACCTAGTCCTTTCTATCTCAATGCTGGCAGATAGTGGAACTCGGAACACTGCAGTATCACCCTGTTAGTACACTTCAACAGAACCAATAACACTAATCTAAACTCTTCTCATTATCCATTCTTCTGTTCACTGTTGTTGACATTAATGAAACTTGGTATCTTTAAAATTCTGAGTCAGCCAGGCCCAAAATGCATTGCTAATTTTTAATAATTTTATATGTAGAGATGTACATCTTGCTATGAGAAAAGGTTGGAGTAGGTGTGGTGTATGTGAAGGAGAATATCATGGCTCATACCTATAGAAGTCATGGTGAAATGCTTAGTGATGCCATGCTGGCATACCAATGTGTCTCTGATGGGCATTCCACAAAGAGAAATTACTCAACTGGCCTGTAAGTAAATGATCGATTTTAAAAGGAAATGGGAGAAGGGGAGATTTACTCTGTAATTAGGCCAGATTCTATCATCCCAAAAATGCTTGACAGAAGGAGGGGAAGACAACATGGAACAGAGTGAGGCTATGCAGAGTGATGATACTTGATTGCATCCAAGAAGGAACAGGAAGAGAGGGGATGTTCCAAAAATAATACCCAGTGATAGGGCACTGATAGAAGTCAGCATCTGGCTGAGACAGAAATGAAGTGCAAAATAGCAATACTTTCCCATTTCAAAAGGAACTTGATTGGCAGTATTATTGAAATTTGTATCTGTGGCTAAAATGGGACTGGAATAGAAATGTAATTAGGTTGCACACAGTGGTTATGGTACTGTGTGATTAAAAATCAAAAGGAGGCCTTTATCAGGAAGAGTTCTTTGTATCATACTTTCTTACATCAAGAAAGCACATTTTCAAACCTCATAATTATAAGTCAAATGGAGCAAACTGAGTCTTTCCCATGTTAATAATTGTGCTGCTAATATATTTAGAGCAACTTTGTGGGATTCTACCATGGAACAATAGCTCCCTTCTTGCATTCAATGTGTGTAAATAAGATCAACGTCTTACGTTTAGCTTGCAGATGTATGGGTGTGAAGGAGTAATATGTACATATAACACATTTACTTTTTTATTTTATTTTTGAGAGTTTTTAATTTTTCTGTAAAAATGGATTTTGAATTTAATTTAATTTAATTTAATTAATTCAATTTAATTTAGTATCATTTTTATTTAAATTCTATTCTTGCTTTTTATTGCAAATTCCTTTATTTGTTTCTGTTGTTTTTTCTGCAAGTCTGATAAGGTACAAGGACTCGGCAAAGAATTTCTGTTAGCTGAGCAATGTGTAGTCCTGCCCTGGACACTAAGACATCCAAAGGACTGTCAGTTCAGTACAAGAAGTCAGGAAGCCCCAGGAAAGCCTTTTCACAAAATTAAAAAGGAAAGAAGCAAATCAGAATTGAGCTTGGATAGCTGTGGCTCCACATAGGACAGTCACAGCCATTTGTCTAAGTGCATTATTTTAAATATGTAGAATACAACATTATTTCTTAATACTAGCTTAAGCATACAAGAGTCCAACCTGGACTGACATGTCAGCAATGAGAAGGTGAACCTTTATATTTTTCCCTCCCATGGACTTCATAAAATTATTTGTCCAGAGGACTTTTGAGGAGGGAAAAATTCAATGGAATGCTGACACCTGCATCCAGAAGGATTTACAGAGTAGGTACTCCCTTTATATAGCTGTCTCCACAAAATGGCGTCTGAGAGGTACTGCAAGTTGCCTTCAGCAAACCAGAGGGACCAGTTTCTCCAAACCTAACTAATTTCTGAATTATTTTGGCATGGTGGAATCAGTGCCTGTGGCAGCTTCATTGCATTCTTCCAGAAAATATAGAAAATACAGGAACTCATGGGTGGGAGCTAATTGCCAGAGTAAAAAAAAGAAAGAAAGCTTTTAATCCTTATTTGAACCGTTTGGTTGTAATAATTAAGGCATCAAGCTAGCAACCCAAGATCATGAGTTCTAGTCCTGCCTTGGGCACAAATCCATCTGGATGACCTTGGGCCAGTCACTCTCTCACAGTTCTATGAATCAGGCATGGGCAAACCACATCTGAAACCTTGCCAAGAAAACTGCAGGGACTAACCCACAAGCCAATACTGACTCCAAGGCACAAAAACAAACAATTTTTAAAAATTATTTTTCCAAATGATGAGTGTTGAGATGCACATTTGGGAATTTTTTAAAGAAGGCACTGGAACCCATCCCAGTTCCAATTTCTTCTTAAAATTAGAAGAGCCTTCTAAGGAGCCAAGCTTACTAGTGAAGTCCAGATACAGGTGGCCTGTAACTTTGCCTGAAATTGCAGTATTCATCCCTTGAGTGATGGGACTGCACAGGAAATGGCATTGCCTGGAGCAATACGGAATCAAAGATCCATCAGAAAGAAGAAGCATTTGGCAAGAACAGAAATGAATAAATTATAAGAAATGATTGCTTTCTTTCCCTAATGTGTTCTCATTAAAAGCTGGCAATGTTTTACCAATATGCAAACTGTCAAAACTTTTTTTTTCCTGAAGAGGTGATCCCAAATGGGAAAGCCTGAGAAACAAAAATACATTGTAGTCAATAAGCAGGTATGTGTGCCTTTATACTAAATTTCCGTGTGTGTCCGTCCGTCCGTCCATCCCCTATGTCAGTATATTGAGAATGGAAACCCCCCCCCCCAAAAGAAACATGGCATATCTTGGTCAGCCTCCTTTCTCTTTTTTTTACAATAGGCTCTTCAGTATCCTTTTCCTGCCTGATCTCAGAAAGACAGGATGTTTGTTATCTCACGTCAGCTTCTCCTCATCTCTGTGATACCTCTGATTGTGAGAAAGAAGCCTTTTTCCTCTGCTTTTCTCTTTTCTTGACTCTTAACAGTATTCAATATCTCCTGCTCCACCTTCTACACTTTCTACTCACAGCAAACATTCTCTCAGAAAGAGCCTCTGGCACCTGGTCTTTTCTTCTTAACAGGCTAGCCTTTTCACACCGATGATCCATTATGGAGAAGGTCTTCCATCCTCACTCCATCCAGACTTTCCAGATCAGGCTTTTCCTCTCCTCCTGGCTTGCATGTTGTACCTGTAACTTGAGAATAGTGTACAGTGTACAATGGAACTCAATAAATCCAAGCAAAATATAGCTAATCATGCTAGGGAAAGATGAATAATGAATGTATTATATACATTCGTAGAAATCCTAGTGTGTTTGTATGTTTATGTATATGTGGTTCTGGAAGTTAAATGTGACAGCTTGCTAGATGTGATGCTTTGTAAGATGTGCTTCCTTGCTTAATGACATATTTTAAATTATCTTTAAAATAAAGCAAAAAATATGTAGGTCTCATTTGTTCTTAATAAATGGAAATGTAGTTAATAACATCTGATGCTCTGAATTAGAAAAGCAATAATTTCAGGTCAACTTTGTTTCCTTATTTACTTACAAAGAGACAAAAATAGCAATTACTCCCTCCTCCCTCCCTTTGGCCTCTTTAGTAATTTTCTCAGCATTCACTCACTTCAAATTATATTTTCCTTGCCTCTGATAATCCTTGTACTGTCTCATGCTCTACGTCTCAATCAGTGGTGAAATGTAAAATTTGTTACTACTGGTTCTGTGGGCGTGGCTTGGTGTGTGTGTGTGGGGGGGTAATGTGACTGGGTGGGCGTGGCCAATATTTTTTTTTTACTTTTTTAAAGCCTTTTTTACAACCTATTCAGCTGATCACGCGCAAAGTGCGTGCGCGAAGAGAACCGGTGGTAACACCAGTTGGAACCCATCACTGATCCATTCCATACTCCTTCAGCACTCAAAATTATTCAGAGCCAAGCAACTAGCACAATGTCTTTATAATGTTACTATTTTATACTAGAATTTGTTCAATCTAAATTTCTTAAGATCAGCTTTTCAAATCCTAAAATGTGTCTCTAATGGCACTCTGAGACTAGAGACAGGACTTGTGAAAGTGAATGCTAGAGTATGGGTGGCTATACTCCATACTCAATTACTGGCTCAAACTATTCTCTTTTCTCCTTGGCCTTGCCTCATTATCTATGAGAATGATTTTAATTCACATAGAAAAAGACAGTGACAACTAAAATCTCACCCTTGGGCTTCTCTCCAGATCTTCTACTCAGAAATGGATACAATCAGGCTCTCATTAAACAGTGGGCAGCCGACACAGAGTGCCAGTTGGGTCTAGTCAGATCCCCAGCCGTTATTGCCAATGAATCCTATAAGTACACTGCTTTCTCTATGGTATACTAAGCTCAAAGTACCTAACCAGAAGTAACTGCTCTGACATGATGTCATCCCCTTCTCTCAGCTGTCCAGCAATGACCCTGCAACTCTGGACATGTGGAAACAACAGAACATGTACTCCTATAGTGCCTATACTACAGAAACATTCATACTAGCCTCATCTCACCAGTATTGCACAGGGTACATAGGACATTTCTACACCTCCCTGATGTTTCAGATACTGATCTGCTATAACATGTAATGTTGTGAAGTTCTACACAGCAGTGTTTAAAATTCATCAGATAATAGCCTGTGCCATAAACTAGTCTTAATGGATATCTAGTTCATCATTCTAAGAGTGCTCTCTACTGTGATAGATTTAGTCTGCAAATACGGACTTTATGCTCTCCTACCTCCAACTAATGCTCCTACCCCTCCTTTTAGATTCCTTTTACATATTTGTTTTTATATATACACGTTTCCGTTTTATATTTTTTAGCTTTTTATAATAATTATTTTTTATAATCTCATATATTTTTATGCTTTTTAATTGACCATCTTCCTTTTGATGGGCTTTGACCATAATAAAAATTTGATTGATTGTGATGAATGCTTTCCTTTGGGTTTTTTTTTTAATGTGAAAGTGTTAAAAGTGTTGGAAAGAAAATGTTGGAAAGAAAGCCTCAGAAGATTTCCAGGAATCGGAAAGTGATATGCAATATTAGATTTTCTCTCTGAGATCTAAGCTTTCTTTAAGATCAAGAAAGGAAAAGTCCTTCCAAGGGATCTTAAGAGAGCCACTGCCTTACATATGTTTTATGTAATTTTTATATCTTGATTTTGACAATGGCCTTACGGTTTCAGGTTTGCCCCTATAATATTGACTACAATATTATAGTTAGGTAAATGATTATGTGTTTCAGGTATGCATGGACTATTGTAAGAATTCTCACTTTTGCTTTAGGTGTCACCATTTGGGAACTTATGACCTTTGGTGGAAAGCCTTATGATGGGATTCCAACAAGAGATATTCCTGACTTGTTAGAGAAAGGAGAGCGGTTACCGCAGCCTCCTATCTGCACCATTGATGTTTACATGGTAATGGTGAAATGTGAGTAGCTTTAATTTGATTCTAGCTTTTTGGATGGGCGAGTTTTACTAAAAGGGTTTTCCCTTGCAGCTGGCTGTCACAAATCCTTTGTAGCAATGTGTGCCATTTTGAAGCATCATTGAAGCAGTTATGTTAATTATAATCAAATAGTATGCCTTAACATCTTGAAGTTTGCAAGGAGATGAATCTGATTGAAGGGCCTTGCGTTAATTGAATCCTTATTGTTGGTAGATAATATCACACAGTATTGCCATGCATCAAATCCATTGCGGACAAATGACATCCCTTGCTATGACAACTGGTTTATTAGATGATAACATTTCATGTTCTAGAACCATATATGAAAAGTTGTAAAGAGATTAACTTTTTTTCAAATTATAATATAAAAAATCTAATGAAACAAAACCAGTTTGGGGGAGTAGTTTTCCTTTGTATAACCAGCCATTTATAGATGTTGATATGTCATGCTAACTAGAGTGCATCTCTGTGAGAACATTCGAATCAAGGAGAATCTGGAGACAAATTATTTTGTTTATGTTTGCATCTGGATTCTCACCTGGCACATCCCCCTCCCCAACTGTTCAGCTGCTAGAAGATGTAAATCCTGGAGCTCCAGTTTTAATTTTAAAAGAATTAAGAAATACTCTGTGGTATTTCTGGTTTAATTTAAATGAGATTAACAAACAGCCATTTTTTCCATGTGGCTTGCTGCTCACATATACAGGTGAAAACATTATCATAAGATACAAAGAAGATTTAATGGTTTGAGTTGAGTGGTAGCAGCAGGGCACAGCAATTGGATAGGAAGCATCAACTTTATCCTGGCTAAATGGAAGAAGGAGAAGGAAAAGGAGAAGAAAAAGAAGAATTCTTGCTCTGGTATTATATGCTAGATGATAATCAAGTCTTTAGCACATGAAAGCTAAAAGAAAAAAGCAAAACCATAATTGATAACAACCCAAATGTCAAAAAATAACATAGTGCAGGGAATCCAAACATCCAAAATTAATGTGAGATATTTCGGCCTTGAGTCAGTTAAAATCATGGTCAATGTAGAGGCTGTAAACTAGACCCATTAACTAAGAAATGTTAGTTTAGTTTGGGTTCTCTTAGGAGCAGTTAATATCTCATCTTTTGTTCTTCTATCTGCTTTTCTCAGAGTAGACTTAAATACAAGAGATTTAAATGCATGCTTTCACAAGAGCATAACTTTTTAGAATTCTGTTGTAAGTAACAAAAATAAATGCATTTTTTCCCTTTGGAAGCTTTACACTGCAACGCAGTTGTCATTTCAATGATGAATTGTCTTGTCGCCTGCTGCATATCTGACTGCAGGTGGAACTACATGTGATTGAAAATCCATCCACAAAAGTTACTATTTGTCCATAGAAAACTTTTATTTATTATACTAGTTGATATAATTTCAATGGGCAAATAAATGTTTTTTATTGATTCTTCTGACATAAACTTCAGTTGACAAAGATTTAGATCAAGTCTGAATTATTCATGTCAGACAAACTAGAATTTCACACTTTGCACTGGAAATTAATTTCACACTTTGCACTGGAAATTAAAATTCTATTTGAATCTAAGATTGTAACCTGGTTTAGAAATGTGCAAATAAATATTTGATTTTATTGATAATAAATAGCAAAAATACTGATTCTGAAAATAAATTATTAGGCCTTGTCATCACTGTTGTTTCATTATTCTTTTTTTCCTCAGTTTCCTTAATAAAGTTATCCTAATAATTTTTTGATTCATTTAAAATAAGAGAGGCATATTGATGTATTATGAGCAATCATCCCTCTTTTGATTGTAGTTTGGGAAGTATTAATCTATATGGAGTGGATCCATATTTCTTCCTATTAATTTTTAAACTGCACAGCGATCCTATAATATCTGATAACATAGATATGATTGTATATAGAGGCAATTTCACAAGTTGTCTTTGGTGTCAGTCATGCATTCCAACTAAACAAAGAAGGGAGATTTTAAATAAGCAAGTAAGACTCATTGTATTTGGACTTCCTGTTGAACAATGACAGATTTGGAGGCATGTCAATGCTATTTTCAATTAGGCTTGTTCTTAGATAGACTAGGGCTGTGATGGTGAACCTATGGCACGCGTGCCACAGGTGGCACGTGTAGCCATATCACTGGGCATGCCAGCTCAGCTCTGGCGCGCATGTACGCGCAGGCCATCTGATTTTCAGACCTTCTGGGCCCACCAGAAGTAGGGAAACAGGGTGTTTCCTGCCTCCGGAGGGCCTGGGGGAGTGGGGAAGGCCCATTTTTGTTTCTCACCTGGCTCCAGATCCTGTCTGTGCATCTGGGAAGGGTGAAAACAGCCTTTCCCACTCCTTCGGAGGCCTGAAAAGGCCCATTTCCCAACTCCCGGTGGGACAGGCAATGAACGTCACTTCCTGTCCCACAGGGAGTTAGGAAATGGGCCGTTTCAGGCCTCCGGAAGGCCTCCAAGGGAGTGGGAAGGGCTGTTTTTGCTTCCCCAGATGCACAGAGAGGATCTGGAGCCAGTGAGAAAGAAAAATGGGCCTACTGGGCCATCATGTGCTAGGAGCGGGGGGGAGGGGGATTGTGCGTGCATGCGCAGGGTGGGCCGCATAGAATTATGGGTGTGGGCACACATGTGCGTGAACCTCCCCTGCCCCCCCTCTTGGCACGCGATGGCAAAAAGGTTAGCCATCACTGGACTAGGGCCTATTGCAAGCAGAACCTATCTGTTAGTAATGCTTTGTACCCTTTGTCTTACAGAAGAGAAGTAGGGCAAAGTAACCATTTCTTCTAAGCTTTGTAAGAGACAGGAAAAAGAAGCTTTCTTTGCATGGCAAATGCTTCCCTAGCAGCCATAGATACCAACTAGGCTGTATATGCACAGATATAAGAGCCGTGCTGATGCAGTGGTTCGAATGCAGTATTGCAGGTAATTCTGCTGACTACCAGCAGTTTGAGTCTCACCAGCTCAAGACTGACTCCACCTTCCATTCTTCCGAGGTCAGTAATTTGAGGACCATGATTGTTGGGGGCAATATGCTGACTCTGTAAACCACTTAGAGAAGGTTATAAAGCATTGTGAAGCAATATATAAGTGTAAGTGCTATTGCTAGAGTCACCATTAACAGATACACAGAAATATTAATGATGGCAGCATGAAATTCAGTAAAAAAAAATACTCATGGATATTCATGTTGTTATGTTTAGCCACCTTTATGCTTTTGAAAAATGTTTATTTTTAAAGATATTTGTTCCTTGCAATATAAGGAAGATTCTAAAAGATGTACCTGGGAATATTAGAGACAACCAAAATCTGCATAGCAGCTGGAACTGAACATACAATTGTCAGACTCAAACTGGGATTCAGAAGTTGGAAGATGGACATTATAGCTCTCAGCCACAGGCAGAGAGAGAAATAACTAAAATGCTTTACAGAACAGATAACGCAGGCAATCACAAACAATAGTGATAATGTGTAAAGTAGAATGAACAGTAAAAAAGAAAAGAAAAAAGAATATATGCAAAAAAGCATATATATTAATTGTACCTTATACCAATGTTTATTGCAAGTCAGAGCCTACTGAATGTATTTAGTTTCAGAAAGAGGTTTTAAAAAATAAGATGGTTGACTTGCAGAGTGTGGTAAAGAATAATAATGTTTAAAATGGAAATTTGAGGGCATGATCAAATTGAGCTTTAGAAATAACTGCTTAATTTCAAGTGGTCTTCTCATAATTACTATTTTAATTAACCATTTATGAAAAAAGGAAGTCTTATAGCAAAAGCACTTTTTCTCTCTTTTTGCACATGGCCATAGGTTGGATGATTGATGCTGATAGTCGGCCCAAGTTCAAGGAGCTGGCTGCTGAATTTTCTAGAATGGCTCGGGATCCTCAAAGATATTTAGTCATTCAAGTAAGTGGCCTGAATTCATCTTATTTTCTTTCTCCACCTGCTCCTTCCTGGCTGATAATGACTATATACATGCAACCATTTTCTCAGCATTTTGTGTTTTTTTAACCTTGAATTTTTGAAATGTCTATGCATTTTCAGAACAGTCTCTACCACTGTTCTGGATTTTGAGAGTAAATGAAGTGTTCTCAAGTCACTGAAAACAGATAAATTGGGGCATATGTTACTTCTGTTCTATTTAGTAGAAAATGAAATATGCCGTTTTGTGTTAAAAACCAATTGCAAAAAAAAAAAACCTTAGTAGTTTTGCTAATCGCAATGCTTTCAAAATATCCTCTATATAATGTAGGATATATTTGTAGCTCAAATCAGGCCATTTGAATATGCTCACCTTCGTGAAGGTGGTCCAGATAAGAGGCTGGTCGACACAAACATTACATGTTTATTTGCCTCACCAAGGTTAGCTACACTAAGGTTAGCTACAAATATGTATTAGATCAGCAAACCTCCTTTTCCCTGCCTCAGCTGAAGAGCTAGCTATGGTGGGTTATTTTTCTCCTGTGCTATTTTTGTGTTTATTTTATCATTTTATCATTAGAACAACAAAGATTGCCCCATATTGCAGTAAGATGAAATATTTTAATTCTCACCCAATTTCTCTTTGTACATCCATTAATAATTTTGAGCTTAAAACAAGGATCTTTCAAGATCGGAATACTCTGAGGATGGTTGGAATGGCCACAGAATGCTTCTAGCAAGATGAAAACAACTTGTTTCTATCTCAAGATATTCTGGATGTGCTATATTTGTACTCATCTTACAATTAGCATATGCATTAATTTTTTTCATAAATATATCAGGTTCTTCTATAAACATTAACAGCAGCAATACAATGAATATTTTTACTAATAGAAAACTAGCCATTAAAAATATATAGTTCTGTTCAGCAAAAGCTTTTTAACTCTGGAAATAATGTGCATTAAAGTTTAAAAAAGAACATATTTTCTTTCCTCCTTTAGAGACTGTTCTGGTCAGTGCTAGTACAGATTAGCTTAAATGAAAAGCCTGGATATCAGTACACTAATTTGTTAAAATACATCAAGAATGGTTGGTAGCTTGAACACTTTCAATTTTGGACTCAAGTAACATATATTCTACACATTCCTCAAAGTTAGCATTTCTGTTCCAGCACCTCAAAAGATAAAGAGTGAGGCCTGGGAGCAAGATGCTATCAGTGTGACAGATAAAGACAGTTTCAGCAATCCCAGGATTCCCCAAGGAACACAGAAAAGAAAGTTAAGACAGTCAAAAGCCCACTGCTAGAATAATAGATTTCCTACTTTGCAAACAAAAAAAAGTTATTTTATTCAAAATTCAGGTGAGAAATCAGATTAACTTTTACCTATTAGAATTATATTCCTTTAAACCAAAAAGCCATGATGAAGAATTCTAACGGGATAAAGAAACTGCCCTACATGACATTAATTATCTGCCATTTATCTTAGAATAGTAAACTGAATGAAAGCGTCCCTGAAAGATTTCAGACAAAGATTTTCTCCAGCATCTATTAGTAGATTTCACTGGAGATGCTAGAGACTTAATCTGCAAAACAGGTTTGCCACTATAGAGCAAAGATGTTTACTTTTCCCTTCCCATAAATAGACTTCTGCAAGCCACTAAACCTTAGTTCTCTTGATATAGAAAACAAACGTCCATTATGAGGCTGTTACAAGCTTCTCTTTCTGTACAGTTAGGCATATAATTCACCTTGCAATAGTTGTATTTTAGGAAAGTAGTAACATCTCACCATCTCTTGCGGGGATTGCCCCTTTCCATAATACTTTTATTGGTAAAACAGTTTGATTTGGCATTGACATAATCCTGATACTTTGGAAAGAATACTATCGAATAAGTTTTTTAAAATTGTTTTTGCTTTTTGTGGAAAGAACAAGGGTATTCAATAAGGAGAAGTATGAAAGAATATAACATAGCTAGATTCATAGAACCACAGAATCACAGGGCTGGAAGGGACATCACAGGTCTTCTAGCTCAACTGCCTCCTCATGACAGGAGTCATACCAGTCAAATAGTTGTCCAGTCTAAAACCTCCAGTGATAGCTGATAATATTGATTTCTGCCAGCCAAGCAGATAGATGGTTGATGTGATCATCAGAGTAATTATTTTTAATTTTCTATCAATGGGACATTGTACAGGGTGATGATCGTATGAAGCTACCAAGCCCAAATGACAGCAAATTTTTCCAGAATCTGCTGGATGAGGGAGACCTGGAAGACATGATGGATGCTGAAGAATATCTTGTCCCTCAGGCATTTAATATTCCTCCACCCATTTATACATCAAGGGCAAGAATTGACTCCAACAGGGTAAGAAGAAAAAAAGGCTTGGCTGAACAAAGGGGCACATGCACACACATATACACACAGAGAGAGATCACTGGCAAAGCAATCCACAGACTAAATATTATATTCTGATCTTTGCTTGGCTAAGTAGCTAGGGGTGATGGAAAATGTTAGATTAAGAACAGTCATTAAGGACTGCATTTCTCTAAAACATGAAGGACAAAAGAGTACAGGTAGCTCTCAATTTACTATCACAATTGGGACCAGAATTTCCATTGCTAAGCAAGGCAATGGTTAAGCGAGTCACGTCTTATTTAACAATCTTTTTTGCCACAGTTGTTAGATGAATAACTGTAGTTATTAAGTAAATCACATGGTCGTTTAGCAAATCTGTCTTCCCCCATTCCTGCATTGACTTTGCTTGTCAGAAGCTGGCTGGGAAGGTCACAAATGATGATCACATGACCCCAGGACACTGCAACCATAAAAAATACACGTTGGTTGCCGGCAACTGAATTTTGATCATGTGATTGTAGGAACACTGCAACAGTCACAAGTGTGAGGATCCGTTGTAAGTCAGTTTTTACAGTGTTGTAACTTTGAAAGATTATTAAATGAATGGTTGTAATTACCTATACCAGTGATGGCTAACCTTTTTGCCATCGCGTGCCAAAAGCAGGGGGAGCGTGGTGGGGTCACAAGCACGCGTGCCCACATCCATAATTCTATGCGCCCCCCCGTGTTCACCCCGCTTTTGACACAGGATGGCACAGGATGGCACAGGATGGCACAGGATGGCACAGTGGGCCTGGTAGGCCTGTTTTTTGCTCTCCCCAGGCTCCAGAGCCTTTCTAGGAGCCTGGGGAGGGCAAAAACAGCCTTCCCCACCCCCTCAAAGGCCCTCCGGAGGCTGGAAACAGTGTGTTTCCTGATATCTGGTGGGCCCAGAAGGCCCAAAAATCAGCTGGCTGGCTCACGCATGCATGCCGGAGCTGAGCTCGCGTGCCCACAGATATGGCTCTGCGTGCCACTTGTGGCACCCGTGCCATAGGTTTGCCATCACGGACCTATACTCAACAGAGTATCCAGAGTATCTGTATTTTTCAGAGTATAAGACGCTCCAGAGTATAAGGCACACCTACCTTTTTGGGGAGGAAAACAAGAAAAAAAATCTGCCTCTGCCTCCCAGCAATTTGCCTCCTTGCAGCAAACAATGAAGGCTCTTGTGGCAATAGGCAAAGGCAATCCCTGCAGCCTGAAACAGCTGAGGGTCTGGAGGCCGATCCAACTGACAATCAACTGCTTGTGCTAATCAGGCTGTGCTGAAGCTGAAGCTGAAACTGGCTCTTTGCTGTTTGCTGCAAGGAGGTAAATTGCTGGGAGATAGAGGCCAAAGCGGGGGGCAGCGGGTGGGGGGGCTACATTCAGTGTATAAGATACACCCAAATTTCCACCCTCTTTTAGGTGGGGGGGAGTATGTCTTATACTCTGAAAAATATGGTATGTCATTCAGGCTCCTAACAGAATTAGCTGATGTATATGGATGCTGAACTGACATTACTGTCTTTCAGGAGAGAAGGGAAGGATAAAGTGTACCCATTTTCTCATTCAATAAATGTGTTAGCGGAATAAACATGCCTGTCTCCTGAGAAGTAAAAGCTCCCTTTTCAGTCAGGCTAATACCCTTAGAATCTGTCACAAAACCAAAGAGAGATGGCCCATGCATATTGTTCCAACAAATCCAAGAGGTGGGGATTCTTTTTTTAAAAATGCATGATTCATGAAACATTCAAAACAGATTTCCTTGCAAAGATACTCATCTTTGTCAGCAGCTCCACAAGCTCTCTTGTACAAGTAGTACATTAGTATCTATTTCAACTCGGGATAGATTTTCTAAATCTGATTTGTTTCTATCTTTTGATTCACCTGCCCTAACAAGATATCTGTCATATAAAATACATGTGTACAATTCACAGAAAAGAAATATGTCTTTCAGGGCTGCTAATCTGAATCTACATTCTTATCTGGGAGCAAAATGGCTGGAGATATAGCAGTAGGCAGTTCTGGTGCAGTTCTTGTTTCGACAGGAGCAAGAGGGGACAAGAAGGATTTCTTGGCCTGCAGAGTTGAATTATAAATACAAAGGGTGTGGTTTCTTGGGCCATTGGTTGCTGTCTGTTTCTCCCCCTTGTCACCAGTCGTCCACTTGCTGGGATGATAAAAAGGCACTTCACACGTATGGGAGATATATTGTAGGGTTAATGATGAATGCAGCTCACATGTTTACCACCACAAATTGTATATTAGACAGAATAGCTTGGTGTGGAGGTAGAATGATTCTTTTCTTCAATGTTGAAAGAGAAATCATCTCAGCAAAACAGTTGGAATCAGGTAATCCTCGAGTTATGACCACAATTGAGCCCAAAATTCATGTTGCTAAGTGAAATATTTTTTAGGTGAGTTTTGCCCGATTTTATGACCTGTCTTGGCACAGTTGTTAAGTGAATCACGGCAGTTGTTAAGTTAGTAACTTGGTTGTTAAGTGAATCTGGCTTCCCCATTGACTTTGCTTGTCAGAAGGTTGCAAAAGGTGATCACATGACCCCTGGACACTGCAACCGTCATAAACATGAACCAGTTGCCAAGCTCTGAATCTTGGTCATGTGACTAGGGGGATACTGCAATGCTCGTATGTGTGAAAAAGGGTCATGTCACTTTTTCAGTGCCATTGTAATTTTGCATGATCACTAGATGAACTGTTGTAAGACAAGGACTACCTGTATTCTATGGGAAAAGGAAGTTTAAACAGTTTCAAGCATTTTAAGGGAAGAGAACTGAACAGGATTGTTTATTATGCTCTCTTTTCATCAGGAGAAGCAGGAGGAAATAATTGTTTATGTCCAAGCTTCAACCCCTTTGCCATTCAATCATGCGCTTCATCTAAATATATTTTTGTCTTTCCAGAGTCTATTGTTTCCATGAGTTTGAAGTACTTTCTTCTTTCCTTTGTCTAAAGCAACATGTGGAATATAAATTAAAATGTACCTGTACTTCTTTCTACTGCTGGGACCCAACCCAAAACTTAGTAGATAAATAATATTTTGGATGCATAATGACTCCCTTACATGGATCCCTGGCAGTTCTCCTCAAACTGTATTAGCTGTCAGGGTTTGAAAAGTCTCTCACTTAAGAACCTGTAGAGATTCCACCAGCATAACAGAGCACTACTATAGTAGAGATCATTTAACTCTGTGGCTAAATATGAAACATATTTAGAGTTGTTCCTCTGCAGAGGAAACGTATTAAACATGAACTGTTGTTCATTGCAAGGCTGAAACAGAATAAGGGAACTGAACTCCAAGCTCAGTCTTTACAATCACTATTCTTTGGCATACGGCTTCCTTGGACTAACTGGAAAGTAGACTTGTTTGCGCTAATGAATATGAATATTAAATGGACCTATTGCAATTGATGGGATTACCATGAATTGGAAATAAATTGAAGCAGTTTAAGCTGTTTATACTCATTGTTACTGGGAAATTAAATTTTATAGTAAAGTTTCCATGAATCTATAGTTATGAAATCTTTTCTTTGAGTTTAATGAAAAAGTGACTTGCCTCATTAAATTATACATTTACTTGAATATTTATACAATAAATTAAAGAAGATAATTCCTTCTTTGTACTAATTTCAGGGTTTTTGATCCCCTCGTATTTCAGTGGAGAATTTTCTCATGGAGATTTTCAGCTTTATTGCAAAGTTAGGTTCGGTGATACTCATGGAATAATATGTTTCTTGACCTTATAAATAATATGTTCCTTGTCCTTTGCAGTTATGCCTGTGCATATTTTTTTTTAAAAAGCCAAATACTATTCTTTGGTTATGAAGTAAAAAATGGGCTGTCAGGAAGATCTGCTATGAACTACTCTGCTGTTGTCAGAAATTGTTTATCATTGTTTTTCATTTCAATTGCTTTCCATCTATGGCAAATCCCACTTTTAAGCTCCATTTTCTGCTGAAAGGGATCTGAGGTATCTTTTCGTAGAACTGATATTCTAGAGACAGTATATACAGTGTGCTGTAGTGGAGTATGTGCTTACACCTGTACAGAGGGTTGTGTTCTGTTGGCCTCTCTGGCTTCCTCACATGGAGATCCCTGAGCCTTTCCCTTACAATCTCTGTTACTTTGCCTGCCCATGACAAACAGCCAATTTGGTAGATTCCTCCATCCATACTTTGACAGAGAATTTTTCTTTCTGAACCTTGACTTGGGAAGAAAAGTGGAGAAGACTGTTTAATTTTGCCTTTTTGAGCTTTTCCTGCTTCCTATCCTATCTGTTTGGTTGTGTCTGTGTCTGGTTATGAGGTTAAATACTATACCCTATCAGAGTCTGCATACAAGTTTGAAAAACTGCAAGTTGTTTTAGATAATTAAGGTTATGGAGCTAATTAAGAGTTGAAGGAAATAGGAAAAAGGAGAAAGAAAAATACTATGACTCTTTTTTTTAAAAAAATATAACTTTTTATTAAGAATTTTAATTACAATAGTAAAAACACCAGTACAAACTAAATTTAGAGAAAGAGAAGAGAGTGGAAAGAAAAGCTAAAAAGTACAAGAAAAATAAGAAAGAAAAAAAAATGAGAATATAATAAAAGAAATATAAAAAAGTGGTAAAAAGTTATTTCAACTCATTAAACGTATAAATTAATATACATTAAATGTATAAATACATTTAATTATACTCCCTATAAGATTAAAAAGATGTCTCTTCATCACATATCCCATTCCTTATCTTTAAGAACATCCTTATAGCATCAGCTTTTCAATTCTCATGTCAGCAAAAAATCCATAAGGCATTGCCAGAACATTGTAACAAAATGTTTTATTTTAACATTGATCAAATAAACCAAATTTATATTCCTCCCTTTTACTTCTAAGTTTTATTTCAATCAATAACATATTTAATTCAATCAAATATTGTCATAGGATTTTATTTCTTTCAGTTCTTTACCCCATTACCCAGGTTTTAATGAGCTTCTTTTATAGCTCAGTAAGAACCATTTTCCAGGTCATTCTTTTTATCTTTTGAATTTCTCTTTTTAACAACTTCAGCCAGTTTCTTTGGTATATCCAGTAAAGCATACTTTTCTGAATCATTCCTTGGCCTGTCATTCGTAGTTCCATGTTTTGTACTTTATCTATCTTATCAGATAAATTGTTTCCATATTTGTCATTCTTTAATTAACTTCTTTTAGACACATCTATAGAAGCAAACATTGTTACTCATATCACAGTATTAATATTTTAGTTAATATTGAAGTTGACTTCTGGCTCCGTTCTTCAAAAATATCTTTTAATATTTCTATTGTTACAGTGTATTGAATATTATGTAAGTCCAAATATTAATTGATACTTTTTATTTTTTTTCTTCTGCTTAAAGTCTTTAGTCTCCTCCTAATGACCAAACTGTATTAGTGCAAACAGTACTATTTTTATAATTCCATATGCAAGGTATCTTCCTATATGAACATTGTATTGCAAAAGTCATAAACAATAACATACGAGTAATGCAGTATTCCTTTCTGGGGGAAAATACATTCTCCTAACAGTCTTTTTTTTTTATTGAAAAAGTTTTAAAAGTTTTACATACATTTCCCCCCCCCCCCCCAATCACCACCTCCGACTTCCCAGAGCAAATACAAAATATAAAATACAGCTTGAATCCCCTAAATTCAACTCCATCTCTCACTTATCATAATCATTAAACAAATAAATAAAAGGAAAGCAAGTCTTCTTTCTTCTTATTCCATCTAATTTAACAGAATTAGTATCCATTTATAATTGCAGCAGTTAATAAAACAGTTAAATATTACCTAATCAAACCTATTGTTACTCAATTTAACTAATACATACTTAGCAGATTATTAAATCTATACAGTTTAACAAGATATTTTATAACTTCTTTCATTGAAAACAAAAAAAAACCTCATTCAAATACCCCAAATTTAAAATAAAATATTATATAAACTCTTCTGTCCTCCACTTTTAAACCGTTAAGGTCCAATTATAGTTAAAACACTTTAAAAAAAACATTTTCTAACTAAAAAGTAGTAATCAAACCTCTTATTAATTTATCAGTACATATTAACAAATCAACTAAAAACATCATTTAATAGCTATATCAAACATTTAAATTCTTCATACTAGATTAAACCAGTTGTTAATCTTCTTATGTTCACATCTTCCAACAGCATGTAGAATGTCTTCATTACGTCTACCCACCTAAATAAAAATTGCTTCTTTATATAAAAAAACCCCCCGAGTGACTTTGTAATTGTATATCAAATAATATCCATCAAATCCAGCCAAAAATTAGATTAATAAATTCATCAGACATATTAGGGAAACCAATCAGCTGCAATTGCCCTAGGCCCGTAGTCCTTTTGCCTTATATTTATTACCTTCAAACAGAAAACTCCAATTTACTATATTCAGTAAAACTTCTGCAATTACAATTAAGTCCAAATTTATTACAGTCCTTAATAAAATATTCCAAATCCCTCAGGTCAAGGCTTATTTCACAACCCAACACACCAGCATTGCAGTGATCTGTTTATTCTTCTCAAAATATTCCAGTACAGCTGTAGGTTACCTCCTCATCATCGCTCATCGCTTAGTTAACTGGTATTAAGCTGTTGGATGTTTTCTTCCAAAAGTTCAAAATCTTTAAGCACTTAAACAATACTTTTTAAGGACCATCATCTCATCAAGCAGGGTTATTTTCCTTGTCTCCAGTCTTTCTTCTTCTCCTTTTTACGAACTCTTTTCTTCACTCTGATTCCTCTGCCTTTTTTAACTCCAATATAATCTTGCATTTTTGGGGATTGCATATTATAAAATTTTTGCAAAAGTATAACTTCTTCTGAAAGCAGCTCTTTAAGTGCAGGTTGGACTTTGTAACAAAGAATTCGTATAGCCAAAGTCTCATCAGCTCCCAAAATTTCTTGCTCCTTATTCTGCAAAGCATCCATCTTGCTCTCCAAAAATACTGTAGGCTGTTGTTGTTGTTCTTTTCTTTCTCCCAGCTCTTCAATCAATCCCCCACTGCTAGATTGCAACTCAGTATTTCCATGTATTTCATTGTTTCCAGCTTGAAAAGCTTGAAATATAGTATCAATTTTTTCCAATAAAGCAGAGGTAATTGAGCTCAAAGCTTCCTCAAAATCAGACCATATATGAGGGTTAATTAACCCTTCTTTGCTTTCTTTGCTTTCAAAAAGACCAGCCATCTTGCCCCCCTTCTTCTTTCCCTTCCAAAAGGACAGGGAAAAAAAAGTATCAAAAAGAAAAAAAGACCCTTTGCAATTTGTAATTTATATTACTGCTTCAATTATTATAATTACTTCCTTTCTTGGTTAATCCACTTTTATTCTCCGAACAGTCTTAACAATGACAGAAAAACTATTTAAGTGAACTCTACCTTACTGGGATTTGATTGTCTCCAAATTCGCAGATCCAGGTTGAATTTCCTTTAACTCTTATTTTATCTGAATTTTGTAGGCATTAGGCTAGAAACAAGGAAATTGTGACTTCTAATTGCACTTTAGGCATGAAGCAGTGAGTGACCTTGCACTAGTCACTCTCTCTCTCTCTCAGCCTTAGGAAGCAAGCAACCACTTCCAAAATCTTGCCAAGAAAATTGCACCAACTTGTCCAGGCAGTCACCAGGAATCAACACTGACTCAAAGGCCTATGTGCATATACATTTGTGCTAATGTTTTGGTTATAATGATAATCTGTACTATGCAGAGCTCTATGTGGCAAAATACATTTTACAAAAAAAAGGAAGTTGCCTTCTTCATTCATTTTTCTTAAGGAATAAACAGAAATAATAATTATAAATAATGAATAAGAGTTATAAAAGGAAACCCAAGAAGTAAGAAGATTTAGACTTAAAATGGTAATTATTATTTTCTCTCTCTAAATATTTTTGAATGTATTATTGTAGTAGATTCCAAGATCCACATTAACTCATCTGAAACAGAGAAAATTTCATCAAGGCAGCTATTATTTTCTTTCTCAGGCCAAGAATATCCAATTATGGTTTTCTTTATCTCTTACATAATGAAATTGAGAATATTATCATCAATTTTGTATTCAGATGTTTAGGCTCTCTACTCTTACCACTCATTCAAATATCTCTCTATCTCTCTCTCTCTCTCTCTCTCTCTCTCTCTCTCTGTCTCTCTGTCTCTCTGTCTCTCTCTCTCTCAGACCTTTCCTCTTGCTTCTACAATGATTACTTCTGTAAAAGCTTTGAAGAAGATGTGCTCCATTTCATTTTCAATGAGGGATGATGGCTTTTGAGAGGCTCAGAATATCCTTTGATTACTGGATAAAGTACAAGGGAGGGAGCAACAAGAGGAAGGGTAATAGGGAGGACCAAGTGAAACATGTTCATCAAATCTTTTTTGTGTTCCCCCTTCCCTCTGCTGTTGCCGAGCATGTGGCCTTTTGATTCATTCCTGCTTAAGAAGTGTCCCCACTTGAAAGTTCAGAATGCCAGGCCTCCTATGTTGTTTAGTTTCCTTTTAAATCCCCTGGGCATTTAAAAATGTGTATAACAGCCAGGCAAGATTGTGACTTTGAGACATCAAAAGCTTTTGTTATTGTTGATATTTTCACCTCTGATAGTGTGGCATGGAAATAGAGGTCACAAAATGCATGAGATCATGCATACAAAGGAAAAGTAGTATTGAGGAAAGAAAAGAGGATTGGAATTAGACAAGGAAAAAGATGTACAGGCAACTAGGAATCTATAGTCCTCTTTCTTAATTTTGCCTCCTCTACTCAGTCTGCTTGATATACAAATGTATTAATGTAAAGAATCACTCCTCTAGATATCCGTGGAAAGCTGTGTGAGCTGTTTCATTGTACATACCCTATGATCAATTAAAAACAGCACACTCTTTTCAACATTTCACTCTTGAAAGTCGGGCCATCCTTGTTTCCTCCATACATCTTGAAGCCAAGCATCAGTAAACATCTCTCCTGCAGTTACAATACAATACTGAACTGAAGGAATTTTGTTTTCTACCTTATGAAATACTATAATTCATTTGCTTTGAAACTATCCTGGCCACTGAAGGAAAGTGTCTCATTAAAGTGATTTTAATCATATTGTTTGACAAACAAGGCACTTCAGAAGTTTATTCTTCAGCTTCTGTTCTATAAACATGATAGACTAGAGGGAGCCATGGTGCCCCCCCCCCTTGGCATAATGTAGTGCAGTCCAATCTAGTCTGATAGCAATAACAACATTGTAAACAGGAAATAACATAATCAATAGCACTTTCAATTCTCTCATCCCATGGAGGCAAGCCAAGGATACTTTACTACAACAGTAGTAAAACACAGGCACAGCCTTGACTTTCTAATTACATTTTCATTCACTCCCTGAGAAAGGACATATGATTGGCTGTGATTCTTCATTCCTCATTTTATCTTCCTAAGAAGCGGTGGCTGTCCAAAGTCACCCAGTAGGCTGTATGAGGCTTTTGACCTCCTCCTCCTCCTCCTCCTCCTCCTCCTCCCCCTCCCCCTCCCCCTCCTCCTCCATCATTCTAATTTTGGCACACTGTCATTCAGTCCATGCACAGCTAGGGCAAAGTGCCTCCCTGACCTTGTTTTACCCCTCCTACATCCAAAAGCAACAGTAAATGAGCCCACACCAACCTCTGTAGTGCACACCCACAACTATAACAATATTCAGCAAATCAGATTTTCAACAACAGATGAAGGCCCAAATCTTCTCACATCATGATCTACATTTAAACTACATCTAAACTACATTTAGTGGAGGTAGAATGGACAGCTATCATGGGTTTCTGAGAAGAAAGTGTTTATGAAAAAAATCAAGCTTGCAATAAGAGAATTGAGTAAAGACATCATTTGCTCAAAAAGAGAAGTCACATTAGCAATCTAATTGAATGGGGAAAGGTCAACACCTATGATGAAGATATTTTGGTTTAGTCAGTATTGATACCCTAGCTGATATTGAAAAAGGAGAGGAGATAAAAAGGAGATAAGAGTGACAACATATATCTTATTCACCACATGGTAACTTAGGTCAGAAAACCCCATACAGATTTCAGACGTTACTCCCAGGTATAATGCTGGAAGGTGTCCTCTGAAGAGCAGATTAGGAAGCTATAGCTAGTCAGAGCCACATTTTGCCATTATAGATAATTTAATGCATGAAACAACAGCTCTTTTTGCTAGTTATTTTACTAGAGTCATCTCTTAACATTCCTGTTATCGTTGATCTGGAAATATCTGTTACTGAATAGTTTATTGGAATAATACTATGTGCAACTATCAAATCAAGTTTATTACAGTCAAAGACCAAAGACCAGAATAACTATGTTCTGCCAGCATAAATGTAGGCACCAATAACACAACATACTCAAGAGAGATCTTACCATTTTTTTTCAATCGAGTCTGATTCTTAGAGATTGTCTGGACAAAACCCTGCAGTTTTCTTGGCAAGGATTTTCAGAAATGGTTTGCCAATGCCTCCTTCTTAGGGCTCAGAGAAAGTGACTGGCCCAAGATCACCTAGTTGGCTTTGTGCTAAGGTTCTAGAGACTAGAACTTGCAGTTTCCCAGTTTCTAGCCTGATGCTTTAACCACTTCATTAAACTGGTAAAATCCACTAAGGGATAGGGTTGCACCCGAATCTCATCATTGATCTGTGTGCATCCAATATAAATTACAAAGCAGAAAGAGAGATATAAGACCAACAAGAAAATGGGGGGGGGGGGGGGGGAGAGAGAAACTATGAGGTAATCATAGCTTCAGTGTAATATTCCCCATTGTAATCAGGGTATGTTTCTTTGATAAGAAGTATGTGTAATATAAAGCATTGCCACCCTGTAGACAAACAGCAAAAAGATAAAAGGCTGCTTACAACAAGCCTCCTTTGAGCTCCTGTTGTGACACCCTGAATGCCTACTTCTCTAGTCATAGCTGTAACTGGCATCATCCTGGACATAATGTTTTTAGAATTGGTGGAAAAGTGAAAGTGAAGTCAGCTGACAATTCCCTGCTGATCGTTTCCTTTGTAAATGAAAGCTCCTTATGTGTAACACGAGCAGAATGAGGACTCAAACTGAGGATGAAGCCTCTGATTGATGGTCCATTTTCCTGGCACATCCTGCAGTTAATTCTCAGAGAATGGTTAGCGGTGAAGTGTTCCCATTCCTCTAGTCCATCTTACTGCTGTCAAGGTAGACTGCTAAGAGCCTGCTAACTGGCTCTGTATTTTTTTTTCCTAGAAAAAATAAAAAAGGAAAAGTCTTGTCCCCTTGCCATATCCATATGCTCTTGTATAGTTTGCTATGTCACTTTGAAAATGTCCCTACCTACTTTGGATGCAAAGTGAAATATTATTGTAGATTCTCCTCTGCAAAGCAGCGTCTATTTTCCCTTTGGTGCTCTTGGGGAAGAGGCATATCTTCCCCTGGGGACTGTCCTTCAATTTGATTTCATTTTGGTTTAGATCTGTTGTAAATACCATCCTGTTCTTTTGAAATATTTGCTCTGAGCTGGTGGGACAGCTCTATATTATATTTTCTAGCTGTAACACCACTAGGGTATCTGCAGCATATTATAAAGATCCACTTGCCTAAACCAGCTGTCTGTATTCCACACAGATTTTTCCTGAATTTCTTTCCACTTAGGGCAGCAACTGTACCATTTATTGGGCAGGTAGCTGTGGTTTAGGATCTTTCCGCAAATACTAGTACATCCTCACTGAATAATTGATAGCTTTGAATTAAAACTTAAGTTAAAAAATCTAACTTTAAAAGTAGACCTTATCAGAGCTACTGAGAAATTTACCTTTGGTGCCTAAATCAATACAGAACTCAGAAACCAGACTCCACTTTATACAGCATTCTAGGTAAAATTAAATAAAATCACTCAGTCACTCAGACCCTGGTCATCTCTCATCTGGACTACTGCAACACACTCTACATGTGGCTACCCTTGAAGAGTATTTGGAAGCTACACCGGCATACAATGCAGCTGCACAGACAGTTTTTGGGGCCCCTATGGTGGCCCTCATAATATTCCACGTAGTACAAGGTGCACTGATTGCCAGTTTGCTTCCAGATCAAATTCAAGGTGTTAGTTATCACCTTTATAGCATAGGTCCAGGTTACCTAAGGAAACGTCTCACCCCAATGGGATTGGCTGACTCCCCTTGCATTGGCAGAAGAGGCATGCTGTGAACCCTCCCAATCAAGGAATTCTGCCTGGTAGGGTATATCCTTAGCTATTAACGTTCATTTTAATCTTAATATTTATCATTTTACTGTTTTATATTGTGGTTTTTATCTTGCTCTAAGCCTCCTGGAGTCGCTTGATAGCGAGATGGGCATACAAATTTGATAAATTTGTATGCCCAAATTGGTTAATAAATACATAAAGCTGGAATTTATATGAAATCATATTTTTCTCTTAGTAGCCAGTAGGATTTGAATTCTAAAAAAATTTCAGTTTTCTTTGCTGTCTTTTTTCTTTGATTACTGAAATATGAATGTTAAATAAGCAAACAGAATTCCATTAATTTGCATGTTCTTAACAAAAAAAAATCACACAAGTAAAATCTGGATAAATACCAAGAATCCCTCAGACATTTTTCCATCTCCATCTTCTCATTTTGTTTTTAGTTGATAGTTTTTTAGCTATTTCAGGTTGTGTGCCTGAATTTATTTCTGCAATATAAAAGACCTTTTTTTGTTGTTGTTAAGTTTCAATATTTGTGGTTTTCACAGTGTGACTTTTCCTCTTATGGTGACCCGCTCAATCTCTTTGATAGTTTTTGACACTTTTCACCAAGCTTCAGCCTGACAACATTTCTCCAATTCTAGCCTCTTTTTTGTAATCACATTGGCTTCTCCATCAGTTTGCAAATATTTATTTACTATTTGTTTTTGTTTTGGGGGTGTGTGTGTGTCTGAATCCTATTGATACCTTTTCAGCTTATCTACTCCTGCCATGGGGCCCTATTTAGCAAAGCTGTCAATTCTCCAGTTCTCTCTTCCATTCTGCTTTCTCCGGGTACTGCCATATCCACTACCCAATTGTTAAAGTTGGGGTGTTATGCAGGGGTTCTAATTCTAGTTCTAATTACCTTTACCACCGTCTTCTGCGCATGCTCAGAAGTGTTTTCATGACGTCAGGGTTCTATAGAACCCACCACTGGTGTTATGTGACAGATGTTGGTCTGTTTGAATTCTAAAGTCCCAGAGCACTTCTTCATTTTCTATTACTTTACCTATTTTATGCTGTGCAGGCAAACGGTATGTCTTGCACATATTTGAATGCATCACTGTTGCTATTTTGTTAGGCAACTATTTGTAGTCAGTCTGTGCAATCTTCTTACAGCAACTAACTAGGTTGTCCACTGTTTCTTCAGCTTCTTTGCAGAGATGTCAATTGCTGTCTGTTGCTGTCTTCTCAATTCTGGCTTTGTATGCATTCAGGCTTAGTTTCGTGAAGACAAAATTAACCCCTCTGTCTCTTTCTTCAATTTTTCTGCTCCTAGCCCTTCCCATATCTTGTTTTTATCTGCATTGCATGGTATTTTTTAATGTATTGGCCATGTATTGTATTTTTAGGAGTATAAAACGCTCTGGAGTATAAGACACACATTAGTTTTTAGGGAAAACAACAAGAAAAAACAAATTCTGCCTTCGCCTACCAGCAGCCATTGGTATTCATCTGGCTAGTGTCCATGCAGCAAACAGCAAACAGCCTGATTTAGCATGAACAGCTGATTGGTGGTTGGATCTACTTCCTGGAATACCACCAATCAGCTGTTCCAGGTTGCGGGGATCGCCACAGCACATCGCCGCCAATTGCCGCCTCTGCGCATTGCGTTTTTGGCCTCTGCACTCCCCGTTTTTTGCCTCCGTGCATCGCATTTTCAGCCAGTTCCAGGCTATGGGGATCACTGCTGCCACCACTGGTTAGCCTTCCTGGTATACTAGCTTCAGTGGATCTTCTTCACAATCTTTTAGATATTCTGTGTTCTTTTATCTTCTTCATCTATAAGTAGAATCTGTAGAATCTGTCAATATCACTGCAGGGATGAAGGACATGCTTTTCTAATTTTCCTATCCAGGGTTTTTAGTTCTACTTCAGTCCATTCCACCATTCCAGTTGTGTATCTAATGGCTGGAATTGCCCAGGTATTAATTGCCTTAGTGATATTTCCTCCACTGAGTCTGGACTTCAATGTCTTCTACTCTCATAATGTATTTACTTCTAACATTGTTCTTGAGCTCAGTGTGCTTGTCAATTTGAAGGATGCCCAGGAACTTGTAGTGATCGTCTTCATCCAGACTAATGATGTTATTTCCATAGGCATCTTGATTCCTTTAGGAACTCTCGGGTCTTTGAATCCCAAATAGTAAAACTTTATTGAATACACCATCTTGGAACTGAAGAGCAAAATCAGCTCTGCTTTCCCTGCACAAAAGCTTGCTTAATTAAACAATAGATTCCCTTTCTCCCACCCCTCAAGTGTTTCACGTGATCCAACAGTAGAACTTCTTTTTGTTATGGGAACAGTCCCCTTCTCCCTCAAGAACCTGTGTTAGTGACCTTGGCGTGTTGCAGGCTCTTACAGCCTGTGAAAAATGTATTGGCATCATGTTTCCTCCCTACATATTCCACCCCTCCCCCTTATCATTGGCAAGTTGAAAACCAATAGGAAGTAGAAGACAATAAGTGATTCAGTCTTGACAAACATAAGATTTATTTGGCATGATCTGTTTTTGACGAAGCCATGTTGACTTCTGGTTATAACTTTGTTTGCTTCACAGATCTGTTGCTTGATTATCTTTTCCAGGATCTTCCCAGATAATGATGTCAGGCTGATTAATCTTTAGTTTCCTGAATCTGTTTCCCTCCCCCCCCCACTTTTTTTTGAAGATGGGAACCACATCAGCTCTTTTCCAGTCCTCAATATTAACCACTCCCAGTCTATCACCATTGATCAGCAACTGTGTCTCCCATTGTGCCATTGATTTTTGCACAAAACTTCTGATGCTTCCAGTTATTCCTGTAATTTATAAGCACTTAATTATCCAATCATGTGATAGGGAGTCAAATGCCTTCTTATCAATGCATGCTGCATTTCAATTGGCCTTCCTTCTCTTGCAGTTTTCCAGAATCATCTTGTCAATTAGGAGTTGATCTTTTGTTCCTTTGCTGTTTGGGCAGTTTCATTTTTTGGCCAAGACTTTTATCAGTTTATATTTGGAAATTCCATAGTATCACAATCTGTTCATTTCTGGCTATTTTTTCAACTATAGTTTCCCATCAATTTTTCTTGATGGCAAATGATAATTTTTACAGATGATCCCTATCCCAGATTACAGGGTTGTAAAAAGGGAGTTTTTATTGGTACCTGGCAAAATAGGAATTGAATAGAATGCTGGGTAAGTGATATTTATTTATTGGTTTGATTTATATGCCGCCCTTCTCCAGAGACTCAGAGACATTTGATATGTTTTTGTAAGGCAACAAATGCTGCTATTTGATTTGGACTAGGCAGTGTTTTGAGGATAGTAATCCTGGTGACTGTCTTCTCCATTTAAACTACTTACTCACCAATCTGCTGAATAACTGTTATGAGTATGATTTAACTTGGAAAGAATGTATACGATGAGGGTCACTTTCCAACTTTGACCCATGTATTGTCCTCCATTTATATTGCATATCCCTGTCTCCGCTTAGTAGGTTATCCTGCTGGAGCCCTTACAAAGTAGTCACAGCATGCCAGAAAAGAAGGCTGAACTTTCCCTCTGGACCATAATAGAAGGAATCAAGGGAGATAAGACTATCTCTGGTGGATAAATCTAATAAATATCAAGAGAGTTTCCAACCTTTAATAAAATGTCATTAAGAGAGAACATACTCCAAAAATATCTGCCCTTTGCCTTTATTATTTCAATTTCAATTCAATGTGTTATGATCAAAGACAAGCAGAGTACTCTTTGAACATACGTGCGTGCATGATGTGTGTGACAGACAGAGACAGAGAGAAAGCAAAATAAAATAAAAAGTTAAAATACATTTATAAAACAAGGTATTCCAAGTGAGGATAAAATCTATATTTAAATTATAAAGCAGACTATTGTTATGTTATGTTATGTTATGTTATGTTATGTTATGTTATGTTATG
>WNWU01000006.1:51023009-51070023 GCA_012654045.1 Ptyas mucosa | reverse complement strand
TGTTATGTTATGTTATGTTATGTTATGTTATGTTATGTTATGTTATGTTGTGTTGTGTTATGTTATGTTGTTATTAATAATATATTATATTTCTGCTTTCTAAAATGACATTGGGCAGCTTACAATCAATAAAAATAGAGACATAAAAACAATTATAAGTATAGGAACAATTAAAATGACATAACATAAATAGACTATGAACCAAAGGCTTGCATGGAGTGATGATGATGCTTTTGTTGGTTGCTTCACCAGCCACGTGCACCTATACAAAGTATAATAACATCTAAAATAACAAAAAAGTGATAATACCTAAAATTTAAATGAATTATATTTACATAGAGTATGTTTGGCTAGTAGAAAATTAGCCCACTAGACTTGATGGATTTTCCATGTTGCTGCACAAAACCCAGCTACGTGCATTGTAACAAAAGGTAATTCATCTATGAGCAGCATCAGGGCAAGTAGGATGAATCTGGTTGAATGTTACTGTAAAAGAAGTAAGGAAGAAGAATATGTTCTGTAGTTCCGACCTGTCCAGAATTACAGAGGCAAAGCTTTTCAGTCAATGGTACTATTTTTTGTAGTCACAATCTATACTACAGAGGATGCTTTGAGCAGAGGCATATAAGGCCAAAAGTCTAGGGTTACGCCAACAAATTTTAATTTTGAATATAATTAGGAGGAGAAATTATTAGCTATATGAGCAATTATATTAATTGTATACAATGTAATTTCAAATCAACTAAAATCAAACTTAGTCCTGTCTCTTTTTTAACTGTGGCAAAGTTCTTAATGAAAAGTGTCACCAGTTATGCTGAATTTCTTTTCAGATGTTTCTGTTTTTCCTGACAGCTCCACATTAGCTAAACAATAAATCTTTGTACAAAAGTATAAAATTTGGATTACAAACATGGCAGAAAGGATGAATGAGAGTTGTGAACACTAATTGGATCTTATACAACTTGTCAGACACTGGTCTCCAACTACTTTAACATAGAAAGGAGAAAACTATATCCTTTGCCTTAGCAGTTTAGGAGGATTTTGTAATGCTTACAGAGGGAAAACTACAAGAAATGACCTCTGAATGATGATATGGGCAAAATGATACCAGCCAATTCCAAAGTAAAATGGGAAGGGCAATGCAGAGAAATAATTCAAACAGTTCATCAGATACAGACTAAAGTACCAATGTAGATATATCAAGACTCATAGATATAGTATCTATTAATACTGTGTAATGAAAATATTATAATACAATACAATACAATACAATACAATACAATACAATACAATACAATACAATATATAATATAATGACGCGGTGGCTCAGTGGCTAAGAAGTTGAGCTTGTCAATCGAAAGGTTGGCAGTTCAGTGATTCAAATCCCAAGTGCAGCGTAACGGGGTGAGCTCCTGTTACTTGTCCCAGCTTCTGCCAACCTAGCAGTTCCAAAGCACGTAAAAAATGCAAGTAGAAAAATAGGAACCACCTTTGGTGGGAAGGTAACAGCATTCCATATGCCTTTGATGTTTAACCATGCCAGCCACTTGACCACGGAGACGTCTTTGGACAGCGCTGGCTCTTCGGCTTTGAAACAGAGATGAGCACCGCCCCCTAGAGTCGGGAATGACTAGTGCATATGCGCGAGGGGAACCTTTATCTTTAATGAATAATACTATAAAGCAATTACTATATATGACCATTTTATCCTTCTTATTCCGCTTATATCATATTACCTATGTACAGCCTCCAAGATCAAGAGCAGTAAAACGTAATGAAAGATATTTACATAGAAGAAGTAAAAAGAATCCCTCCCCAAAAACAATAACAAGAAAAAGAAACTTCCCCTTCATACTTAGCAAGCAAAGTTCAACATTTATAATTTATTGCTGTTTCTTAAATTACAACAGTTACATCTTGATTTCATACCTCACCCATTTTCAATAAACTCATCTCTAAATATTTAGCTTTCTTTATTGATCAATAAAGATCTAATACAAATTAACAAAAATATCTAAAAGTGTAAGTATATAATCCCCATTTCCACTTAGTCTAAATCAGGGGCGGGTTCCAAATCAAATAGCTACCGGTTCGCTCATGGACCCGTGTGCGCACGAGCACATACGGCACTTCTGTGCATGTGCAGAATTGTCTGGGCGGGTGGGCAGAGCCTCCCGCCGCCACCGCTACCGGTTCGCCCAATCCGGTGTGAACTGGTAGCAACCCACCACTGGTCTAAATCCCCCAGTCAAACTCCAAATATGTCTGCCAGATTATCTACTTCCTTTACATGGATCATTTGAATCTGTATGGAAAAATACCACCTGTAATAGAATCACTGCTCAACACTGTATGTATTATAAAGATATTACAAAGAGGTTTGGACTAGATAAATGTGCCACCCACATCAATCAATAGGGGAAAATAGTGAAAACTGAAGGAATCAAAATTCCTTATGGAAGGAAAAAGGAAAGAAGTCCCTGCGGATTTTACTCCCTTAATCGTAACTGACTATAATGGGGCAATGCTCATCTCTGTTTCAAGGGCCATTGAGCCAGCACTGTCTGAAGACATTTCCAGGGTCATATTGCCATGACATCATGGAGTGCTGCTTCCTCCCCACTGACATGCTACCTATTTATCTACTTGCATTTATGTGCATTCAAACTGTTAGTTGGCAGGAGCTAGGTGAAGACAGACAAAGACATAAGAATAACATTCCTATGTTATTTCCATAGGAAGCCATTGCGCTTTCCTATGAAATAACATTTAAAAAGTTTAAGAAACACTGGGCAAGAGAAAGAAGTCAATAAGTGGAAGCAAAAGTAGAGCACATAATCATCAGTTCTTGTAGGGACTCACCGATTTCTCAGCTGAAGAGTACTTGTTTTTCATCATCTTTGGTTTTAAATTAACAACTAGATTTATGGAAATTTCTGATTTCTTGGTTGCCCATGCTTTTGACAATACTAGACATTATTATTTACATAATAAAGTAATGACTGATGCAAACAATGGTAGCTCAGTATTAATTCCAAAAAATCAAAAGGAAAGAAGTTTCAGATTATTAGTCGAATGACTACTGATTGAGTAATGTATATGATTTCAAGTTGCACGTAAAATTTGATTTAGTAGAGTGAAGAGTAAATAAATATGTTCATATGAGTGTAATTTCATATAATGGAAATCTGTGCTTGTGTCAGATCTACCCACAGAGCTGCTGCTGATTAAATATTAAGGCTGTGTGCATAGAGAAAATACTGTTTGTTAACTTTGTTAAGGCACAAATAAATTGGGGTACTTTGTAATGTAACATCATGGACAAGGGTTACGGAAATAATTGCTTTGGTAATTGTAATAAGAGAATAGGAAAGCAAACTAAATCCAGTCACTAATCTAACAGAACTGAGTAGATGGTAAAGCACTTTTAGCAGTGTTTTGACAAATCTGCTTTGTTTCTTTAAAAAATTCCTTCACCAGCTGTGCCAAGCAATGAAAGAAGACTGTTTTTAGTAATTAGCAAACTCATATACTGATTCACACATGCTCACAGGAATGGAGCACACAGATTTCTTAGTTTTTAATCTCTGCAAAACATAGATATATTCAAGACCCAAGAATTTCTTTCTATCTATTGCCCCAATATGGAGCTTCATTCCCCCCCCCCCCATTTATATAAAAATAGCATTTGATGGATTTTTTTTCTGTGTTGCTTTCTGCCAATATATCATTTTTCCAACCAATGAAAAATGCATATATCATCAATAAAGTGAGGGCAGATGGAAGAAGTCTGGTTTGCATCTTAAACACACAAAAAAGTCTTTTTGAAGCTTCCAATATTACTATATTGCTATGTAATTAGAAAGCAATTTAAAAACATTTTTAAATAATTACATTACATTTTTTCTTCTGCTCAATCATGTCCAATTCTCAGAGACTATTCCTTACAGTTTTCTTGGCACAGTTTTTCCAAAATGGTTTGCCATGCCTCCTTCTCTTCTGCTCAGAGAAAGTGACTGACCCAAGTTCACCCTGCTGGCTTCATGCACAAAGCAGAATTAGAACTTATGGTCTCCTGATTTCTAACCATATGCCTTATCCACTACATTAAAATGGATGTCTCATTGCATTACTATTTCAGGTAATCCACATTTCAGCTGTTCCTAGCTTGCTTTCTTTGGTGTGGGGATTGTAACTATTCATTTAATCAATTTAGAGGGCACCCAACTCTGCAGGATTTCCAGTTTGAAAACCACAAAAGTAAACCATTCCCGAGTGGCCCAAAGACAGACATATTAACAAAATCCCTATACAACAGGACTAACCCATGACCTATCCCCAAGGTCTAGAACAATAGCCATGTGTTCAGTTGGTTCCTGAATGTCATCATGGTGTTGCCATATAGAGGAAGCCATCCAGATCTTGAAGAGAGGTTATTTATTCCAGAGGGCAGGCACTGCAGCAGAAAAAACACACTTCTTGGATCCCATTAGATTACACTGCTTAATTGATGGGACTCAAAATGTACTTACTCTGCCTGATCTCACAAGATGAACAGAAACAATTGGTGACTGGTCATCTCTTAAATAACCAAGTGCTATGCCATGAAGAGTTTTATAGGTAATAGCCAGCACTTGGAAGCCAGCTGGTAACCATCACATGTGCATAACACATTCTGACTATGACACATTCTAACATGTTACCACATTCTGACTATGGAACTTTTATCATTATATCACCACTCATGCCAAATATAATCATAAAACTATCCCCCAAAATATTGAGAGCCTTGCTTAGTATTTTGTTTTTGATAGTATTTGAAGTTATGTGGATCCTTTGGAAACTTTAAATAGCATGTCTATCAAAAGGCTAATATTCTATTAAAATTAATAATTTTAAAATGAAAGAGCCATCTCTCTCTTTTAGAGGCTCTTTAATAGAATGTCCTTTTTAACATTAGAGTGTATTTATATAGCCTGAGATACATGTCCATGAAGCTGCAAGGCTGAATTGGTTCATCATCATTATTATCATCATCATCATTATTATTATTATTATTATTATTATTATTATTATTATTTACTTTATTCATTAAGCATGAAACTCAGTCAACTGAACATTCAAAAATGCATCACAAATACCATTGACTGGAGCTAATGGTTGTTACGGGTTGCTGCCAGCGTCCTAAGTATCAACCAAGTACATTCTTAAGATGTACAATGTTCCAAGTATTGCAGCTTTTTGCAGTTCCACTGGTGTTATTGCAGGAAGCTGCAGTTTGTTGATGTATCTTATAAAATTCTTGGACATGGTCCCGATGACAATGGGTATCACTGTTACATGTTTCATTCATAATCATGTAGTTTTATTATTATTATTTTAAATATATTTATCAATGCAAAGTTTCCTATCCTCTTGAAAGTTTTTCAGTGAAATCCATTGTTTTACTAGTAGAATATTAGTACAGTTAACAAATAACAAACTTGCTGATGAAATTAAATGTCCCTGAAGCAACTTTATAGGGTTAGGGTTAGGATTAGTGTCAAAAATTTCACTAGGTGGATAACATCAACGTATTGTGCAGATTGTTTATTAATGAGTTGAAAAAGATCTTGAGATGCATCCTTGTAAAAATAACCTGCTTAGTTCTGCATTTTCTTAGTATCTTTCTATATTTAAGTAATATAATTCATAAAAATACAGAAATCAAATTGCAGTGTTTCCTCAACAATATTGCTGGTAGCTATAAAGTGTTAAGTGTTATTTTAAACAAATATGTAATCAAAAAGGAAAGCTGTGAGACCGTCACATTATAGAATGAGTTGCCATCCAAAAATGTCATGATCGAAGAGAAAAAACAGGTGTGATGATGAGTTCTGTATATTTAAACATTGAACTGCCTCAGTCATCTATAAAAAATATTGTAGGGGTATAATAGAGTCTGTATTTTGTACATCATTGGTTATTATCCAGTTTTAAAATGAATGCACAGCTGAAGAGTAGCATTCTGGTATATGAGCTTAGCTAAGAAGAAAGATCTTTGGGAGAGAATATCCAAAGCTAAATTGGAGTCCAAGTGGAGGTGCTTCACTATGGAGGTGCTTCACTGCAGCTGAGCAAACTAGACTTATCTTGACCAAACATTTTCAGCAAAATGTCTCTGCAACAAGACCTTGAATAATAATGTATTTATAGTCATCATAAATTGAGACGATTTTTTGTAGTCTTTCTTTCTTTCCTTTAAGTTTTCTAAAGATACAAGCTTCACAACCAAACCTGCCTATCTATTGACTCTCTACTTCAACTCTGACATAAGTAAGAATTATGAAAAGATAGATTTGACATACAGTTTCACATTTTACTGACATATTTCTTATTCATGCACCATTTGTCTTTAGAATGCTACCTCTTCTTTTCTACATGATATAAGTAAATCCATATGGCCACATACCATGGTCACATTTATTAGTAGCACTCTAGAAAAAACATGCAATCAGTAACAAGGAAAAGAGAGATGCTCAAGAGAAAAATGAAAATTGCTAAATGATGAGTGCAGACCAATAGTCATTTTATTGTGACTAAATAGGTGTGGACAGATATTGATATTAGAGTTCTCTTTAATCTTCTGAGCCACTTGCAGCTAAATCCCAATTCTAAATAGAGTCTTCAGCAAAACAAAACTCCATGCCAGGAGAACTGGAAATGTCAAAAGGGACTATTCTATCTATGTGAATCGTACTGCTTTCCAAACTCTCCTTAAAAAGAAGCATGCATAAAGAACATGTTCATGATACTGATGATGCATGATGTTCATCTTCAGATATAATGCGTACATTATGATGCATACATGTTCATGATACTGATATTGGGAGGGGGGTATTAGAAAAATAAACATTCTGCATCTGTTGCTAGGAAATTTAGCAATAAATGCAGGACATTAGAACATTACTGGGATGAAAACATAGAAAGAGAAGCAGCATCCAGCAATAGAGTCTTATTTTTCTGTGTTATTGAACTATGAGCACATTAATTTTTCAGTCATTGAAAATCTGCCATAGAGATAGGTATTTCTTTTTATCTGCTGTCTTTTAGCCAGACTATAGAGAATGAATATTGTGATTATATAATTATCCGGGTAAAATCTATGTGTTGTCTTCATTGTTAAGCAATATATCCTTTCTCTTCCTTTTAGACCAGGTTAATAGTAGTAGATCATCCCATTTGAATCTTTAGAGGGACAACTGACCTGCTGCATGCTAATCATTCTTTTGTGCAAAAAAGTCCTACACTTCTTTTCAGACTTTCCTTAATTATTCTACAGTCAAATTCTCCATACTTTGAGCTCACACAAAACTGCCTCTGGAGATGTGCTGAGCGAGAAAGGGTGAATTTTACTGGTGTTTGAATAAATCTCCCTAATTTGTTCATGGTTTTCCACCAATTCACAGAATTCATATGACTTATTTTCATCCATGTAACCTCTTACTATATTGGTCATTCCATTTTTCTTTCCTATTAGAGTGAAATTGGACACAGCCCTCCTCCTGCCTACACCCCTATGTCAGGAGTAAGTATTTCACAATCGACCTTCATCTTTTAGGATTTGTTTGTCCTTTTAAATGTATCCTCCTCCTTCTCTCTTCATGAATTCCACTATCCCATGTACTCTCTCGTTCTCCAAGGGTAGGTGAGAGCTGATCATGTTTCGTTGCTGAGTCCAGCTGAATAACACAAATTTCATTAACTCTAACAGAAAATTCTAGGATAGAATCAGATGTTACTAGAGATTAATATTTGTCTTACAATAAATTTTTGCTTTGTTTTGTTGAACAGGGTTCTCTGGACATTGTTCGGTTACAACTTATAATAATATAATAAAATTAAGGGAGAGCTAAACATTGTAAAATTATCCTTAATTCTAGAAGTATTTGGGAGATTCAAAGTGTTATCTTTGGTCCATAATATTTTTTGAAGCTAGGATGGGTGTGCCTGTTCTAGTTTAGATTGGTTTAATGATACTGAAAAAATTTTGTGTATTAAAAACGTTCATAAGTTTAAACCTTCTCTGAAAAAAAGGAATCAGATAAAATGGCTGGAGGGACAATTAGCTTTTGTGATATCTGATAAACCTAACAAAACAAAAATCTAATAAATAACAACCAAAAATTGCCACATTTCATTCAGAAGAGTTCATACAGCTTGAAGGGAAATATAAAAATTAAACATGAAAGGAAATAATAATTTTAATATGTTTGTATGGATTCAAAGAACAATGCACACATTGATCCACAGAAAATGCAGTATAAAGTTACTGAATGGACATTAATTAAAGCTATGGTAATTTCTTTAAAAGATTAACTTTAAAAGGTTCTAGTGAGTCCCACAAGAACTGATCATTAATTTCTCAAGAAATTCACACAATGCCAGAACATTCTCCTTTCCTCTTATTTTATGAAAAATAACAACCAAGCTGATAAATTTCATTCCTGGAACAATATAAAGAAATACTTGTTCAATTATATTTGTTTTAAATGATGATGTTAAATGCTGTACTCTAAACAATAATCTTATGGTGATAAGGAAGATATCTTGGAATCTATTGGATAGTTCAGATCTCCTCTTCAAGAAGAAAGGAAGCTGTCTGCTCTCCCGGGTGATTGTCTAAATTTCTTCCAGTGTTTGCCTGCTGACATCAGAGCTCCAACATCATGTGATATATAAATCGTCTTTTTCAGAGAGGAGTGGGAGAGGTTGGATGGTTTTCAACGATTTCAAAATCCTCTCACCCTTTAGTACTGCTCCTGAAATAAGGAGAATTACATATCAGCTCAAGAACCGGCATACATAATTTCACTCCTATTATTATTATTATTATTATTATTATTATTATTATTATTATTATTATTGAAAATTTAATCTTCAACTAACCAAGGACCTAAGAGCTGTCAAGGTAACATCTGAGTGTACAGGCAGTTCCAAATATGGTGGTTTTTTGCAGTCAGGATATTCAGGCCTGACAAGTTCAAAATTTTGATTTATCTAGGCAACCCTTTGGGTATTGCTCCAAGGGCTCCTATTACTATTGATAAAATCAATAGTGGTAGTAGTAGTAGTAGTAGTAGTTGTTGTTGTTGTTGTGATGATGATGATGCTGTTCTGTTCAAGGACTTTCTCCTTCCAGGAGACTGATGGCCAAGAGTCAGCACTGCTTTTGTCTCTGTGCCATTCTTGCATGCTCTTCTAGACTAATCCAGTAATACATAGTTAAGTAGTAATACATAATTCAGTCAGCCTACTGTTTGAGAATTATGTTATTGTTGTTAAAACTAATGAACTAATTCAAAAACGGGGGAAGGATAGAATGTTTTTGTCTCAGAGTTTTATTTAAAGCAAAATTTGGATGCTCATATAAACATGCTTTCACATGTGAAACATCCAATCATTCAATGGGAAGGAAAATGATTCTCAGTGACTAACATTTATAGCATGTTTCTATTGTGTAGTAAAGTAATTGCCTAGTAAGGGAGATATAAAGTGCTAGATGAAATTCAAAATACAAAATTGTACAAACTCTATACACTCTATACAAGTATTGTTATAGTAATTCAGGATAAAGACAGAAGTCATAGGCATCTGGGTATATATTGTACCCTGCTTGTGAATGCCTTCTGCCAGCAATACTTTCCCCTCTATTCTCTACTACAGAGGACTACTAAGGTGGGCTCAGTTGTGGAGGTCACTGAATGAATCTTTCTACAGGTCAGCTAATTTCCAGACTTAGGACATTTGGTGTCATTTCCATGACATTTTGTATTATGTGAAATGTTGAGGTTTATCTTGGTAAAAGCATCTGAGAAATTCTAGAAAATGCAAAATAAATTGGCAGGAATAAATGTAGCACAATTTCTCAGGCCAGATTTTATGGGATGGGAGGTAGCTTACTACTCTAGAAGAGCGTGGTTGTACATAGAAGGTAATGTGTTGTAATACTAGGGATTTTTTAAAAAACAACAACAACATAGAAATAACATATAGAGATCATCAGATTTTGGAAAACATTAAATAGAATCTGATCCTGATTGAATTTAGATTTGGCAATCATAGATTGATGGATGGGCTCTTGTTTGAGGTAGCAGATTATTTGTATGGTAATCTAAAATCTAAGAAAAATGCACTGTTTCAGTTCTTGAAGGGTAATATTTGAAAAGCATAAACTAAGCATCTTGAATTATTTTAAACCAATGGAATTTAAGTTGAATCCAGCAATAATGCAAACCTATGCATGTGGAATTCACACAGTTCCTTTAGCCAATGCTTGCAGAGTCAAACAACAAACTAAAAAAATATGTGTAATGTTGACTGAAATAGTTACAACTAAAACTTCTGCATAGCAAAGGTGCCTATTGAGCAAATTATTGAACACCTTATATGCATGAAACTAAGCTCTAATATTAATTCTGTGGGGGGGGGGTTTCACATGGTGTTTTATGTTTCTTATAGAATCAGTTTATCTACAGAGATGGAAGCTTGTCTACAGAACAAGGAGTTCCTTTGCCATACAGAACTGCCATACCAGGCATAGCTCCAGAAGCTCCCATCAGGCAAGGAGCTGCTGAAATCTGTGATGACACTTGCTGCAATGGTACTTTACGGAAACAAGTGGCAAGTCTTTCACAAGATGACAGTATCACTCAGAGGTATAGCGCTGACCCAACAGTTTTTATCCCAGAACGAGGGCCAAGAACTGAGCTGGATGAAGAAGGGTATATGACTCCAATGCCAGAAAAGTGCAAAACAGGTATATCTCTCACATAGTGATAATAACCGCCCCCCCCGCCCCCCGCCCCCCCGGCTGCCCAGTATAATCAATGCTCAGAGAATATTCTGCTTGGAGCTCTATACAGATAAAATGAACCCTAGCAAGAATGGCTGACATCAGCCGATGCTCATATCTCTCCCATGCTTTCCTCCAAGTTGAACTGGTAAGTGGTATCATTGCATAAGATTTATTTGGATGTAAGACCATTGCAAGGTAGGGGAGTATCATCTTTTCCATCCAAAGAGCCATAGGTTGAAGTTTGGGCCGCACATGCCTTCATAAGCCAATCCATCCATTATACATATACATATAGGCAAGAAAGTGAAGGAACCCTAAACCTTTAAAGCCTTACAAGGCATCAGGCCAGGTTCCTTGTGGGGCTACTTATCCCCAGAGCATGCTCACCTGCTATCACAGGATGGCTATGTTCTGATTCCCCTTGGTGCATGTGGGAAGACTTAGGAAGTGGGGAAAGACCACTGTCTTTGCGACCTAACTTTCGCATGGTTCTTGTTTAGTACTGGGTTGTCTGAATTATTCTCTGTTTCTGTTCTGTCCCCTCCCTGCTTCAGAAGCCCAGACAAGCACACACACTCGAACAGGAGTATTCAGAAGTTGTTTATTTACCATCCATAAACAACAAGCTGGCAGCGAGCCCGGGAGAGATAACGACAGCTGTTGTTTTGAGTTGCCACGGCCAGTCCCTGATAAGGCTCCAAGTATTTATGTCCAATACACGTTTAAAAGAAAACACTTAGCTGCTGCAGTATTTCAGGACACAAGCAGTCAGGGTAAAACTTTGTTCGTCACAAAAGCCAACAAGGTAAAGTCAGCTCCTTTTATACCTTGTGGGGCGTTGGCTTTGTGACTCATCACCTCGTGCTTGGCCCCACCCACTCCTTTGCTGAGCCCGTCTCTCTGATCGTCGCCACCTGGGATTAATCCACTCCCTCTCCTCATTAACGTCTGACTCAGAGGAGCTTTCTTCCACAGGGCTTTCAGCTGGGGCCTGGGGTGGTGCCAAACCAGACGGGCCGGGGAGGAGGCCCTTGCCTCCTCCTCCTCTTCACTTTCGGAGGATTCTTCCTCCGGAGGTCCGGGCTCGGGAGCCAAAGACACAACAGTTTCAGTCAAACTAATTCAACCTGTAAAATGAAAGGCACATCTCCTAGAAGCATAGTCTTGTTTTTCTACATTGGCTTTACGATGGAAGAGTTTATAGGACCTCACATTCTTGGCATTTTGTTTGTAGCATTGAGCTTGACTTATCAATTACATTGCAAGTTTAGCTGCAGAGTAGAGGTTACTTTCAAGTAAAGGGTTTTGTTTTTGTTTTTGTTTTGCTTGTCCCAATGTCCAACTGAACAGCATAATCACTGGGCTAAGAGGAAATGCATCATTAGTTTCCTTTAATGTACTCAACCATATAATATGGAAAAGAAAATGGATAGCATTTCCCTGTTATATTCATTGCCTCTTCCTAGGAAGAGGTGATCCTGTTTGGTCAAGCTTCAACATTTGGCACTGTAAGTAATTAAAATCTATATCACTCATTCAGCAGCCCATGGGCTTTTATGAAATGCACTGCTTCCTGAAAAATCAGGTCAAGTAACCAGAGCTACAATACTATGGCATTCTCTCTGCTCCCCAATCTCCCCCCCCCTTTTTTTTAATTCCACAAGAATTACTTGGCTTCCTTGCATAGCTTCTGTTTGTGTGTTTGGTTTAGTCTATATGTTTGTTAAATGTTGAAATGCAAGGAAACTTTTAAAAAGTAAGGGGTTTTTTTTTTTTGGTATTTTGATCTTTTCTATGATCAACTTTGATATCCAAGATACAACCAATTAAGCATTAGTTATTATTTTCTCTCAATCTTTTTTTTTTTGTAAAAAGTTTTTATTGGTTAAAAATATACAGTATTATAGTTTACAATATGTTGAATTTTCAATATCTTTGTAAAAAGATATTTCAATTATTATTCTCTTTTTTAAGTTCTCACACAACAGACATTGTTATGTTAAATCAAAACTAATAACCAGGTTGTATAAAAGTTATGTAAACAGAAAAAAGGCAAATAGCCAAAGTGTTATACAAAATACAATAAAAAGAGAGAGAAAAAAAAGATATCAAGTAAAAGACATTAAATAATGAATTCCCCTCCTTTCTTCATTTTCTGATTCTAGCTCTTAAAACCATGGTCTGGCCTCCCCCCTCCCCCAGGGCCGCCACAGCTCCGTCCGCCCCCGCTCCCTGATCATCTAATACTTCCCCCTCTTCGGCTCCTGTATCTTCTCCATCTAGGAAGGATTTATGTTGGTCAAAAAAAGCCTTAGCTTCCGCTACGTTATTAATTTTCTTCTTACTATCCTCCCAAAAAATCATCAAACCCTCCGGAATCAACCACCTAAAACCTACTCCCTTAAGGTACAGCTTGTTTGATAAAAAATAATATTTTCTCCTTGATTCTCGTACCTGTCTGGGAATCTGCTTCAGGATGGTGACCTCCTTGCCCCTGTACACCAGCGCCCCCAGTCTTTGTTTTCTCAATATCTCATCTCTCAGTTCCCTTCTTACAAATTTAATATGAACCTCTCTTGGTAAACTATGTAAAATTGCAAATTGTGAGTTTACTCTATACACCAAATCCACATCCCTTCCAATGGACTCCAAATCTCTTTCTAGAAATTCACCCAACATTTTAACCATCACTTCTCTCAAATTTTCTTGATCAAGTTGTTCCACATTTTGAAACCTGAGAAAATAAGACATCTTATCCAATTGTAAAGTTAGCATTGCGTTTCCTCTCCCTTCTTCCACCCTCTGGAGTGCCCGTACCTCCCCCTCCAGACCCCCCATCTTCTTCTTATTTTGCTCTGCCAGCTGTTGAACATCATTTAAATCTTTTTTCATAAGTGTCATTTCAGATTTAATTTCAGATAATCCTTTTTGCAAATCATCCAACTTGTCCAACTTCTGATCCAATTTCGCCAGTCTTTCCAAAAATTTTTCCATGTCAGCTGCTGTTGATTTATGACCCTTAGCCATCTTGCAGTAGTAGAAGATGAAAAATCAAAAGACAAACCTCCAGAAAGGAAAGAGGGATTGACAGTCAGTGTAATTTTTCAAATATCCACCAGTGGGCACTCACAGGAGCAACGAGTCCGGAGTATAGAGTAGGTCAAACAGGAAGCCTTAGAGGAGAATGTTGTCTTCAATCATAAATAAAGAAGCAGGAAGTCGGACCGCCGCCATAGCCCACCACCGGGAAGAGAGGCCACCAGACCTCTCCAACAAATTCTGATAGAGCCATCCTCAGAAGAAAAGTCAGCAAAGTAAGGGGTTTCCTTCCATTTCTTTCCCCCTGCTTGTCAGCCACGGCACCTTTCCAGCTACAAGGGGGGGGGAGAAGCTCCAACCCCCCACTCTCACCTCCAGGATGCCTGCTCAAATCTCCAGTCGATCAGCTTTGTCCACTGTGCTTTGTAAATAAACGCCGGTCCCCTCAGGCGCTGTGGCGCCTCCGCGGCCTCAGAAAAGGCCGCCGATCGCCTCCCACCCCCTCTGGAGCCTCGGGCGCGCCAGCATTGGCCTCCCGGCCCCTGGATGTGAGGCAGGGGACCCCTGGCGAGCCGCCCTCAAACGGCAAACGCCCCAAAAATTGGGGCGTTTGGCCCAAAGGGCCTCCAGATGGGGGGGATCAGACACTGGGGCCAGAGCTAGCCCAATCAGTGTCCGTCGCCCGCGGGACCGGAACCGGAAGTCTATTTTCTCTCAATCTTGTACATCTTTCAAAACCCCTTTTGTCACAATAAGATAGGTAAGATTTTGGATATAAGTGTTTTGTTCCCTTAAGAGTTAATAAAGCAATGTAAAGAAACATTTTTTGCATCACTAATTCTAATATAGTGGAGGCATGTGTGTAAAACTGTCAGTAGACTAAGCCAGTGGTGAAATTCAGTCGGCTCTATCCGGATCGTGCAGTCTGGTACTGCCGGCGGCATGAGCTCCACCCACCCACCCGGACAGCATCACATCCTGTTTTTGACCCTCTGCGCATGCGCAGAAGGCTCTGCACATGCATGGAGGAGGCATGCGAGACCGTAGTGAGCATGTGCACACGTGTGCTCACATTTGCAAACCGGTAGCAAAGGTAAGTGAATACCACCCCTGGACTGAGCTCAGCTCACTTGAAAATGAACATGCCATTTTACAATCTAGCATCCATCGGATGTCAGTTTCAAGTTACCTTATGGGTAAGGTTGGGTGAAAATTATTTTAAAAAACATTATCACAGAATAAGGATGTAATAATTAAAATACTTAGCTTTTTTTCCCATCAGAAATATTCCATGATAATGCAAAAGAAATTAAGAAGTTGCCCAATCTTGTTTGTTGCCCAATCTTGTTTACACACACACACACACACACACACACACACACACACAAATATTTTCCTGAAACCAAATTATATGTTTCTGCAGACCAGGAAGTAACAACCCAGTTCTTTGATTCTGTATTCACCTATTCCTAGTGAGCAGCTTGTTTTCACTTACATGAAATGTGACTGAGTTTATCTCAGTCGAAAGTCATGTTAGCAAGACGGCACCTTATGGTTATGAAGATGTAGCACTCTAAGTATAAACATAAAAACATAAAAGCATAACAATAATGCAATATTGCAGAAAAAAACAGTATTAGATAAAACATGTGCCAAAAACATTAGGTGTTAGGAGTAGAATTCCATAGCTAGCAATGTTTGATCAGAGAAGTGTTTTTCCCCAAAAGGAGAAAGGACTCAGAGAAATGTTTCCATTATGGAACTTAAAATATGAACAGGCTGACAGGGATGGGATAGTTTTATCCATTACCCTTAGCCTCAGTTCCTACCCATAAATTCCTTTTAGTCATTTCCACCAGGGCTTCCAAATTTGTGTTTAAAATGTATGGAGTTTTGACTGTCTTTTCACTCAGTTATGCATTTTTCCTAGTGTATATGAATATATTTTGACAAACTATTTCCCCAAATTTATAATGTTGTTTCCTTAATGTACACATTGCAGTAGAAATTATTTTCATTTCAATTAACATCTCTTTCCTTTTTCCAAGATCACCTGAATCCAGTAGAGGAGAATCCATTTGTTTCTCGGTGGAAGAATGGTGATCTTCAAGCTCTGGACAACCCAGATTATCACAACAGCCAAACTGGGCAGTCCAAAATCGAGGATGAATATGTGAATGAGCCCCTGTACCTCAACACCTTTGCAAGCACCTTTGAAAATGCAGAGTACCTGAAGAAAAATGGGCTTCCGTTACCAGAAAAGCCCAAAAAGGCATTTGATAATCCAGGTTATTGGAATCACAGCCTGCCTCCACGAAGTACCCTACAGCATCCGGACTACCTGCAGGAATACAGCACAAAATATTTTTACAAACAAAATGGAAGGATCCGGCCCACTGTGGCTGAGAATCCCGAATACCTCTCAGAGTTGTCTCTGAAGCCTGGCATGATGCTGCCTCCTCCACCCTACAGACACCGAAACACCGTAGTGTAATCCCAGGGAGAAATGGGGAAACCATACCAGCACTCTCCTCATCTCCTTCCTCCTCCCCCTTTTCTCCTCCTTCCCCCTTTTCTTACTTTCTCTTGCCAAATCTTCCCTCCATTTGATGTCTGCAAAGAGAAGGGACTTATTTAAATCAATGATTTCAGGAATTTAGGAAAAAACAAAAGGGGGGGAAATCTGGCTTTTCTTCCTTTCCAAGTACTTCTTTTAGAGGAAGAAAAGATCAGACCAGCCATGCATGCTAGGAACTGCCCCTGAAGTGGTTGTCTGCTGTCAGGCTGAGAATATAGGGATCCAGCTCAGGGGCTGCCAAGAAAGTCACCCTGGTCAGTTTCTATCAGCAGAAAGTGCCAGAGCCACTGAAGCATTCCAGCAGAAGGCAAGGCAGTTTCAAAAGGTGGGAAGGGGGTAGAAAAAGACAATTTTTATACCATAGGTAATGACCTAATGACTGAGATTGAAAGGCCAATTTCTTTAATCTTTTTTTTTTATTCTGCCCGCTAATCAAAATGTCTAATCCAGTTTGCTTATGGCCAGTTGCTCTCTTTACTTTTGCAGTTATGAGTTCTTTTCCAAGGCAGAGACCTCATTCATTCTTGTTCTGGTGCATGAAATTACAGGTGGCTACAAGTCGAAAATTGTATCAGGACACACACACATACACACGCAAACTAACTTGGGCTTTTTGAGGGCACAGTGCCAATGAATATTGAATATTTCTATAAAGAGAGCCTCCTGTTCATGTTTTATACACATTGAATGCAACATGTACTAATTCTCCCCTCCATTTCTTTATCAGCTAAAGCTGAGAGCATTATATAGCACTAGAAGGAAGAATAACACTGGATTTTTAAACCCTTTAACATTTTTAAGGCAGGGTCAGGAGGGAAAATGGAAAAAGAAAAAAATAAGGACAGGTAAAACACCCTCGGGAAATCACTGGAAAATTAGTTTGCACTTAAACTTTTCTTTTTCATTCTCTTTATATTTTCTCCTTACTCTGAACTTTATTCTGGAATCTGAATGAAGCAATATGGAAGTGACCAGCAAAATAAAATAATTTAAAATATAAAATGAATAATAATAAATATATATATACTATATCTATATATGAAAGGTGACTCTGGAATTGCCAAAACAAAGTGAAAGTCAAGCCTTTGGAACTTCATTCATCAGTGCAACTACTACTCACAGGAATAATATTGAAGTACCAATTTTGGATATTGGCTCTTACAAGAAAAGCAACACATATGAAGGGAACTCTGAAGGTAAAAGGGGGAAGGACTGATTTGAGCTCCCCAGTAAAGACTATTGTGAGACTATTATTGAGAGGTTTTGTTCTAGCACAAAGAAACTAAACGAGCTTAAGCAAATTAAGGGTGTTTGTGGCTGTTATATTCTCAATCAAATCTGTAAGTAATCTCCCAGCATTTGCTCATTTATTTTTTACTTTTGGCTTTTACATGTTGATTTAAAGAAAAATAGTTGGTTCCTTGAAATTGTAGCATTGAAAGGCACAAGAATAGAAAAAGAATCACTTCCATTCTCAAAACTTAATATATTTGGAATGCACTTTTAGGAGGAACCAGTTACCTTAGTGTATACAGTCTGCTGTTTATTAATTTCAAAACAGAGAATAAAGATAGAAGAACAGAGAATCAGTGTAGAAATAAGATTTGTACTTAACTCTGATGGACAAAATTTAAGGAGTGCAACAAGATGAGGATTGTCTTCAGAAATATAAAGAAGCATATTAAAAAACCCTTGCAAGAGGTAGGCTTTGGACTGACTTACTTAACAACTGATAGATATAAAAGCTGATACTCTTAAATAGCAGGTCCTTATTCATTCATTCGGTATGCTGTATGAAAGGCATGTTCTTTTGGGATTCAGCAAAGAAAAAAACATATCAGTGACAGAATGATTTTACTGGAGATTAAGTCAGGAGCCAAAGCATGACACACACAGCAAGTAACCTGGACAGATCTTACAGAGCCAATTGTTAGGATGCCTACAGCTGTGACCACAAAGGACCCAAACAAGTAGGTTAGATAAAAAAGAACCAAACCATCAAATCTTGCAACCCCAAATCCATTTGGAAAGCAGATAATACAAAATTAATTGCTCTGCCCATGATCGATCTAGAATATTGCTTGCTGGTATTCTCAAATTAGAAAACTCAGATGTTAATGACATTTAGATAAGTATTTGAATTTATCGTTTCAAAACAAGCTTTCTGACTATATATGGATATTTTTCTTCAGATAAGCAATTTATTTTTCTTCAAGGTGCAGCTTGTTGAATACCCTTAGCCCCCCAAAATTCTACATATTCTGCAGGTATCCATAGAAAAAGTATAAAACAGTAAACAATTTCTCTGCTTAAACGTGCACAATAGTTTCCTTTTTTCCTTCTTCCTATTTAATATGAAATGAAATTTTGATGAGGGCCAGATTTTCAGGTAGGCAAACAAAATCCTAACTCTATAGGTCTCCATTACTAACTATGATGATGCCAAAATGGCAAAACAAGCATTGTGATAACATGATGTAAATTTCATTTTTTTTCTACATGCATTGCAGTGTTGTACACAACACTGGGGCGGTTTCCATCAGAATATCACAACATATATTCTGCCACATATCCCACTTCTTGCAGACATCCATGCCTTGCTTCAAACCTTGATTTTAAAAAAATTAACACTGCAGCCTTCTAATTCTTCCTTAAAAGTTTAATAGTTAATATAATCCATCCAGCTCAGTGACTTTGCTTTTGTTGCAAAAAGGAAATGTAGTTGGATATACTTTTATTTTAAAAGAGAAAAGAATAGTCTTAAAAATCAGGAATATTTGAAAATCATTGCTTTATATTCTGTAGCTATCTTCATTTAAAGAGCATGTGTCTTCTAGTTTCCTGACTTACATTTATAATCAGCCATAGCCTTGTAACCAATATTTATTGGCTAAAGGGCACCGTATGGGACCTAGTGTGTGATCTATGTACGTTATAGTCCAAATGCCTAAATCATTGATTCTTCCAGGTTGATTAGCTTGTTAAATCCTGCAATTAGCAGTAGCTTCCATTCTTCTCAATAGTTATCACTCCCTACCTATGTACAGAACTTGCCAGAAGGAGCCATGAAACTTCAACACTTCTAATTTTCCAAAGAAATAGCCATTAACTGGCACATTTCTGTGTCCCGCCTATAAGTCCTTAAGAATTTCCTGTGTAAATTACATCTCCCTTGATTCTAGAAGAAAGCCTGGCAGATCAGACTCCTTATTCCACTACTGGCTCTAGTGAAAATCACAAGATCTGGTTTTAATTGTAGACATTATAGTAATGGAGTTGCAAAGCCAGACCCTAGAACAAACTTGTCTTCCATTGCAATACAGGACTGCTTATTTAAACATTTTTTTATGTATGGATAGCTTTTTTTATGAATGGATTTGAAAGGAAAGTAATCCTTTCCTGCTACATTTCATGCAAATGCAGCTCATTATAGACACAGTTTCTTTTAAACAACCCCACACTTAATAGTTATGAGGTGGTATTTTAAAAACTCAGTAATTAAGTAAATAAATCAAACTAATTATATTGCAAATTTCTCCATGCAGAAATTAGGACGTCATCGGGTCAATGTTAAGGCATGTTTCTCTCTATACTTCATCATAAAGCCTAGGCTGATTGAATCCCAACTTCATTATATTAGTTTTATTTTCTCTTGTAAAATATTGGACTGTATAGTAATAGATGTTAAAATTCAGGATTACTATTTTTCTTCCTTAGGATTTTAGAATGAAAGTATTTGAATCAGAAAGATAGCATACAATTTTAGTTTTTCCAACCAATAGTTAATTCAAAATCTCCCAGTAGCTGTAGCTGTGAAACTGTGATTATCATTGATCTTTAAAGTATTGTCCAAGGTATAAAAATTAATATTCTAAATGACAGTACAAAAAAAATCAGTTGAAAAATGAACTAAATGTACTACTGGCCAAGGTTAATATCCACAAATATCTCAGTGAAATCTATTTGTGTAATTTACATAATTCTCATTTGTCATACGAGGCATGTAATTAGTGCACAATGGTAATAAGGAAATCCACCATACCACAACTTCCTGCTGGTTCAAGATTGGTGTTCAATTTGTTTGATTTCATACTGTCAGATTGTTAGAGACTTGAGACAGTATTGTCATGGCTCAGGCACCTGAAATTTAATTGAAGCTATTTTTAATTGCTATTTGAGAATCCTGTTTTCTTGATGGAAGGAACCCGTTTCATCCCACTTCTTCCTAGCAACATAAACCAGCAGCCATATCTCACCTTCTATTGCATTGGCAATAAATATCTCCTCTGGAAGGAAGAAGGAATGGTATAAACGTCAACCATTCTGAGCAATCTTCCTTTGCTTTTGCAGCAGCAACCCCCAATACATCCTTCAACTCCAGCGATTAGACCCTGAGCCTCTGTGAAGGAAGGCCCCCGTTAAAAACCTTCGGTCAGAGTGTTAAGTCTACTTTGCAGTAGCACATTGACTGAATGTAAGAAGGCAGCTTCACAGCTGGGATCTTTTTTTCTCGTGCCAAAACAAGTGCACCCCAAATGCATTGCAAGTCAGGTTAGTGGATTGGAACCAGCACTATCACTTATCCTTTTTGCAATGAGCAGGATTTTTGTTTCTCTAGGTGGGTCTCTTTGAAATGGCATTTTCTGTGCTCTCAGCTAGAGGAGCCATAATTGGCTAATGGTTACTTCAGCAGTTCCATGCATGTTGGTGCGGAGAGCAGGAAAGCAATGGCATGTTAATAGCGGTAATGCCTCAAAGTGAAGGCCAAAGTGGTTCTCAGCTACAATTCAACTGCATCCCTTGAGGGGATTCTTTTTTATGCCATCTATTCTATCAGCATGCATTTTTGGTGCTTGTAATTGTTCTGGTGCTTCAGAAAGTTTCTGCCCATGGTAGAGGGAGAAATCCCATAGGTGTAATTGTATACCCATGGATTATACAGACAAATAAATGAATACAGTTCTACGAATTAGAGACTATAGTGAATCAAAGATTATAACAGTCTTCCAAAACTTATTCTCCAAAGCACCTGAGGGCAGGACAGGGAATAACGGGTGGAAAATTATTATACAGAGATCCAACTTAGAAATTTCCTGACAGAACAATTAATCAGTGGAACAGTTTACCTCAGGAAGTTGTGGGTTTTCCATCACTGGAGGTTTTTTAGAAGACATTGCACAGCCATATATCTGGAATGGTATAGGGTTTCCTACATGAGCAGGGAGTTGGACTAGAAGACTTCCAAGGTCCCTGTTATTCTAGATCTAAGTTCTAAAACTAATTGAGAGCTTAACATTTCACAAGAAAGTATATCTCGGGGAGTACTAACCCTACTCCTAATACTTGTGTTTTTATGATCAGTACTGTGAATTAAATGTTTTAGCTGAAATAGGAATCCTTATCAAACTAGTTAGAGAGAAAATGTTGCCTCAAAAAGTCATAACGTTTGAGTACTGAAAATCTCAGACTGAACTGAGCCGGCATACACCAGAACCCTTCTACAGCCAATAAACTGAACAAAAGCTATCATCCACAGACACCGTGAACTCTCAGCCAGCATAAGATATACCATTGTGAGTCAAATGCAATTGAAGGGTATATAACTTTTAATCCCAAAATTAGCATGTGGTACTACTATGCATACTACACAGTGTTTGAAACTGATTACTTTCTTTGTACTAGAACCCCTTTTCAAGAGCCCTTAGAGCACCGGAGCATTCTGTTTCAAACTAAAAATGGAAGTCTAGTTATATGCTGTAATTTTCTGCATTAAAACCCCTCACAAACAGTAAAGGAAAATAGAAGTCCTTTTTTTTTCTGCCATAGCAGTAATTTCTCCCCGGATCACTTTTCAAATTCTGGAAAACACAGCAATTAAAAGGAAATGAAGTTTATCCTAAAGTTTAAATTCGAGCTATATCTTAAGACCCAACTACATTGCATGCCATGCGAATTAATTTTCATCCTATTAGGTTTCCTGTAGAGAACAGCCAGGACTGTGAAGGGCACTTTTACCATTGTGTTCAATGGTGGAGAAAAAAATCCAAGCAAAAACTATACTGTAAAGAGGCATAGGCTGCAAAATTTATATTCTGCTATGAGGTGGTCCCAGCTCTTATTCAATTCTTCCCCTTCCCCACCCAAGACATATTTGCAAACATGTGAGCCAATTTGGTCTAGTGATTAAGGCATCAGGCTAGAAACCAGAAGATTGTGAGTTCTAGGCCTCCCTTAGGCAGAAAAACTCAACCTCACACAGGATTGTTGTTGTTGTGGGAAGAATAAGGATTATGTATATTTATTACTTTGAGTTATTTATTAAAATAAGAAAAGTGGGATATAAATAAAGTGTGGAATATATCAAATTGTCACATACTGTCCTGCAAAAGAACCATTGACTTGAATGACAGGATTTACTTACTACAAAGGGAAATTTCTATATGTACTGTAAATTCCTCTGTAAATGTAAATCTAGACTTGCCCTCTCTTAGAAACTTCCACCAACATGTACTTGTGATTTGAAAGTGTCCACTTCAGTCTCCCCTCTCCCATTTGCAGCATCTAGTCCTTTGGCAAGGAGCATTGCCTGTCACTGCAGTCTGATCTGTTCTAGAAAATACAGATTCCTAATACAACTTAATCTTCATCTCATTTAAAAACATTCCTTGCTTTATATCCAACCTATTATTCATCTAAATACAACGTATTGTATAGGATTAATATGCTGGGACCATGTTGCTACAAAAGCGTATAAACGTAAAGGAAGCTTTTGTCTTCCGAATCACTGAAGTGAATTCATCTTCAGAATTGAGTTTCTTTTGTTAGCCATCTCTGCCAGCTGGTTTGCAGTACATATTCTGCAATTGTAGAAGCTATAAGAACCAACTCTATCAATTTAGCAAAGAGTTATGATACCTAACCACACCTTATGTTAGTCTTCCATAATTAATATTTTTGCATGCTGAAATGCATGCAAAAGCATTCAGTAATTAATGTTTGTTTGGGCAGCCAAGATTTGAAGACTGAGATTTGAATATAGAGTTCTATGGAAAATATTCTAATTCTTGAAAGTTATATGCTCCAGAGAAGAAGTTGTTATCATTATAATCATTCTCTAATTATTGTAACATTACTCTTTGTTGATAGATTAGCCTATCAAAATGTAAAGCCAAAGATCTAGTCTATTGTATATTAGTTTAATCTTTGATCATGCCTGGTCTTGAGAAAGCTGCAAAAAAGGCCAAGAGTTTGAACCAAGAGACAGGTTGAAGGTTTAAAAACCAGTGAAGACGTAGGATAGAGAATTTTCTCTATATCTAATTATTATTTTGTTAATATATTTGTTCCTCATGAGATCATTTTATTCTAATGAGATCTAATGACTTTGGCATGTGACTATAATTTCAACATTCCTTACATTGTACAAGATTTCCTTGAAAACCTGATAGACAAGTGTCCTGAATTTAAAGTGAAGTACCCCACATGATAGCAGCAGCTGACTTATTTAAACAACATACTTTTTCATTTGTAAAGTTCTCACATTGCAGAGATTGAGCGTTCTGGTAAAACAGAATAATCTGGGATTGAAGATATTGTCATCCTGTCTTGAGTTTTCATTTAGATATAATTTTCTTTATGTCTTGATTATATGCATATTTTTTTATTCTTCGCTATTCTGTTAAACCTATTTTCATATGTTACCCTGCTCTTTCCACATGAGCAGTAAATCTGTTACATAAACAGAAAAATAGGCTTAGAATTAGTAACAGTGCCCTTCAAACGAAAACATTTTACAAGGAAATATTGAATTTAAAAGATTTCCTTGACATTCTATTTCTGCCCACATTTTTTTATCTTTTTAACATTTTAATTAACTTTGTAGTCTTCATAATATTTTAATTTTCTGGGTTATTTTTAATAAATTAAGGTAATAATTTTATACTGAGTTTTTTAAATTTCAAAATCAGTTTTCTTTAATTCAACCTTTTCAGTTAAAATCTTAGTACTTGATATTATTGGCATCAAGCATTAATAAATATGCATGCACGCCATGTTTCTACAATAGGGATTAATTTAATATGGTGCAGATATTGTCAAAAGCCTAGGCAATTGGTATGTTGCAACTGCATTTGAGCTTGCTGCATTTGAGAGCAAATAAAGGTGCTACAGGGTGAATAAAAATAATGTAAATCTTGTTCCTATTCTAAACTTTCAACCAGACAGTGTTGCTTAGCTGAATCAGGCCCTTTAGTTGATTGAGAGCATCGTTGCTCTGGTTAAAGCATTTAGAATTTGAAGGCTGTTTTTCTCAATTGCTTTGCTAAAACTTTTATAGAGGTGCTATAAGCAAAGCTGGGACATATCCACATATGCCAACTACAATCCTCCATAGCCAAAGGCAAGAATCCTCAAACAAACTGGCAGAAGTGGTGTACATAAAAAGAAGTGCACTTTTGGCATACAGTCACAGCTGCCATTTGCTCTTTTGCAACACAACACATATCCCACAGACACCTCTTTCTTTCAATCTGCTGCAGGAAATTTGTATTCAATTTAAAAGGAAATGGTAGATTTCCATACATCTATTTCCTTGTGAAATAATACTGCACAGAAAAAGTGTGTATTTAGTGTTAATTATTATGATATGATCATAGTGGAAACAATAGGGACCAGCTGAGTAAGGTTATTGACATCATTGTGGCACAACCACAACCACCCTCTGAAAAAATGCACTTACGTAAGCAATGAACCAGAATCACCTGGGGCCTGAGTATGCAAAGTGGCTGAGATGCTTTGAAGCTATTGGCTTTATATTAAAAAAGGGGTGAGTTATTTTTTCCAAAAATATATCTATAAAAGGATTACCTTCTTTAGTTTCAGAAGGCAAAGGCTGTTTACATTCTCCTCCAAAGCCAAGAAAACTGAGAATGCTTTATGAGGGGGTCAGTTTGAATTACACTAAAACAGCCGTGAAAAGTTTTGTCTTCAGCCAGTAAAAAGATTTTTAGAAAATTTGATCAGAATAATAAGATTCAAATAGTGTAAGATAGAGATAAGTGGTCATACAGCACTCAGAAGCCATGCTTACTGCTCACAACCATCTATTTGCAGGCACTCATGGACTGTTTTCAAATTAATTTGGGACATAAAAGTTGAAACTTTATCATCCTAAGATGTATTCCTAGACACCTGTAAGGTATGCCAGCGGCCAAAGGCTTTTTTTTTTTAATTTTCAGGGATCTCCACCTTTGGAGATAGCAATGGATTCTCTAATTCCACCCTCTTGCAAATATTCTCCCCAATTGTAGACCTCTGAAAACAGGAGTGGGGGGGGGGAGAGAGAATCAGTTCCCTTCCCCATTATGTCAGCCTAAAAGACTATAGGCATGTTCAATGCACCGATGTTAAAGTGTCCTAAGTAGGCTGGTAATTCCCCAGTCAGATTCTTAAAACTCCCTAAAAGTCCTGCACAAGATAGGATCCCATAGCTATGGATACACAAAGAGAAAACAATGTAGCAGATTATAAAGAAAACAGAAGGAAAGAAAAATAGGCAACAGATCAAATTTGGGGCTTTAGTTGATGAAGTGGCTAATTGTAGAAGAAGATGTAATAGGCACTATTCAGGATAACTGAACGCATTGCAAGATAAACCGGTTGAAATGCACCTTTGGCATATTTGCAAGGAAAAGCACTTTGATTGGGATGAATTTAATAAACTTCGTTGAAAAGCAATTGCACTCCACTGACATGAAAGTCAGCTTGGGTAATGACCTATAAGCACTCCAGAGCCTAAAGTATTTTTTGGGGAATACCCACAGTAGTAAACTGTGAATGCTATTTTATAAATGTAGATATGTAATCTGTTATTTTGAAGTGAAGTACTCTGAAATATGTAGCATAAATTGGTACTGCTGTTGAATGGGTCGATAATAAAACAAGCAGCTGTGCAAAGGACAAGCTAACTTTGAATGCAGGGAAACAAATGGATACTGTGTAGGTAGAAAGTTCATAATCCAATTCATAAATGATTTGGATTTTTTTTCTAGTTACCTTCTGCCAAAATAATTGGCCAAGTGATTGGAGATCTGTTTCTTATGTGGCCATGTTCATCTGAAAAGCATTTAAATTGTGCAAAAACTAAAGAGCAACCTAGATATTTTCAACAGCTTTCTACAAATCTTCCAAGCTCTAAAGATTTCTACTGAAGTCATTTCAACTGTCAGTGGGATTAAATTTGCTTAAATCTGTGTATTATGACATGATTGAGCAATGGATCAAACTCAAAAGCTGTGCAATTACTTCTTGATTCATATGCAAAAATACTTATTTATAGCTAGATAGGTACAGATAATCTGAATATTTTTAAAAAATTACAATTTCCTTCTGTACATAGATATGTAAACAAAAATATCCAGGATTCTGTTCTTTTCCTATCTAACTCTGGATATTTGGCTGTCATTCTAGAAATGGTTTGTAGATCCATGTATTTCTTTAAAAAAAACCATTGATATAGATTTATAATGACTAGCTTGCTACTTTTAGGATGCTAGTCATTGCTCTCTGGTTTAAAAGTAGCTTCACGTTTATCACTGCATTTGCTGAAGTAGGCACAAATTTTTGAAACTGCAGTGCATAGCGTGCCAATCAGAGGCCCCCATCTGTAGTTCTAATCAATTTCCCTTTTTAAATCCTACTTTTTATTATTACATTTTTTAAAAGAAGTACATGCATATTTTCCTCCTTAAAACAAATTATTAAAATTATCAATGCAGCAATCATGAAAATACTCAGATATTTCTATTCAATATATTATTTTGGATGTATATTTTGCGAAATACTGGATTATGCTTTCTTTGTAATGAGTGATGCTCTGGGGGACAGGAAGAGTGGTTTGTTTATGAATTTCTAAACTTCCCATTTATGGTTTTCCAAAATTTGCAATTTTGTATTGCTTGCAAACTTAAATGTAGCAATTTCCCTACGTTCCGGTTATTTTCATTTAACATGCTGATAAAAAGACCATAATCTTGTGAACCCCTTCTGGGAAAGGCTGGTGAAACTATATTGTGAGTTTTGCATCTTCATTTCATGTTGCACAATGCATTCAAAGTTAGCTGACCTTTTGAAGCAAACATGAAAAACAAAACCCTACTGTTTGTTAATTTGAAAATGTGAATAGTATTTTTATAGCTTGTTAAAGATATGGCTAGTTGCATTATGTAAATAAGGTTAATGTAGCTTTTATTTCCCTTTGTGGGCATCATTGTTTGGAACATGATTGTCTAAGGTTGATTTGTATATAAGTGAATGGTCTGTGATTGCCCCTCTCGCCGCCTTCTTCCCATTTCTCCTATCTTGGTTTACCTCTTTCCAGATCCTGATTGCATTTTGACATTCTGTGTGATTCTGTGTTAGCACTATTGTGGTTTGTTCAACTTCCTGCACTTGCTTACACAGTAGGATATTGTGTGTGGTGTATTGTTATTTTAACTTTTAGTTTTTTTCATCTTTCAGCTTTGAAGGAACATGCACTGTTGAAAATACACAACTGATTTTTGTTACTATTACTAGGCATCTAAATATTTTAGTATGATTTCCCTTTCATACTGGTTTTTTTGTTTCTTGTTTGGGAAACTGGGGGAGAAACCAGTGTCTTCTTTTTCTTAGTGTGATTACTTCCCACTCAACTTCCCTATCAAGGTCCTTTAGGGTAGAGCTTTACCTGTTTGTTAAGGCAAATGTAGACTTCAGCCTGCTTTTGCTTCATCTTACATTGATCATCCCAGCTGAACAATTTGAAAACTGTTCTGCCTTTTTGTTACATGAATCTGTCAGAAATATATTTTTAATTTAATATAAATGAACTTCAATAAAATAGCAAACAAAAGGTTTGTTGTGTCAAGGTTTCTGTTTGTTACTAGTACTGGTTGCTTACTTAACAATGCTGCCCCAAATCAAAATAGCAGAGGGTGGTGCTGACTGCCATTTTAGGCCATCTCGGAACTGGCATCACAGTAAAGGCATGGAAGTGAAACAATCTAGACCCTGGGCTCATAGGTGTTGCTTGAACTCAAAGCCACTCTGAAATATGAGATTCGGATATAAGGACAAGCAGACTGTTGTGATCCAGAGATGTCCATAGTGAAAGACTTAACAGTAAACATTTAAAGAATTACAGAAAATGAACATGTTAGAACAGCGTCCCACAACCTTTTCGGCTTTGCAGACTGGCAGCAGAGGTGGCAGCAGGGAGGGGGAGAGGGGATGGTTCTGTGCAAGCAATGGGTGAGCTCACCTGCACAAAGGGAGCTCAGCACACAAGCACACATATGCCACCACTCACACAAGTGGAGCTGCAGGTACTCGCCCACCACTTGCATAGCCTGGTTCCAAACCGACAACAGCCTGTTACCAGGACCTGGCCCAGGAGTTGGGGACCCCTGTGTTAGAAAGCATTTTGATATTAGTCTGGTCAACAATAAAATTCCAACTATCATCCATATATGTATAATTGATTGCATGAAAATATTCCCACATATTTTGGTGCAATTGACTAAGGTCTTGCCTTATATATCTTAGTTTCTGAATGTAACAAACGGCATGCATGTTGGTGTACACTGAGAATTGATTTAGGGAAGGTACTGAATTTTACTCCGATTATATTTTATAACGGAGCCTTAATATCACCTGAGAGCCATATTTAGAAGAGCAAACAAATCACTAGATTTGTGGTAGATTATAAATATTCCCATATCAGTGGTGGGTTTTAGCAGGTTCTGACCACTTCTGGAGAACCGGTAGCAGAAATTATGAGTGGTTTGGAGAACCGGTAAATATCACCTCTGACTGGCCCCACCACCATCTATTCTCTGCTTCCAGAGTCCCAGCTGATTGGGAGGAAATGGGGATTTTGCAGTATCCTTCCCTTAGAGTGGGGTGGGAATGGAGATTTTACAGTATCCTTCCCCTGCCACGCCCACCAAGCCATGCCATGCCCACCAAACCACACCCGCAGAACCGGTAGTAAAAAATGTTGAAACTCACCACTGTCCCATATGTAATACAAGTAACATACAGTGAAAACATTATATTTTGCCTGGGCTTCTTCCTAGAGTAAGCATCTCTCATGCCTTAATGGGTTACAATTCATGCATGGAAAACATAACACAAGAATATATTTGGACTATGCTGAGTTCCTGCCAGTCATGAGCAGAGAACTGGGCGTGCCTAAATAGACCCATGGGGCTTCTTGGCACACACTGCATTAGATTCTGGTATAAATTGTGGCATGAATTTGGAAAAACAAAATAGACACTATGTTCCATTTGTAACTCAGAACTATTTGGCTCCACTTACTTTGAACATGGTAGAAATCAAAACAATATTATGCCCTATTCATTTTGTGAATCTGCTCTAGATAAAATGTAAGATTATATTCATCATGTTCAAAATAATATTAGTATTAATTTAAAATTTCTCATCCAACTATATTGCTCCTTATGTAAGTATCTCGCATACTTTATATACATAATTATTTGTGTCTGATAAAGAAGGTTCATTGTTTACCTTAAGTTTATAGACTCACCTGCAGGACTACCTCTTCCTTTTCTAATAATGTAGGAAGAGGGGGAGGGATGATAATCATAGTCACATCTGTGGGCAGCAATAGCCAAAAGCATCCACAAATTGGCAATCAAAGCTCTACCTCATACGAATGCCCACATCTGCCATCTTATCCATTTGGGCAACTATAGTGCAGAAACCACTGTTAATTCCACACCTTTGAGGGGCCAATTTTGAAATTGTTGGGAATTACGGGTAACTAATTTTCATGTTTTATCAATTCTTGTAGTTCATACTACATAAGAAAGTTAAAGAGGAAATATTTTTCCAACTCCATATATAAGATAAAGCTTGACAGTGAATGTGATATGCTGGGTATAAAGGTGACTTGGCAGCAGGGAAGCCCCAGTTCTAGTTCACCCTCAGCCACAAAAGCTCCCTGGGTGGTTTTGGGCTAGTCACACACTCTCCACACAATCTGCCTCACAGGGTTGTTGTGGTTGGGAAATACTGTATATACTGTATATTGTATGTGTGTGTCTATGTCTCTGTGTGTTATGTATTTGTTTTCTTTTCTATTTTATGTCTGTTTAATCTGCTATATAATGCATAAAGTAATCCTATTTTTAAAAAAATATTTTATTGCATTTTTTCTCTTTACATATCTCTATTACGTATTTAACATATTTAAAGTAATCCTATTAATCTTTCTTCTGTAAAAGTAATGTCTAATCAGGATGGTCCAACTGGAAAATAAAAAATAAAAGAATAAAAGAAACCAGGCTGCTATTTGAAAATGCACTATACATGACAATGTATAGTGCAATTGACGATGCTTGGATGCCATTCTCCCCACCCTTGCATTCCAATCCACCGCCACCTTATTCTTTGTCAAGTTGCAAGCAAAGCAGAATATAGGTGAAAATTCAATACAATATGTATGTATGTGTGCAGGGCTCTGGTGGCTCAGTAGACTAACTCAGTTATTAACATCCACTTACATCTGCTGCCTGCAATTACTGCAAGTTCAAATCCCACCAGGCTCAAGGTTGACTCAGCCTTCCATCCTTTCTAAGGTAAGTAAAATGAGGACCCAGATTATGGGGGCAATAAGCTGACTTTGTATAAATATACAAAAGTATGAAGCCTATTGCTTAACACATTGTAAGCTGCCCTGAGTCTCCGGAGAAGGGCAGCATATAAATCAAATAAAAAATAAAAAATAAATAAAATAAAAAATATTTATGTATATAGCAGGTGTATATGTGTGTTAGATATGTATTTGAATAGATATATTTCTTTTGAGAGCAGGCAACAGAATTTCATTTTTAATGTGGGCCATTTTTAATGTGGGCGGGGGGATGTGGCCAGAGTGGGGTGTGGCCAGCTCAATGTCACTCGCGTTGGGGACACCTGTGATGGCCCAGGTGGGGCTGGGGAGATTCTCCTACAGCCCTCTGCCAGCCAAAATGGAGCCCAGGAGGGCTGTATTCGGCCCTCCCAGGCTCCGTTTTCAAGTGCAACAGCCTCCTTCAGCCCTCTGCCAGCAAAAATAGAGCTCCATTTTCACCAGCAGAGGCGCCACGGGCTGGACCTTTGCTATTTCCAAGGCAGCCCTGCAGGCCAGATCTAAGCACCTCACAGGCCAGATATGGCCCGCAGGCCTTGAATTTGGCACCCCTGACCTAGAGGATAGTTCATCCGCATTGTTTCAGCAGATAAAATAGCATCTGCTGCTCTAAGAAAGAAGATATTATAATAGACTGAATCATGTCTAGTTTGACAAGTGATCTACTACAGTTGCTAAATTAACAGGTCAATGGGCTCTGACATTTTTAAAAGGATTACTATAACTCAGCAGCTACAGACAGGTTTCCATTCATATTTCTTTGCATCATCTTATGTTTGGAACTCAAACAATGCCATTGGGAGTATATTACAATCAAATATAATAATGAACTCTCTATCTGATGGCTTCCTCTCCTCTTCAAATTTTAAACTATCTCTGAATACAAATTCACTGAGAGTTTTAAACAATGGCCCAAAGTGGGTTTAGCTAATTGAACTAAATTGCTACACATAGAACTGTCCCTTTCAATTAAACCTGTTTTTATTGACACGCATAAGGCACCTTAAATCAAAGTATTCAAGTAATTTATTTGGGCTGGAAAATATAGCTAATTTGAATAATTTTAGCTGGGAAAAATTAGTCCATTTAAAATAACAAAGAGTAGATACAAAATGAAAAATTGAAAACAACATAGCTATATGTTAAATAAAATAAATTAAAATAAATAAATACACACATGCACGCACTCTCTCTCCCTCCCTCCCTCCCTCCCTCCCTCCCTCCCTCTCTCTCTCTCTTTCAGAGTGACTGAAATAAAAATGTGGGAAGCTCCTGGAAGCTGAAGCTAGAAGAGAGGCTTCAGGACCTAGATAGGGAGGTAGACTGGTGGATTTATGCAAGAGAGCAATACAATGGATTCAAGTTAGATGATTCATCTGTTCCCTTTGTCTTTCCATAGATGGGATCATGCAGGTATAGCTGCCTTTGTACTGGAGACCTTGAGGAACTCCCCTTCAAATCAATTCTAATGGTCTTATTGATTTCTTCAGCCAAGAAGCAGGAGCTGGAAATAACAATGGATATAATTAAGAAAAACCAGAAATCCTTAACTCAAAGCTAGGGTGGTTTTATTTTAGTCGGACTGCCAAGATTCCTTGGTTCCCCCCTCTCTTTCTCTCTCTCTCCTAGGAAGGTAGAATTATCCTAAATAGGTGTGTGGCGGGGGCGGGGGGATCCAAATTGCTAGATTTTGGAAACTAGCAATAAAGAAAAAAGAAATCTTGACTGGCTTTACTAAGTAAAAGTCGAGGTCAACAAAATGAGGACCCAGATTGTTGGCAATAGTTTGCTGTCATTGTAAACCATCCAGAGAGTGCTGCAAAGCACTATGGGGTGGTATATAAATCTATTGCTATTACTATTTAGCCCAAGGAACCCAAGAGCCATCTTGGAAAGGATATAATTATAGGAGAAGTAGAAACAGATTCTTCTTCAAGAGCGCTTGGCTTTAGCTAGAGTGACTCTTTAGCTGGGAAACATGGACTGGATTATATATGACCAGCAGAAATGATAAAGCTGGGCTGATCAGAGTCTCCCTAGAGCTATATTTATCACACAGATGCCCTTAGCAACACAAATGCCTTTATTTTCCCTCCAGAATTTAAACACTTTTAGAAATAGTTTTAGAATTATTTTTATAGCAGTCTTCGGTATCTAAGGGCTACTGTAAAGAAGAGGGGGTCAACCTATTCTCCAACCTGAAGACAGAATAAGAAGCAATGGTTGGAAATAATGAAGGAGAAAGGCCCAAGGGTAAACTAAAATTTAAGGCCTTAAAAAAGGCCAATCTCAAAATGTGATTTCATCTTCTGGATGGGAAAGTGAAACAGATGTCACATGCCTTGCAGCTCTCATTCAATGCTGCCAGTTTAAGAGACAGGAGACTAGATTAATGCTTAAACTTCTCTCACTTTTTTGTCATGAGGCCATGACAAATCTATCATCTACCTATATCCATCACTTCTATTCCTCTCTCCCCTCCCCCCTCTCACTCACACACACACCTATCACGTATCCTCTCTCTTGCCATACTCCAGATAAAGAAATAAATATCATCTACCTATCTCTTTCTAAACAGGGAAGGAACCTACATTTAATAAAATACAAAATACTGTGAAGTCCCTATCCTTTAACTTGTTTAAAACTTAGAAGTTAACTTGGAAGTTTTCTACAAAAAAGTTAAACATAGAGTTACAGGGTTGGAAGGGGTCTTGGAGGTCTTCTAGGCCAACCCTGTACCATTTGGAAATCCTATACCATTCCAGACAAATGGTTGTTCAATCTCTTTTTTAAAACCTCCAGTGATAAAGAATCCACAACTTCGGGAGGCAAAATGTTCCAATAATTGATTGTTTTCACTATCAGGAAACTTCTCCTTAATTTTAAGTTGGATCTTTCTTTAATGTCTCAGAGGTGCTTTTCAAGAGGCAACTGGACTTTCTGGTTTTTCTTTGAAGACATTTCGCTTCTCATCCAAGAAGCTTCTTCAGCTCTCTAAGGCCATTTTCAGGTTCTCATTGAATTTTCATGATTGCAACAACAAGGGGTCCAATTCCTTTCTGACATGCAATTTTTACAGCTGACTCTCTTTCCAATACTTTTTTCTTGGATTTCTGCTCACAATATTTTGATGGCAAATGTGGAATGATGCAGATAGGAAAACCAATTGACTGACTTCAATGAAGTGGACTCAGGTTGCATCGCTTTGTTCCTGGGGAAAGATGTATTTTCAAGGGTTTTAACACTTGGATTTATCTCAAATATTTCCATAAAAGGTGCATTTGCTTGATGTATCTTTTCACTCATTTTACCACTTCAAGCAGCCTGTTTACTTTTTCCTGCCTGCTGCTGAGCTGCTGGTTCCAGACTGTTGCCTCCCTGCAAAGCCTTCCATGGCAGGAGTCCTGATTACGCTGCTTCTGAGCATTCAGTCCATTTGTAATTTCTCTTTGCCATCTGGCTTTCCTCTACACCACAATTAACCACAGGAAATATGAAGCCTATGAAGTAAATGGGAATTTAGCTAACTTTTCTCTAGAGAAATTGCTGTGAGATGACTTGTTTTCTGTTGTCCATCCTGGAGAGGCCAGGAAGGATGCAAGAAGATAAATCCACTGCTCAAATGTGCTTCTGAACCTATATATTAAAAATCATCATCATTGGGGGATGCTCATTCCTTTTTATTAACATATTTTTAAAAATAAATTAGTACTTAAAGAAACTTAGATCCCAAATAATTTTCACCAAATGTATTACATTATATTCCCAAACCCTGCAACCAATCATTTCCTCTTCAAATTTCAATTCATTTGGAGGGAGAAAAAGCAATTATCCTTGGTTTAATACCATTGATAGCGAAGACTTAAGGTTATTGTCACTCAGAAGCCCAGCATTAAATTGACCTGACTTGGTGCAGAATGGAGGGGGGATTGGCCAAAATGTCTCTAGGTCAGGTTCCTCTGGGGGAATGAAAGCAGATGAAAGTGGTTCTATGGGCAGAAGTGGGCCTTTTGCATACTAGGAGAATTGGCACTGAAAACAATGATGCTGAGAAAACAGGCTGCCATGCTGTAGAGAGTAAGAAAAAATAACCTTACCTTTCCCCCCTTACATGAAAGAGGGAAAAACATTCATGTCAATCACATGTAGAATATGCAGAAGAGCCTCAGACAGGTGTCTCATCTAATTCACCTGGGTGTAATAATAGAAGGAATCACAGAGCAATCAGACTTGCAACATTTATCAAGATTCTAGGCAACCTTGAGAAAAGTAGTTTAGCCTACCAGTGGTGTTGGTTCTTGGTTTGGTCTACCTGGTGGGACTCTCAGACACAGAGATTGGTTAGAAAATTTAAGAAATCTGGCTTTTTCATGCTGCTCAAAGAAAATTGCCTTAATATCCTTGGCCTCAAGCCACCAAAAGCCACCAGGCAGGTTCCTGTCCAAAAATTGCTTTGAAACAATTTGTCACAGACTAACCACTCAGCAGAGCCCCACTTTTGAAGTGAAGGCAAGGAAGGGGATTGTCGAGGATGTGATGAGCTCTTCTTCATTGAATATATTTAAGCAGAAATGAGAGAGCCACACATCTGGGATGCTTTAATTTGGATTTCTGCTCCAAGCAGGTTGGAGTTGGCTTCTTCCAATTCTGTAATTCTATATATCTATGATTCTTTGAATCTATGAAATATGTGCATTGATTTAGGACATTGAAATCTGAAGGTCAAATATAGACCACCACTACCACTGAACATACAATTATGTCCAGATATGTCTTATGACTTGTCACAAATTATTTTTTTAAATTGTTTTGTTTATAGTCTGGAAAGACAAATCAACTAATTCAAATTACTAAAATTGGTCATTTTGTTTGTTTCTGTTTTCTCTACCTGGCAATAAAACACATAGAAGGAAGCAAAGGGTCTTATTTTGCAAATTTCCAATCTCTTGGATTGACTTTTGTGGTCAACATGGTCCCACTTCAAGCAACGTGGTCCAACCTGAAGCAAAGCCTTAATGAGGTGCAGTAATTTGGGGATCAAATTTGCTTAAGTCAGTGTAAGTGGATGGTTTTATTCCATCGCTGATTCAGAACTCTTCTCAAAATTCTGGTCCTGATTTGTTATTTTAGACATGTGTTGCCCTATAAGTGGAGATGCTATATAGCCTCACAAAGAGGAGGGAGCAAACATTGCATCTGTTTGCATAGAAGCTCCATTTTGATGAAGGGACAAGTAGTGTTCATACCAGAACCCACTTCTAAGAACAGAAGTTGAGGGGTTTTACAATTAAAATTTTGAACATTATATTTTGGGTGCAGTGAAGCGAAAAAGGAAAAAGTATACTACAGTTTAGATTAAAACATATGATTGCTGATGTTGGCAACAAGAGTGCCTTTTTAGTATCATTCATTATAACTAAGTAAATGGATTATAAAGAAGTTAAGGAATATCAGCATAAAAGCTGAAAGGGTTGCTTGTTTCAATTCACAGTATTTTAGTTGCTTGAATTTTATTTCTGTGGTTTAATTATCAACATAATTGAAAGTTAAACTACTCATATTCTATACTTCAACATTTGAAGACTGACGTTTAACATCAATTCATCTCTTAAATTGTGGAAGAAAAAGAGTTTTGTGACATTAATTGGAAAATATGATGTGAATTATAGACAAAATATGGTTTTATAAATTGTACATTAAAAAAAGAAAACCCATACAAAGCTTAATTCAAATCAGGATATCAGAAGGGACATAATTCATCTAGAAAGCCAGTGCTTCATGTCTTTGTTTGCAGATGTTTAGCATACTCAAGGAGCCTGGAAAAGGCCACAGCCCACAGTCATAATATAAAGCAGCTTTATGAACCTCAGGAGACTATATAAAAATTACAAGTGGTACATAAATAGAGTGCACTGAAAGACATTCTATTTTATGGTGTAGGATTTAGGGGAAAAAAACTAGATATTCTGTTAGATAATATCTGGTTGCTCGTTGACTTCTGTTTTTGTCAAGCAAGCAGCAATTTCATTTGATTTTAATCCTTAAAAAATAATTTATTTATTTATTTATTTAATTTGTATACCGCCCTTCTCCAGCTGGACTCAGGGCGGTGAACAGCCAAAATAAAAACAGAGCATACAAAATTAAAAAACAATTTAAAATAATTAAATAGTTTTGGCCCACAATTTAAAACAACCAAGTTAAAACCAATTTACAATTTAAAACCAGAACAATAGGGTCAAGCCAGGCCGGCTAGATGAAATAAATGTGCTTTCAGGGCTCGACGGAAAGCCCAGAGATAAGGTATCATGCGTATCTCTGGGGGTAGGTCATTCCACAGGGCGGGTGCCGCTACAGAAAAGACTCTCCCTCTGGGGGTCGCCAGCCGGCATTGTCTGGCGGACGGCACCCTAAGGAGGCCCTCTCTGTGTGAACGTACTGGCCGGTGGGAGGCTATTGGTGGCAGAAGGCGATCTCGTAAGTACCCTGGCCCTAAGCCATGAAGCGCTTTAAAGGTGGTCACCAACACCTTGAAGCGCACCCGGAAGACCACAGGAAGCCAGTGCAGCTCGCACAGGAAAGGTGTCACATGGGAGCGTCCCGTTGCTCCCATAATCCCCCACGTGGCCGTGTTCTGGACCAACTGGAGCCTCCGGATGCACCTCAAGGGGAGCCCCATGTAGAGAGCATTACAGTAGTCCAGGCGGGAACTGACGAGTGCCTGAGTGACTGTGTGTAGGGAGTCCCGATCCAGAAAGGGACACAATTGGCGTATCAGGCGAACCTGATAGAAAGCCCCCCTGGCCACGGCCGTCATATGTTCTTCTAAAGACAGCCATGCATCCAGGAGGACACCCAAATTGCGAGCCCTCTCCGTGGGGGCCAATGATTCACCCCCAATAACCAGCGATGGCACCAGCTGGTTATATCAGGACGCCGGAAGCCACAGCCACTCGGTCTTGGAAGGGTTGAGACGAAGCCTGTTCCTCCCCATCCAGGCCCGCACGGCCTCCAGGCACTGGGACATCACTTCAAGGGCATCGTTGGGGTGGCCTGGGGTGGAGATGTACAGCTGAATATCATCAGCATACTGGTGGAATTCCACCGCAAAGCCACGGATGATCTCACCCAGCGGCTTTACATAAATGTTGAACAGGAGGGGCAAGAGGACCGATCCCTGCGGTACCCCGCAAGCGAGGCACCTCGGGGTCGACCGCTGCCCCCCTGCCAACACCGATTGCGACCGGTCAGAGAGGTAGGAGGAGAACCACCGCAAAACAGTGCCCCCCACCCCCAGCCCCTCCAACCGGCGCAACATGATACCATGGTCGATGGTATCAAAAGCCGCTGAGAGATCTAATAGGACCAGGATAGAGGAGCAACCCCTATCCTGAGCCCTCCAGAGATCATCAACCAACGCGACCAATGCCGTTTCCGTGCTGTGCCCAGGCCTGAAGCCAGACTGGAGTGGGTCTAGATAGACAGCTTCATCCAGGTACTGTGGAAGCTGCCACGCCACCACACTCTCAACAACCTTCGCAATAAAACAAAGATTGGAGACTGGACGATAGTTGGCCAAAACAGCCGGGTCCAGAGAGGGCTTCTTGAGGAGGGGCCTCACCACCGCTTCTTTCAAAGCAACTGGCAGGGCACCCTCACTCAAAGAAGTGTTAATAATCCTCTGGAGCCAGCCTCGTGTAACCTCCCGGGAAGCCAGCACTAACCAGGAGGGACACGGGTCCAATAAACATGTGGTCGCGTTCAGCCATCCCAGAATCCTGTCCACATCCTCAGGAGTCACAGGATCGAACTCCTCCCAGAAAATATTCTCAAGACCTGCTTCAATCATCCCGTCTGAACTTACCCAGTCGGAGGCCAGATCTTCCCGAATCTGAGCGATCTTGTCATGCAGATACTGCACAAAGTCCTCAGCTCGACCCTGCAAGGGATCATCCCGCGCTTCCAGATATAGGAGGGAGCGGGTCACCCTAAACAGGGCGGCTGGGCGATTATCTGATGACGCAATAAGAGCAGCAAAATAGGTAGATTTTGCCGCTTTTATCGCCACTAGATAGGTCTTAATATAAGACCTCACTAGCGATCGGTCAGATTCGGACCGACTGGTCCTCCACCCGCTCTCCAGGCGTCTTTTCCGGCGCTTCATCTCCCTCAGCTCCTTGGAAAACCAAGGAGCTAGGTGAGTTCGATGCCGGGTCAGAGGCCGCAAAGGCACGACGCGGTCCAAGGCCCTGGCGGCCGCACTGTTCCAGGCGGCCACCAAGTCCTCAGCCGAGTCATGAGCTAGAGTCTCAGGAATTGGCCCAAGCTCCATCTGGAACCTACCGCCACCCCAGCTATGATGTTGAGCAGCTCAGGCAGGGCTGTTGCCATGTGGCAGGGAGCCAGGTACGTGATCAACAGACCCATCTGTACTCCATGACCCCATTTCACAGAGAGGGACTCACACCCGGCTATTTGTGGTACAGTGGTCTCCCTCGGATCCAGACCTTCCTTTATAATAACCGCCACCCCCCCGCCCCTACCCTGAGCTCTCGGCTGATGGAATGCACGGAAGCCTGGTGGGCACATATCTATGAGGGGAACTCCCCCCTCCTGGCCCAACCAGGTCTCCGTAATGCCCTCCTGAATGAGATCGTGGATGAGGGGGGGCTTTATTAACAGCGGACCTGGCATTGCACAACATCAGCCGAAAGCTCTGGCCCCGGGAATCTGGGCAGCCTGGGTGTGGCTTGATGGTCATGTGACAATTATTTAGGATTTAGCAGAGGTACTGGTCTACCAGGCTTTTAACTGCTTGCAGAGCTCTACCAATCTACCCATTTATTATTTGCAGGCACTGGTCTACCCATTTATTTTTGCAGGCACCGATCTATTCATGTATTTTTGCAAGCACTGGTCTACCCATTTATTTTTGCAGGCACTGGTCTACTCATGTATTTTTGCAGGCACTGGTCTACTCATTTGTTTTCTTTTAACACTGATCAGCTGTAGGGCAACCTTTTGAAGCCCTGCAGCAAGAGTTTAACAGTTTTTTCCCCTCTAGCCATCAGCTGGGACTCAGGAGGCAGCAATAGTTTGGGGGTGGGGCCAAATAAAAGGTAAAAATAATGCCGGGGTGGATGGGGGGCACAGGGAGGTGGGGTGGGGGGGCAGAGAGGGACTCACATCCGGCTATCTGTGGTACAGTGGTCTCCCTCGGATCCAGACCTTCTTTTATGATAACCGCCACCCCCCCTGCCCCTGCCCTGAGCTCTCGGCTGATGGAATGCACGGAAACCAGGCGGGCACATATCCACGAGGGGAACTCCCCCCTCCTGGCCCAACCAGGTCTCCGTAATGCCCATCAGGTCCGCTCCCCCCTCTTGAATAAGATCGTGAATGAGGGGGGCTTTATTAACCACGGACCTGGCATTGCATGTCATCAGCCGAAGGCTCTGGCCCTGAGAATCTAAGCAACCTGGGGAACGAGAGAAGCATTGGGGACCGGAGTGCGCAATCTCTCTAAGGTAGCGAGTGCGCACTCCCCGAACATGATGTGGCCCCCTGCTTCCACCGTATCTGCCCCTCCCACTTATTATACTAATGTGGCAACCCTCCCTGAGTTGGACTCTAACCCCGTCCCTGACCTCCACTTCTGTATCCTTGATGTTGCAGCCCCCCTCAGGGCCTGGTCTCGAACCCGGTGGATTTCCCCCCAAACCCACCCTAATCCCTCCCGAACCCCTTAAAATTTTGTCTAAAAACCCACTTAAAAAATCCCTCAAACTCCTCTTTGCTGCATGCCATCTCTTGGGGTCCCAAAACCTGTCATCAAGATAGGCCCTCGATAATGAAGAGGGCCAAACCTGCGAGAGGGGGGAATCTCGCAAAGCCCAAAGTTCAGTCACCAAATACATCTGACATCAAGGGGGGAAGGTTATGACCCATGGCCAATAAACAGGGGGCAATTTCAATGTTAAAACAGTCTGGAGGAAACGTAGTGCCAGACTCCGATGGAACATCAATGGAACACCTGGGACCTCATTGCCCTCTCACGGCAATGGCAGGGAGTAACGCTGTTTTGATCCGGTAAGGGGTGAGCCATCCTCCCTCTCACACGGCTGGTCCATCACGATCATCCAACATCCGGAATTGGGACAGCAGCTATAGACCACTCCACTAAGACTTGTATCTCCAAATATAACCCTCCACTCAGTAGAGGGAAAATGGGCTCAAGTCAGTCCTCATAGTCCAAAACGGCATAGCACTTAAAACTAGGAAATCTGCAGCCCTTTTTAATAGGAACAGGATAGTTTGCTCTACATGCTGTAAGATTCTGAGGACATCAGAAAGGCTAACACTCTCTGGTTTATGCATACAAGGCATTCTCTCTGGTTGTTGTAATTCCACAATATCATGTAATAGTTAGATGTTGGACCAGTTCAAGTGAATACACAACTGTACACTGGCTGCCTAGTCTTATACGTTTTAGGCCCAGTATTCTTCGATATCTTCAAAAACGATTTAGATGAGGGAATAGAAGGGGAATTCATCAAATTTGCAGATTAAACTAAGCTGGCAGGACTAGCCAACTCCCCAGATGATAGGCTCCAGATCTAGATGGATCTCGACAGACTTGAACACTGGGCCCTATCCAGCAAAATGAAATGCAATGTAAAGCAAAATAAGGTTTACACATAGGCAAGAAAAACCAAATAAACAGGTACAGATTAGGTGAAACCTGGCTCAATAGCAGTAACTGTGAAAGGAATCTTAGAGTCCTAGTAGACCATCATTTAAATATGAGCTAGCAGTATGTGGCGGCAGCCAAAACAGCTAATGTAATCTTGGGTTGCACTAACAGAGGGATAGAATCAAGATCATGATTCAGTGTCACGTGTCACATGAAGGCCACTTTGTAAGGCCTTGGCAAGACCACACATGGAATACTGCATCCATTTTTGGTCACTATAATATAAAAAGATGTTGAGACCCTAGAAATAATGCAGTAAGGAGCAACAAAGATTATTAAGGGGCTGGAGACTAAAACATGAATTGGATACAGTATGTATAGTATAGTGAAAAAAAGGACTAGAAGTGACATGAGAGAAGTGTTTCAATATTTGAGGGGCTTCCACAAAGAAGAGAGGGTCAACCTATTTTCCCAAGCACCAGAAGGAAAGACAAGAAACTAGCCAAGGAGAGATACAACCTAAAAATTAGGAATTCTAAAGAAACCAGCTTGCCTTCAGAAATTGTGGGTGCTCTATCACTGGAGGCTTTTAAAAAGAGACTGGACAGCCATTTGGCTGAGATGGTATAGGGTCTCCTGCCTGAGCAGGGGGCTGGACAAGAAGATCTCCACAGTCCCTTCCAACAATTTTGTTATTCATATCAATGAGACACAAGCTGTTAACCTCTGTATGAAAACTCCAGGGTTGTCTCCTTGGAGCTCAATTCCTGTGGAACAGACATTTAGGAGACTTTGTTGCTGCATCCTGAAAAAGGATTTGCAGCAATCCTGCAGCAATCATTTTAGGGTTTTGGGTTTGTTTTTGTTTTTTTTTTGATGTTGAGGTATTTGGCCTGAATAAATGCTTCCTTTCCTTTCTTCCTCTGAATTATGTCAAAATAATCTGCAAAGAGCATTCTTAAGAATCACTGACATTTATAAAGATTTTTTTTATTTTGCTTTGATTGCAATATTCTCATAAGCCTTACCGATGAAGTTCAAAGAGGAAATTCTAATTTTAAATGCACAAACGCTAATCTAAACACTTTGGCCATCCACATCTCTTAGCATATTAATTTCCAGCTCCAGTGGTTATGACTGTGCCTAGGGAAACATAAATTGTCCACTTTGTGCTTCAGTAGGACATTGTAGGGCAATTGTCTATGCTGTTCTAAACAGTACACTAAGAAGAGAGTAAAATAGATAATTAGAACATATTCAGATGATACTAACATCTAAACCTTTTTTCGTCTTTCAAACTCTTTTCTGTAAGAATTTAAATATTAAATTTGAAAGATCAAAAGTGAGCATCTTGATACTCCATATTCCCTAGCAGCCCTGATTATAAATAATATCATACAACCAAATATATAAATTTTGCAGTGCACCTGAGAATCTGAAAAAATAAGGTTAGCATGTTCTTAGAGCATCTTTGCCATGCTTTTTATAGGACCTCCTTCTACGGTAGCGAGGATGAACACAGAGGAATAGACATCACAGGAAGAAAAGTATAGAATTTTTAGGCATACCTGTTCTCTGCCCTAATGACTGGCTGGGGGGGGGGGGAGGGGCGGGGGGGGGGGGGGTGGGGACTGGGGGGAGGTAGCCAACTCTACATCACTTGTGTGGTTGGTACCTGTTATGGGACAGGCAGGGTTGGGGAGGGAATCCAGGGGTCTCCAGTCGAGGGGGGGGGCAGGAGGAAATAAAGATCCAACCTGTTTGTGTGTGTGTGTGTGTATCCATATGTGTGTGTGAAGCAGCCACCTCACACTCTCCCCTCTCTGCTAGCCCCTTCTTTGCATGGGATCGCCCAGCAGCAGAGATAGAGAGGGAAAAGGGGGCAGCGGTGGCCGCTAGCATTGAGGAGCGAGTGCCATACAGAAATGGGAGCACACAGAAATGGCTAGTGGCAGAGATAGAAGAGTGCGAGGTTGATGCTTCTGGGACAAGGGGACCTGGGACACGTCTGGGTCCAGCTCACCTGGCTTCTCTTCCTCTCACAGCCAGCTTTTTGGCGGGCCGTTTTCAGGCCTTTATTCTGGCTGATTTTGGCTGGAAACACAGCTTGAAAATGCCCCCAAAATGGCCTGAAAACAGCCTGAAAAATGGGCAGGGGCGGGGCCAGCCGGTAGTCCAATTTGCTGGTTCTCTGAACCACACAGAATCAGAAAAACTGGTTTGGGTAAACCGGTCCAAACCGGCAGCAGCCCACCTCTGTTCCTATTCTTCTGACATATTTAAAACATAATTTTCCTATTTCTTACAGTATATGAGATGCTCCGAGTTCTTTATAAAAGTTAAAGAACATTTTTAAAGTGGACACTAAAGAACTAGAATCTCTAGTAACACCACATCAATGGCAGGAAGTTCTTAAAAGCATTAAAGTGGTATTGGCGGATTTGAAAGTAAAATTGATTCATCAAAAAGTTATATTTTGAGTCTGCTGGACACCTTAATACACAGTGGTGGGATTCAGCCAGTTCACATTTCATCAAGACTATTTAACACCAACAGTACCTTCTGAGACTCAGGAATCTGCATTCCACGCTGTTCCAATTCAATAAATAAAGTTTGCATATGCAGCAAATGCCTTTCCAAATTCTCTTGTGGTTGCAACAGTGGTGAAATTAAAAACTTTTCCCTACCGGTTCTGTGGGCATGGCTTGGTGGGTTTGGCTTGGTGGGCATGTGACTGGGTGGGTGTGGCTTGGTGGTAATGTGACTAGGAAAACCAACTATCACACTTTACACAAAAATAACACAAAAGCTACACAACTGACTCACATACAATGCAAAGCAGCTGGACTTCACAAAAAATGGCCCCTGCAACAATCAGGAACCTCGCAGAGTCACAGAGAGCTCAAAAACAAACTATCACATTTTACACAAAAATACCAGTTCAGGCAATAGGTAGTAAAAAAATGCTTTAAAATGTTGTAAAAAAAAATTCCAACGATCTCATGGCACAACTGATTGTCACAGTTGATTATCAGAATCTTTTTAAAAACTTTTTAAAGCATTTTTTTTTTACTATCTATTTGCCCTGATCAGCTGTGCCACCCGATTATCGGAACTTTGTTTTTACTTTTTAAAGCATTTTTTTACTACCAGTTCGGGTGAACCAGTAGCATTTTTAATACTGGCTTGGGTGAACCAGCCCGAACTGGTAGCATTTCATCCTTGGGTTGCAACCAGGCTCTGTATAATTGTCTCAATAATTGCACAATATTACATGCTGATGCACTCACATGGACACTTCTTAATTTCAGCCAAACCTCTTTTGCAATGTTTAAATTAGCTACATTCAGGAATTGTTCATCTTCTAAACTTAAGATGATGTAAGCCAGTGCCTTATCATGCTGCCTTTCATCTGCTGCTGGTAATGGTGCCTGGGGTGGGTTAATAACAATATCCCAGAGCTCCTTAACCTTCAGGAAGCATTCCACTTTTGCAAACCAAATAATATAATTCTTCTGTCCCAATCGAGGCAGAGACCTCTCCTTGAATTCAACAGCCATCCTGCAAGTCTTCTCTGCCTTGTTCCTTTTACTTTTTTTTTTTTAACACAGGCAGTCCTTCTGCTTAATTACAGTTCAGTCTGGTGTCTGGTGTGATCTGGGCCCATAGCCTGTTAGAGTTTGCAGCTATTCAACCAGCACACAAGTAAACAATTCAGCAGGATTCATTTATATTAATTAATTAATTAATTAATTAATTAATTAATTAATTTGTCAAGCATATATAAGATAACAGGTAAAAGTATAAACGTAATTGAATACATGAAAAGAGAAAGTAAAAAGGAATATTAGGACAGGGACGGTAGGCACGCTGGTGCACTTATGCACGCCCCTTACAGACCTCTTAGGAATGGGATGCATCAACAGTAGACAGTTTAAGGTTAAAGTTTTGGGGGTTTGGGGAAGAAAGTACAGAATCAGGTAGTGCATTCCAGGCATTGACCACTCTGTTACTGAAGTCATATTTTCTGCAATCAAGTTTGGAATGGTTTACCTTGAGTTTGTATCTATTATTTGCTCATGTATTGTTTTTTTTTTAAATGGCAAAATGTCCTTTATTTTTTTTAAAAAAAACATAAACATAAATACATCTTTTAAGAACGAAGCATTGAGTCAGTCAAGAATAGGTACAATCGCTTTCTCCTCTTTATCGAGCTCTTTCCCAAATCTCCACCATTGCATCTTTCCAAATAAAAACAAAAACAATTTCCCCCCCCCCACAATTATAATATCTTAATCTAAACATTTACCACTCTATTATATCACCACAATCTTAATTTCCAAATAGCACAACTCAATATTTAATTACAATTATTTACCCTAAATTCTACCTAAATGCCCATCCTGTGATCCATTACATTAAATCTTTAAATCCTAATCTCTTTTAACTAACACCTATATTTCTTAGGCTTATAACACATTATACTCTTCATTATACACAGAATCATTTCATTATTGCAACGCACCCTACATGGGGCTACCCTTGAAGAGTGTTCAGAGACTACAGGTGGTCCAGAATGCAGCTGCGCGAGCTATTGTGAGTGCACCTAGATACACCCACATTACACCAATTCTCCGCAAGCTGCACTGGCTCCCTATTGGTCTCCGGGCACAATTCAAGGTGTTGGTTATTACCTTTAAAGCCCTACATGGCTCAGGGCCAGGCTATCTTTGAGACTGCCTTCTACTACATAGCTCCCAGCGACCGGTAAGATCCCACAGACTTGGTCTCCTCTGGGTCCCATCAGCTAAACAATGTCAGCTGGTGGGCCTGCGGGGGAGGGCCTTCTCTGTGGCTGCCCCAGCTCTCTGGAACCAGTTACCTCCTGAGGTCCGGACTACCCCCACTCTATTGGCCTTCTGGAAAGCCATGAAGACCTGGCTTTTCCAGCAGGCCTGGGGCCGTTGATCTCGCTGCTTAATCTTGCAAGATCCAGCCATGGATGGTGTGCATGTGTTTTTAATGTTTTTAAAATGCTTTTATAATTTTTTTTTAAAAAAATATGTTCATTGTTTGTATTATTTTCGTTGTAAGCCACCCAGAGTCCCTTGGGATAGATATATGATAAATTAAATTAAATTAAATTAAATTAAATTAAATTAAATTAAATTA
>WNWU01000006.1:50949364-51014680 GCA_012654045.1 Ptyas mucosa | reverse complement strand
AGAACAGAACAGAACAGAACAGAACAGAACAGAACAGAACAGAACAGAACAGAATTTTGTATTGGCCAAGTGTGATTGGACACACAAGGAATTTGTCTTGGTGCATATGCTCTCAGTGTACATAAAAGAAAAGATACGTTCATCAAGAATAATAAAGTACAACACTTAATGATAGTCATAGGGTACAAATAAGCAATCAGGAAACAACATCAATATAAATCGTAAGGATCCAAGCAACAAAGTTACAGTCATACAGCGATAAGTGGAAGGAGATGGATGGTGGGAACGATGAGAGGATTAATAGTACTGCAGACTTAGTAACTGGTTTGACAGTGTTGAGGAAATTATTTGTTTAGCAGAGTGATGGCATTTGGGAAAAAACTGTTCTTGTGTCTAGTTGTTCTGGTGTGCAGTGCTCTATAGCATCGTTTTGAGGGTAGGAATTGAAACAGTTTATGTCCAGGATGCGAGGGGTATGTAAATATTTTCACAGCCCTCTTTTTGACTCATGCAGTACACAGGAAGGCAGTATACATGGAAGGCAGGTTGGTAGCAATTGTTTTTTCTGCAGTTCTAATTATCCTCTGTCTGTCTTGTTGGGTTGCAGAACCAAACCAGACAGTTATAGAGGTGCAGATGACACACTCAATAATTCCTCTGTAGAACTATATCAGCAGCTCCTTGGGCAGTTTGAGCTTTCTGAGTTGGCGCAGAAATAACATTCTGCATTGTCCTTTTTTGATGACGTTTTTGATGTTAGCTGTCCATTTTAGATCTTGAGATATGGTAGAACCTAGAAATTTGAAGGTCTCTTCTGTTAATACTGTGTTGTCTAGTATTGTGAGAGGTGGAAGTATGGAAGGGTTTCTCCTAAAGTCTACCACCATTTCTATGGTTCTGAGTGTGTTCAGTTCCAGATTGTTCCAGTCCCAATAGGGATTGGGAGAAAGAATGGCAGCAGTGAATAATGACTTGTTTTATTTGCAAGTTTTATTTCACAATTTTAGTAAACAATATAAGTTTATTGACATGTTAGAGGACAGCATTTTGGCATTCTTGTGACTTCTCAAGATGGGCATAAAATTATATAAAGTTGACTCTCCCTGTGATTCCTTCTTTCTTCTCGATGCAGCTGCTAGGACTGTGCAAAACTTTGATAGATATTTCTCTTTGATGAAGATTCATGACTGTGATGTGAAGTTTTCAGAATTGAAGCATCCTCGGCTTCAGATCCAAACTGCACACACTGCTATTCATAAGAAGCATATTCTTCTCAATGCAATGCCTCCACTTCTGAAAGTAAAGCTGCCCTTTTACTTCATTTCCCTTCTGTTTGAATTTCACATCCAGCACATCCAAAAAGCATCTGTGCATATGTGGTTTGTGTGCAGAAATATCCTCCAACTCTGAAAGTTCAGAATGATATGAAGAGCCACATTAAGGAGAATTGCATCATCGCCAGGGGGGAAAAGCCTCATCAAAGCAAAATACAGTCACTTAGCACAAGCTAGTAGCTGTCTTTTGTTCCATCAGCCTGAATGGGCACAAAAAACACTAAATCCAATTGATGCTGCAAATGGAAGTTAACAATTTCATCTGAAATAATTGCAGGAGGTGGTATAACACTCTTAAGTTGCAGAAGGCAGATCCCTATTGAATTTTAGGAAAATCTTTCTAATTGTAAAAGTTGACAATAGAAACAACTTCCAAAAGGAAAAAAAAATCATATTTTCTGAAAGTGTTCAAGCAAAAGATGAACAATCATCTATCAGGAATGCTTTAAAGAGAATGCCTACATTAAACAGACCAGGGTACAACTCCATGGCCTTCTATCTTAATGTTTTATAATTCCATTGTGTTGGCTTCACATTAATATCTAATTCAATCTAAGAAAAACAGTTGCAAGTCAAAGGAATGATTGTAATATGATTATAGACATGAAGAAAACTTGCACTTATGTAACTGAAAATTATAAACCTGAGACACATTTCAGAAAAAAATACCTAAGTTACCTATATAGAAACATCTTTACATCCAACTACGGTATGTATTGTACAACCTACCGTAACATGATTCTATAAGCTGTACAAGATAGAATGAGAGGATAGGATATATAGTAGCACTCCTTTGTGTAGTACACTGAAGTAGCCTCAAGAGGAGTTTCCTAGAGTCAAGGAGACGCCTTACGCTATATCTCTATCTTTATTTCTGAAATACTTTACTCAGCCATTTCTATAATGGATAAGATGGGGGACCCTTGGGGACTCTGAAGCACAAATGTTTGGGGACAGCGTGGAAGGATAACCTGATCGTTGGAGTAACAACTCTAGCCGCCCAAGTGGCCCCATTTACCAAAAGGCAACATAAATGGCAAATTATAGCATTCAAATACAGCAGGCTGAGTGCTTTAAATACTAAGGTGTCACCTTTCACTGGTTCTCCATGTGGAATCAACAAATCTGTGAAGTTTCATCTGATGCACAGAAGGCCACAACTGAGATAATTAGATAGGGAATTTTGCTCCTGCAGCAGTAAAACTATTCAGAACCAAGGTGATTCCTGTTTTGCTCTACAGTGCACCACTCTGCCTTTAGAAAACACAATGCCTTTTGAAGCCAGGTAGTTTAAATTTATGACAATCATTCCCCCTGCCCCTCAGTTTATCCCCAATACCCTACTGAGAGTTGAATTTGTTGTGAGTTCTGCTATGCAGGCATAGTGAAGAATAAAAATTATTGGACAGTCTTGTGATTCCTATTTATAACTGATATCAGCTCTACTTTTTGACTTTATCTCTCTCTTCTTTCTCCCTCTTGAGCCAATTGCCCCTCCTAATCACACCATCTTCATATAAACAAAATGTACTTTATGTACAATTCAGAAAATACCAATTTCCCCAAAGAAACTGGAGAAAAAGACATTCTGTGAGATCATACCATGAAAGAAATGGAAGGAATAGTAACTGATGCAATAACAATGGAAAATGATAAGGTTGAAGAAATCTTCCAGAACTTGATAACCACCAAGGGGCTCTTTTAACTTATGCATATTAACAAGGTGCTGGCTGCCACAATTAACCCCTCCTGTGCAAGTGTTAGCATTAGGATCCTAATTAGAATTTCCTACCTTAGAATCAGGATCTCCTTTGTTAGCCAACTATATAAGAATATGCGCATTAAATAGTGGTTGATACTGAATTATGGAAGTGTTCCTTTGGCCCAACTTGTACATTTTCTTTCTCATGGAAAGCGGGGGGGTGGGGGGTGGGGGGAGAGAGAAAAGAAAACACTCTTTGGCTTTCTAGTTCAATAGCTAACAATTGTTTTTTGAAGAACACTATTTCTGAGACTAAACAACCTAACCTTGATCTTGACTGGTAAGCTGATGGATCTCAAATGCCAAATTATGCTTCAAGAAACTTTCATCACATCCCTTTGATATTACAAACTATCTTTTAAAGATACTTTCTCACTCAACCAAAAGAGCATTTACATTAGTAAATTAGTGCCCTATTTTCAAACCTGGCAGAGGGATGTGTTAATAACATTCCCAGTCTAGGTGATGACTAAGGTGCTCAGTTGCAGTCATCTAACAATACTGTAATTCATATCCTATTGCACTGTCCATTGTGTCAGGACTGGCAATCTACATTACTGAACCCACTCTTTCCTAGAGAATGGAGCAGGACTAGCAGACTTTTCCAGAACAGCTTCAAAGAAAGTTGAAAGTTTCTACTCCATGATAATCACCATCAAAAATCCATGGACTTGAAAACACCCAAACTTGGATCAACTGGCTGCCATTTAGAAGCTAAAGTGATGTTTTTCAATGTCACTTCTATTTTATAGCTTATTATTTTATTATTTTCCTGTTTGGGATTTATGCATATAGTTTTTTTGATTTCATAGGTTCTATTTTAACATGCAAAATATTGCATGTCTATATGCAATATTTTAATTTGGTCTCTGACTTCAAGTAAATAAATAAATGGTAGTTACCAGGAGAATAAACTTTACTCCCCTTTCTTTCTTCTAACAAAGGTAACCCCACAGAAGCACCAAGGAAATATACCAATAATCCTAATCCTAAACTAAATACCTGTTTATTAAAAATCTGGATTTTTTATTGTTTGTATCCAAGAATTTTGAGATTATTAAACACTAATTTACAATATTCAGCCACCAGCCCTGCCTTCCCTCATGTCTCTAGATTACCTCTTTGAAAGAAATTAGAATTCTCTCTAGTAAAGAGAAATGTATAATTCACTACATCCAACAATTAGATCCTCCCTAATAAATAAATCTGTAACCCAGGCAGACAAAAATAGTCACTCCCAGTCTAGACTTTACTGAGCTGTGTCCAACACATCAATGAAATAGATGTCCCAGTTTCTCCTGTTCTCTATCTTTACTCTGGAAGGTCTATCAACCCTCTGCAGCTAATGATGGGAACTCCTAAGACATTTCAGAGACAAGTGAAATCCATGTAATCTGTGACCACCCCTAAATTTTACACTGGGCTTTCAGTAGTATTGGAAGTTTCTGCCACAGGTACTAAGAACTGGTAGTGTCAATTTGTATTTGAAGGTCTCATTTATTATAGTCCTATTGTGAAAGTAAGCATATTGGTTTAGAATTTAGATTGCCGGTGTTCAGTTGATATTGTCAGGTAAGTATGCCAAATGCAACTGTTGCTTGTTCCAGCAGTTTCCAATGAACAAATGTATTGGTCTGATGCAAACAGAATTCCATGAAAACATTTTGTTTAACTTGATACATGGAATCTAACCCTTAATCTGGTCACAGCGTATAAATCCTCACATTTCCTCTGAGTTCTGAGATCATTCTTATGACTAGACCTAGTACAGAACTATATTTAGCAGATTCATTCCCATCTATTTTGTCTTTTATGTTGTGTTTATGAACAGCTGTGAAGTTAAATGCTGTGAGTTGTATAGGCTTAATTAATACTTCAGTTTGGAGTGGAGTAAAGATCTGCTCTGACAAGAGGAGTGGGATTGGTTTAGAAACTATTGATATGATTGCGGCAAGAGTTTGGCAACCCATCAAAACTGCATGTATTCCAGGCACCTGCAGAAAATATGCAAGCAACTAGATTATTGCTAAATGTCTTTATCATTACCTAATGTTATTTAGCTAGCAAAACAAGATTAATCAAGTAGCATTTTACTAGAGAAAATAACATTAATTTGAAGCCCAAGGCTGCTCATTTAGAAAGACATTACACAAGCTGCCGAAAGCAGCTTCTGCCCAATGAACCGATGGAGCACAATTGACAAGGTTGTATGTGTGCCAACTTGGTAGATAACTTGCTCTCTAAAGCTCTACACTTTAAACAGAATGAATGGACCAGCACTCCTGGTGACTGGCTGTTCTTTTTGGTCGACTGCACTAGCCACCAGAGAAGCCAATGCCATGCTTAAAAGACAAGGGCTCCAGCTGAGAACCCTTGCTAAGTCTGATTATGCTCAAATAATTTCCTATGACCAGCAACTGCAACCACAACTGCAAAGCAAATGATTCTTCACCACCACACCCCTTCTTTCCAGATCAGGGAAAGGTCATAAAAATGGCAAAGGTGAATCACAGAAAACAAGTAAAAAGTGGTGCAATTCAGGGGTATAAAAATTCTTACTTGAAATATAGAGCCATGATGTTTGCAAGGAAAGACCATAAGGTGGCATTGGTGATAAGCAGCTCAGTGAAAATGTCAACGTTTAGTGTGGCTGCTGTGAAAAAGCAACATTCATGTTGAGCATAATTAGGAAAGGAATCAATAACAAAATGGCCAGTGCCAAGACCTTTCCACAAAGATATAATGCAACCTTATTTGGAATAGTGTTCTGGTTGCTTAACTGCAAAAGAGATATTGAAGATCTGGAAAGAAGGCAATAAAGGTCAACCAGAAACAAATGGTGTATGGGGCTTTCTGGTTTATAAATGTGTATGTGTGTGTTTGTGTGTACACACACATGTACCTTCAAGTCAGTTGACTCCCTGCAGTTTTCTTGGAAAGTTGTTTGCCATTGTCTATAAATCATCAAAACATATACAATGAATTTTGTTGTTTCAACTGCAATATTTACTATTACAATATATTAAAAAACTGAAATTCATTATTCTTTGGATCAATGGTATCTAAAAGTGCAAAACTGCATTTACTGAATCATGAAAACACCACAAGAAACCTTTAAAATTATTCAAGTACAGTCTTTAATACCTAGATTTGGTTTTCATTTGGTTAACATATTTCCATCTATACAAATATCTCTGAGTGTAAAATGACAGGCTTGCTTACCAACTGCCTTATTCAGTGACTGTTTGAAATTACAACAGTGCTGAAAAATAATTTATGACCAATGCCCTCATTTACAATCTTCACAGGGATCACAGTCATGTGATCACTACATGTTTTCCTGTGCCTGACTTGTTTTTATCTTTCTTTCCCTTTGCAGAGGACAGAGATTGGAAAGAAAGGGTTTACAAGAGAATAAGCAGGCACGCAATGGGGAATGCACATCAAAGCAATGCACTGGTGCTGGCAGCCACGAGCGCATTACACAAACAGCCTGTGGTATTCCCCATTGTGTGCCTGCTTATTCTCTTGTAATCTCTTCCTAATGAGTAGGATATAATAATAAATATAAACATTAATTCCTTTCAACATCCTAAAAACTCTGTTTCCATGAACCAGTCACCAAAACATTGTGATTGTGATTTAATTTAATTTAATTTATCGCATTTCTATGCCGCCCAACTCCCAAGGGACTCTGGGCGGTTTACAGCAAAAATAATGTGAACATAGAAAAATTATCGTCGGATGATCTCACCCAGCGGTTTCATGTAGATGTTAAATAGGAGGGGAGAGAGGACCGAACCCTGAGGCACCCCGCAAACAAGGGGTCTAGGGGTCAACCTCTGTCCTGCCAACACCGACCAGAGAGATTGGAGGAGAACCATCATAACACGATGTCTCCCACTCCCAACTCCTTTAGTTGACCTAGAAGGATACCATGGTCAATGGTATCAAAAGCTGCTGAGAGGTCAAGTAGCACCAAGATAAAGGAATGACCCCCATCTCGGGCTCGCCAGAGATCATCCATCAGCATGATCAAAGCAGTTTCCATGCTGTAGCCAGGCCTGAAGCCAGACTGAAAAGGGTCTAGATAATCCATTTCATCCAATGACCGTAAGAGCTGAAGTGCCACCACTTTCTCTACAACCTTTCCCACAAAGGGTAGGTTGGAGACTGGACAAAAGTTCTTTAATTCTGCTGGATCCAGGGAAGGCTTCTTGAGGAGGGGCCTTACAACCACTTCCTTTAATGGTTGAGGAAAGGACCCTTCCCTCAATGACATGGTAACTAAAGCCTGGAGCCAGCCTCGTGTCACCTTCCTGCTGGCCGAAACCAGCCAACAAACAAGTGGAGGAACTCATCGCTCCTACAGCCTTGTCCACTTCCTCAGGAGTCACAGGCTCAAATTCATCCCACACAATAGGACTAAGACCTGTCCCTGTCATCTCAGTCGGAATTGCCCAATCAGAGTCCAGGTCCATCCAAATCTGAGCTACTTTATCTGACAGAAACTGCACAAACTCCTCAGCTCTACCTTGCAAGGGCTCCTCCACCCCCCCTACATTAAGGAGGGAACAAGTCACCCTAAATAGGGTGGCTGGGCATGAATCAGTGGATGCAATAAGTTTGGAAAAATGCGAGCATTTTGCCGCCCGTATCGCCACTAAATAAGTCCTAATAAAGGCTCTTAAGAGTGTTCGGTCAGATTCGGAGTTACTGGTCCACTAGTGTCGCTCTAGATGTTTCTTCTGGCGCTTCATCTCCTGGAGCTCCTCAGTAAACCAGGGAGCTTTCCTGGATCCACCGTCATGGAGAGGGCGCAAAGGCGCAATCCAGTCCAGTGCCCCAGATGCAGCCCTATTCCAGGCAGCCATCAGGGACTCAGCCAGACTGTGGACAAGGGAGTCAGGTATCTCCCCAAGCTCCTTCTGGAACCCTTTAGGGTTCATTAGGCATCTGGGGCAGAACCACTTAATCGGCTCCACCTCCCTGCGATGGGGAGTAGCACCCTGAAGTCTAACCTCAGCAGGAAATGATCTGACCATGACAAGGGAGAAGCATATATACCCCTTAATTCCAGATCATATCTCCACTGCCCCGAGAGGAACACCAGGTCAAGTGTGTGTCCCCCCCTATGAGTTGGACCCTGAACTACTTGGGTATGATCCATGGCTGTCATGGAAGCCATGAACTCCTGAGTTGCATCTGAGGATTCAGCAAGTGATGGCAAGTTGAAGTCCCACAGTACCATGAGCCTGGGGAACTCCACTGTCAACCCGGCTACTGCCTCTAGCAGCACAGGCAGGGCTGTCAAAATGCAGCTGGGAGGCAGGTACATCAACAACAAACCCAACTGAACCCCTGAGTCCAACCTCAAGAGGAGAGACTCACACCCAACAATCCCTGGGGCAGGGATCCTGCGAGGACAAAGACTCTTTCGGACAATAACTGCCACTCCTCCACCCCTTCCCTGGAGTTGCGGCTGATGTAATACCTGAAACCCATCTGGGCACATCTCCAAGAGGGGAACACCCCTCTCCTGGTCCAGCCAGGTCTCAGTTATGCATGCCAGGTCAGACCTCTCCTCCAGGATTAAGTCCCGAATGAGGGGGGGGGGCTTGTTAACAACAGACCTGGCATTAAACAGCAGCAGCCTGAGGCCAGGGCCCTGACATGGTTGATGGTTGCCTGATTGCAAAGATTGCTCAATTGAGAAAGACCTGCAGACATCTAAACCAAGGATTCAAGATGAAAACTAGGTGCCTTCCACAATCCAGAGATATGCAAACTCAGGCAGGACTTTTAGAAGCAAAAACTCCTTGGTTCAGATTGAGACCAGGAAATCTGATAAACAAAAAACAAATCCAAGGGAAAAATCAAGAGAAAAATGAGTGAGGTAGAATCCAGAGTTTAAAGTACAGCACAGCAAGAAAAACAGGACAGAGCTTAAGATGGAAAAATTGTTCTCAAGATTTTCTTTCAGAGAGGGAGGTCAAGCCACACTGCTCCACCACACAACTGAGGGACCTTACTTATTGGATGTTCTCCTGCAGCCAGCTTCTTGGCCAATCTATCTGCATTTGGATCTTTAAGAGACATGTCTATTTGAAGTTGGTTGGTGAACTTTAGAGTCTGAGAGACTGCTAGGGGGTACAAGCAGGGAGACCTGAAGGCTTGCTGGATTTGCTCAGCCAGGGTACAGCAGGAATATTGTGGAAGCTTCTGACTTTACTTCCTCCTCATCAGAAGATGAGTCCAACATTTAGCTTGCAAATTTGGGTACATACATGATAATTTTTTAGGATCTAAATGCCATCTATAAAACATTTTATAAAAATTTTCTTTTAAGTTTTGTGCTTGCATAAATTTAACGTTTCTAACCCAGATCTTTTCCCAAGTTTCTATCATCACCGGTTCCTGAAAGTTTTGTGCCCATTTTATCATACAATCCTTAACCAGTTCCATTTCCGAATCTATTTCCAATAATGCATTGTACAACCTTTTAATATGCATTTGACTTTGATCTCTAATCTGTTTTACCAGATTTTCCTCATTTTCCATAACACCAATTTTTTGATCTTCCCTCCATCTAGCTTGAAGCTGACCATACTGGAACCAAGTATAGATTATCCCTTCTTCTTTCAATACATTTAAAGATTTCAATTGCAATTTGCCCCTTTCCATAAAAAGGAGCTTTTATAGGTAATCACCTCCTATTTTTGTTCTATATACTTATATTTTCTATTGCATGTCTGGGATTTGCCCATATAGGTATTTTATAATTTAACTTATATTGATACTTTTTCCAGACCCTCAACAGAGCATTTCTAAGTATATGACCTTTAAACACCTTATCCACTTTTTTTCATATAGCAAATAGGCATGCCATCCATATAACAAATCATAACCTTCTATATTTAGAATTCTCTCTTCAGTTAAATTAAACCAATTACTGATTTGTGATAAAGCAGCTGCTTCATAATACAATCTTAAGTTAGGCTTTTTCAAACCTCCTCTCTCACGTACATCCTGTATAATTTTCAATTTTATTCTTGGTTTTTTGCCATCCCAAATGAAGGTATTAACCCCTTTCTGCCACTCCCTCAAATTTCCATCTTTCTTAAGCACAGATATCATTTGAAACAAGAATAAAAACCTAGGTAACACATTCATTTTTATTACTGCTATCCTTCCCAGTAAAGATAGTTGTAGCTTTTTCCAATTTCCCATTTCTTTCTGCACTTTTTGCCAAAGAACTTCATAGTTGTTTTTGAATAATTTCATATTTGAGGCAGCAATGTATACTCCTAAGTATTTAACCTTTTTAACTATTTTAAACCCTGTTATTCTTCCTAAGTTTTCTCGTTGAGATATAGACATATTTTTGGTTATCACCTTTGTCTTATGTTGATTTACTTTAAATTCAGATACCTAACCATATTGACCTAGTATGTCCAACATATGTGAAACCAATTCTATAGGTTGAGATAAAGTAACAAGTCGTCTGCAAACGCTCTTAATCTATAATCTTGCTGCCTAATTACAATTCCCTTTATTTTATCCGAATCACGTATCTTATTCAGCAAAACTTCTAAAGTTAAGATAAACAACAATGGAGACAAGGGACAACCCTGCCTTGTTCCTTTCTCAATTTTAAAAACATCTGTTAAACCTCCATTAACTATTATTTGTGCTGTTTGTTCCTGATATATTGCTCTAATTGATTGTATAAAGTATTCTCCAAAGTGCATTTTTCTATTATCTTAAACAAAAATTGCCAATTCAATCGATCAAATGCCTTCTCTGCATCCAAAAATACAAATGCTGCAGGGACTTGGTTGTTTTTTTTCCAAATACTCCAATAAATTTACAACTTGTCTAACATTATATTTCATTTGTCTCCCTTTTATAAAGCCTGATTGGTCATTATGAACTGTTTGTTGCATAACTGGCATTAATCTATTCGCTAATATCTTAGCAAAAACTTTATAATCAGTGTTCAAAAGTGATATTGGCCTAAAATTTTCAGGTTTAATACTATTTTGGTCTTCCTTTGGGATCAATGAAACAAAAGCTGTTCTCCAAGAGGGTGGGACTCCTCCACCTGATTGAATTTTACAAAATAAAACTCTAAGTGGTTCTACCATTTCAAACTGTAAATTCTTGTAGTAAACAGCTGTTAATCCATCTGTTCCCAGAGCTTTACCTATTTTTACCTGTTTAATTGCTGCAATAATCTCCTCAGAGATTATTGGCTGGTTCAGGCCCTCCCTCTATTCTAGCGTTAATTCAGGAATATTCTCTTCCTTTAAGTATCTATTTATATCTATACCTTGAATTGAATCACTAGCATATAACTTTGTATAAAATTCTAAAAAAGCTTTTTTGATCATATTCTGTTGATAAACTTCCTTGCCTCTAAATTCTATCTTATCAATAACTCATGATTTTTGTTTTTTCCTCAACATATAGGCCAACCATCTACCTGGTTTATTAGTATTACAAAATGTATTGTGTTTAGCATATTGCAAACTAGTTGCCACTTGGTCAGCCATAAGCATATTAAATTGCTGTCGTAATATGTTTATTGTTTCTTTTACTTTCTTATCTCCTGGATTAATTATAAGTAATTGTTCTTTCTTTTTTATTTCCTCCTCAATCTCTTTCCACTTCTTTTGTTGTTTTAATCTATATTTATTATTCATATGTATTAAAGTTCCCCTGATATAGGCCTTACTTGCATCCCATACCATTTCCATAGAGGTACCCTTATACATGTTAATAGCAAAAAATTCTTTCATTTGTTTTTTAAGCTCATTCACATTTTCTTCATATCTAAATAAATTTTCATTTAACCTCCAAGACCTCCTTTCTCCCCTTTCCTGTTCCAATTCCAAACTGGACTATGATCAGTTAAAGTTCTTGGACATATCTTCGTCTTCTTCACCCTAGAAAAGAAATCATTTGTGAGTAATATAAAATCAATCCTGGAAAAAGATTGATGTCTATCAGAGAAAAAGGTAAAATCTCTTTCCTCAGCATTCCATATTCTCCAAATGTCTCTCAATTCCATATCTTCCATCATATCAAAAAAAGACTTGGGTAATTTTGCAAGTGTTGAAATCTTTGACAGAGTTTTTTTGTCTTTCTGTGTATCTATTACTCCATTCCAATCAGCCATCAGTATAAAAGATTTGTAATCCCATTGTATTATTTTGGTATGTAAAAATTTATAGAATTTGTCTTGTTGATTAGGTGCATATATTCCGATTAAAAGCATTTTTCCATTCTGAGTTAATAATTCAATTGCAATATATCTGCCTTGAGCATCTGCCTCAATTAAATTAGCTTATATTCCCTTCTTTATGTATATAATGAAACCGTTTTTCTTCTCTGATGTTGATGCCACAAAATGTGTACCTAATCTTGAATTTATCAAATATTTTTGATCTGATAGTTTGATATGTGTTTCTTGCAGACAAATAACATCATTCTTAAATTGTTTCAAGTAGTGAAATATTTTCTTTCTTTTTTGTGGAGAGTTTAATCCATTGATGTTCCAGGATAGGAATTTAGTTGCCATCTTTGGCCCCTCAAAGCTTCATGAGCATACGCTGAATATCCTCCTCCATCTTACTCTTCAGCCTAGCCCCTCCCACTGCTTCTGTTTTTTGGACTTCTTGGAGTAAAACTTGAGATTGTTGCTCTTTTAGTTGTTGTTCTTGGAGTTTGTAAGTTGCTCATGTCAATCGTTCTCTTGGTTCCTCTATCTCCTTGGGTGGTTCAGAGATTGGTGGTGGACCCCCAAATTGCACTAACTCTTCTTCCATAATGATTCCGCCAGCTGCAACTTCAGCTTAAGTTTGTATCTGTTTTCCATCTTTCTCTTGTTGTAGCACCTCTTTTTTCTTTCTACCCCCCCTCCTGGTGAAGGTGGGTATCCAGCCTTTAAAACATTGACATAAAAGTCTTTTGCCTTCCAAACGGTATTTAAATGGTATGTTTCTCCACCATAATTCACTGTTAAACCAGTTGGAACATCCCATCTGTACTGGACTTGTCGATTTCTCAATTCATTCACCAAAAATCCAAAGTCTTTTCTACCTCTTAAGATCTTGGGAGGAATCTCTTTCAAAACCACTAGTTCTTGTCCATCCACTTGAACCTTGCTCCTGTAGGAAGCTTGTAAAATGCCTTGAAAGAGGTGGTGGTGAGGCCCCTCCTCAAGAAGCCTTCTCTGGACCCGGCTGTTTTGGCAAACTACCCTCCGATCTCCAACCTTCGCTTTATTGCGAAGGTTGTCGAGAGTGTGGTTGCGCGACAGCTCCCACAGTACCTGGATGAAATCGTCTATCTAGATCCATGCCAGTCCGGCTTCAGGCCTGGGTACAGCACGGAGACGGCATTGGTCGCATTGGTGGATGATCTCTGGAGGGCCCGGGACAGGGGCTGTTCCTCTGTTCTGGTCCTGTTAGATCTCTCAGTGGCTTTTGATACCATCGACCATGGTATCATGCTGCGCCGGTTGGGGGGATTGGGGGTGGGAGGCACCGTGCTACAGTGGTTCTCCTCCTATCTCTCTGACCGGTCGCAGTCTGTGTTGGCAGGGGGGCAGAGGTCGACCTCGAGGTGCCTTGCTTGTGGGGTGCCGCAAGGGTCGGTCCTCTCGCCGCTCCTGTTCAACATTTATGTGAAGCCGCTGGGTGAGATCATCCGTGGTTTTGGGGTGCGATGTCATCTGTTCGCTGATGATACTCAGCTGTACATTTCCACCCCAGACCACCCCAATGATGCCCTCGAAGTGATGTCCCAGTGTCTGGAGGCCGTGCGGGTCTGGATGGGGAGGAACAGGCTTTGACTCAACCCTTCCAAGACCGAGTGGCTGTGGATACCGGCGTCCCGATATAGCCAGCTAGTGCCATCACTGGCTATTGGGGGCAGGTTATTTGCCCCTACAGAGGGAGCTCGCAACTTGGGCGTCCTCCTGGACACACGGCTGTCTTTAGAAGAGCACATGACGGCCGTGGCCAGGAAGGCTTTTTATCAGGTTCGCCTGATACGCCAGTTGCGCCCCTTTCTGGATCGGGACTCCTTATGCACAGTCACTCATGCCCTCGTTACATCTCGCCTGGACTACTGCAATGCTCTTTACATGGGGCTCCCCTTGAGGAGCACCCGGAGGCTCCAACTGGTTCAGAATGCGGCCGCGCGGGTGATTATGGGAGCGATGGGGCGCTCCCATGTAATGCCTCTCCTGCGCGAGCTGCATTGGCTCCCGTTGGTCTTCCGGGTGCGCTTTAAGATATTGGTTCTCACCTTTAAAGCGCTCCATGGCTTAGGGCCAGGGTACTTACAAGACCGCCTGCTGCTACCAATAACCTCCCACCGGCCAATACGCTTTCACAGAGAAGGCCTCCTCAGGGTGCCGTCAGTCAAGCAATGTCGGCTGGTGGCCCCCAGGGGGAGAGCCTTCTCTGTGGGGGCACCCGCCCTATGGAATGAGCTACCTCCTGGAATAAGACTGATCCCGGACCTTCGTACCTTCCGCAAAGCCTTGAAGACTTACTTATTCCAGCAAGCCGGCCTAGCTTAAATGGTTTTAAATTGGGATTTTGAATTTTATAGATTTGGGGTTTTAAATTGGGAGGCCGATCAATTTAATATCTTTTAATTTATTTTAATTTTTGTATTGTATGTATTTTAATTCTGGCTGTCCACCGCCCTGAGTCCCTTCTGGGAGAAGGGCGGGATACAAATATTATTATTATTATTATTATTATTATTATTATTATTATTTCTGATCCTCCTGGTTGTAAAATAAATCACCACATCTCTTGATAATTGCCTTTGTCTTGCCACCCAGGAATTAACCCTGTAAATTTTGTCAATTTGAATTGCTACGTCTTCTGGTCTTTCTTTAATTATCTCTGCCAAAGCTTCAGCACAAATGTCCCTTAAATTTTCACGACTATTTTCTTTTAGCCCTCTCAGTCTCAAAGCAAATTCCATAGATCTGTATTGTAACATAACCATATCATCATCCACCTTCTCTGTTTTAGTCACAATTTCTCCTACTTTATTTTCCAAATTCCAATTAGCTTCATTAATTTCTTCTACTCTCTCCTCCAGCTGAACAAGGTGTTTTGCCAGTCCCGAAACAGATAAAATAATGTCTTCTCTTATTTCGTTATGCTTTTCTTCCACAACATCTTTAATTGCTTTTATATCTGCCACAAATTCTTTAAATTTCCCATCCATAATTACTGTTTGGTCATTCATAGCTGCAGTCTGATTATTCATGGCTTCTTTTATAAATTCTTTAAGGTCTTTTAAAGAAGCCTCCTGGCTCTGTGAATCCACCAGCAATTGTGTTTTCTGTGTCACTACTGACACTATTGGAGAACCTCCTCCAATTTTAGGAGCTCCCGACTTAACTTGTTTAGAAGCCATTTTATACTAAAAAAAAATCTTTTTCCCCTTTAAGAGCCACAAAGTCTCTTAAGCAATTTTCAGACAATTTTCAAAAATAATTTATAATTTGTCAAGCAAAATAGTCTTTCCTCCACCTCCACCAAACTCTCAATCCAGCAGCTTTCTCAAAGCGCAGTTCTCAAAAGACACTTTCGTTTCTAACTTTCACTTTCATGCCCACAACAAAGACGCCATCTTCCAGCCTCCAACTCAAAGAGATTCAATTTGAAACAATGTAAACTCGGAGCTAAGCACTGATACTTGCAAATTGCTCATTCTCCTGCTTCCGCTCTGTCTGCTCTTGGAATCAATCAATCTCACTTTTGACAGCAGAGTTGGTGGCGACGTCTGGCTCTGTTTAAAACAGAGTCATCCCGGATCCAGAGCTTCAGTGGGCTGAATGGGGGGCTCTCACCCTCTAAGCCCCTGGAGATATTCCAGGGGCTTTCGGGGAGCTCTACCCACACCCACTGGCTCTCCTCTCCTTCTTCTCCCGATGGAGAGGTTTTCAAGCTGCCAAACAGCCCATTAACACTGTCAAAGCGGCTTTAATGCGATCGCGGGGCTGGCGGTCCGCTAAGACCGTCCGCAACGCCGGTGGTACCAACCAGAAGTCCCTATATTACATATGTATTTTGAGTAAAATAGAGTCAATAACTATTTTCAGGGACTATGGAAAGTTGAAAATTAGGGGAACCTTATAGCATTTTTCCCAACTAATTATTATTAAAAAGCATAAGCTTTAGGGAGCTTACTTCATCAGCTGGATGGGTAGTTCAGATTCCTGATTGCCTGGTTGCATCCCATAATCTGGGCATCTCTGTCAGAAGGAACAAGCATTCAGGAGTTTGAATTACCTACTCAGCAAGAACAATAAACAAATCCATGCAACCTGATCACTTCCTCTATTAAAAAGTACATCACACAAAAACAGAACATCATTGGTTGTCTTGTACACCTCATAGCTCAAATACTCAATAATATTATTAATAATCTACAACCCATATCAAAGAATGATATTGCACTTTCTCAGGCACTGGCTGGCTGGCTAGTACTTGCATACAATTACTCAACCTGAAGCAGATTCTCACAAGCTACAAGAAACAACACAACAAAGATACCAGCACGACAACCAGACTACTTTCCCCCATATTTACATCATCACTGGCCCCAATAAATTCAGACACCTTCATATGCTCCTTCCTCTAATATGATTTATGCCAAAATCTGCAAGCGGTGCCCCTCTGCATTCTACAGAGGACAAATGGGACAGACTTTGCACAAAATAATTAATGGATACAAGTTTGACATCAGGACACAAAACAAGGACAAAATAATACAGCAACATTTCAATTACTCAGAACAATCACTTGCAGCTCTCAAAACAAAAAAAAAATGAGACTTTAACAGCACCATTGAATGAGAGACTGTCAAAATCACAAAAGTATATAAAAATATTCAAGCAGTACCAAATGGCCTGAACAAACCCAATGGGTTTTTAACACATTACAATTGTTAATTGATATGTTACTTTAATCTGTCTCACATGTAATCTGTATCTTGCATAAGCAAGCTATCTTTGTCTCCTTTCCCCTCTCTCCAATTTATGTCCTACATCAGTCTAGCTATTTCATGAACCGATGAAATAAGCTGCAGCCCATGAAACATTATGCCTTTTAATGAAATGAATTAGTTGTAAAAGATACTACTGGACTTCTAATCTCCCTCCCTCCCTCCCTCCCTCCCTTCCTTCCATAAGTTAACATCTCTCTTCCTACAATGTCATGGAATGTGGAACATCCATTCAAAAAGAAAACTCCAAAGTGAAAGGAGAGGATGGGAGAAAGGAGACTAAGATAGTATAGCCAATTAGAAATGCTGTGGTGCATTGTTGTCAAATATGTGGATCCAGGACCTTTGGTCCTTTTTGCATCTTATTCCTGGTATCTCTGGGAAGAGTTAGGAAAGAATCTTAAGCAAAACCTCACGGCCAAACAGAATTGACAATACCAGTTCACTGAATCAATTCTCAGGGTCAAAATAAACGCTTCACTATGTTCTTACATTTTCCTGTTTCCCCAAAGTGTAGCTCATAATTTTATTAGAGATTAAATAAAAACTTCCAGTGATTAAAGAGCCAAGCAATATAGCAGGTCAGGGCAAGGTGGTTGTATTCACAGATTTACAAGTAATTTGTAATGCAAAATAATTTCTGCCAATATGCATATATAAAATGACCTCTTCAGATGTGAAGCTGTTGTGCAATATTAGAGACAAATAATAAATAAATACCATCTGCAGCATTTACCATTGTATATAAATAAATGATTCTATCCACAGCCTAGAAATTGCAGTCTGTAACCAATTCCATCTCCTTAATAACACATAAACTCCAACTGTTTAGCCTTCATTTGTTTTGATAATGCTATACCTCATAAAAATCTTCCTGCAATCAGTTTGCCAAAGCTGTGGAATGTCAATGAAGTTCTCTTTTCACCCAAAGAGGAAAAATAGGTCCATTTTTGCTGCAATGGCAGGATGAAACATGCGTTTTAACTTTGCCCAATTCCAGAAATCCATAAATTCATCGATGCAGCGCCACCGACAAGATGAAATGCCATCATGTAGAACAATTGGTAACATTTCCACCCAGTGCTGCTGCTGCTGAACCCAAGGATTCAAGGTTGGCTATCCTGGGTTTATTAGAAAATTTTACCCTGACCATTTCTCAGACCTTATGCCTCTGAGTAGACGGCAAATCTTTATCCATCAAAATACAAGCCAAATCCAAGAGTTTAGGAATTTCCTGCAAGACAGTGCAGTTAGGTAATTCTTTATTAAAGACAGAACTGCAGAACGCAATGGGAAAAAATTGCACATATGAAGGGGTAGAGTCAGTGGCGAAATGTAAAATTTGTCACTACTGGTTCTGTGGCCATGGCTTGGTTGGGAGGGGGAATGTGACTGAGTGGGTGTGGCCAACTTTTTTTTTTAACTTTTAAAACCATTTTTTCTACCTCTTCAGCCGAAGAGGTTGTAAAAAATACTTTTAAAAGCCTCTGACGATCCCAGCTGAGTTGCCTGACTGTCAGAGGCTTTTTTTTCTTTAATTTTTTTTTTTAATTTTTAAAACATTTAAAAAACTTTTTTTTAAAAAAATGCTTTTAAAAGCCTCTGACAATCAGACAACTCAGCTGGGATCGTCAGAGGCTTTTAAAAGCATTTTTTTTCTACAACCTCTTCGGCCAAAGAGGTTGTAGAAAAAATGCTTTTAAAAGCTTCTGACGATCCCAGCTGAACCATGCGATCATCAGAGGCTTTTCTTTTACTTTTAAAAGCATTTTTTCAGCCGAAGAAGTTTTTTTAAAAAATGCTTTAAAAAAAAAGCCTCTAATGATTGCGTGGCTCAGCTGGGCATGGGGGGAGGGATTTTTGTTACCAGTCCTCCGAACCACCCGCTGCCATCGCTACCGGATCGGGTAAGCCGGTCCGAACCGGGAGCATTTCACCTCTGGGTAGCGTACAGATAGTCCTCAAGATGCAACTGTAATAGAACCTGCCCAGTGGTGGATTTCTACCGGTTCGCCCCAGTTCAGGTGAACTGATAATGGCGGCAGCGGGAGGCTCTGCACACCCACCTGGATGTCATCATGGATGCTCTGAGCATGCGCAAAAGTGTCACATGCAAGCACACTCACAGTTTTGAACCGGTAGCGAAGGTAAGTGGAAACCACTACTGAACCCGCCCATTATGGTCTTTTGTCATTACAGCTGTTAAGTGAAGCATCTCACCTAATGACCTCATAACTGCTTTCCCCAAATGAACACCTTGGTCATTGAATGGAGAACAGGGTGTATCAAGGGTGGGGGAGGCCCTTGAAAGCCTAGACCATAGGTGTTTCCCACCCCTGTGCTCTGCTTCCTGCCCGTTGGATCCCCATTCCCACTGGGTCCCCCAGGGCTTGTCTTCCACCCTACCAGGCCAAATACCCTCCTCCTTACTTACCTTCTGAAAAGTTCCAAGGTCTTCTAGAGTAATGGATTATTTCTTAGTGTGGATGTGTGGTGTGGTCCCAAAGTGGTCACCATTTTGTCCTGCCCACAATATAGCATCCATATCTGGGTCACCACTGTGCAGTCATGGGACAAACTGCTTCATTTTTCTGCCTTAATGAGGTCTGCATAGTGCTTAAGAAGCTTTCTGCAGCATTTAGAAGCTACCCCCCCCCCCCAGCCATGTCCCAACAACATTGCCTTCATCTCATCCCCAGGGCTTACAAGGGAAAAAAGAGGATGCTAGGATATGGTTGTGCTCCAATTTTACAAAAGTGGGGAGAGGCCCTTAGTCTGTCCGTAAAACAATCTCACTCCAGACACAGAAGATCTATATCATCATTTGCAAGTTCACAGATCCTATTAAAATGTCTAATTCTTTATTAAATGTGAAGTAATATGGACATATATTTTAATTAAACAGGGTTTTTTTGGTTTTAAAATTTCTTCAATGTATCCCTTATCTTTCTGCATAAATAAGCACAAAATCTCATTTAAAGAAATATTTATCGATGCTCCCTGTTTAAAAACAATATTTGGCATTCTGTTGCTTTGAACTGTTAATGAACATGAATAAACAAAAATTTCTTTATACAGTATATATTTTATTATTTTATTAAAGGTATTTTCTTAATATAAAATACAAATAGAAATAAAGAGAATGGACAAATGGGAAAGGAAAGAGAATAGAGGGGATAAAGTGAGGGAAGGAGGGAAAAGAAATAAAAAAAGAAACAAAACACAATGATTTCCATTTTTTTCAACATAGGAAAATACATAGTAAAGTTATAATATCAACTTTTTAGCTATGCCAAATAATTACCCCTAGCCATTTATATAACAATAACCCACTTAAGTCAGTTTCATTTTTTTTCTTTTACATTTAAAAGTCCAGAAGCAGTTTCCAAATAACCACAAAACTATTTACATTTTTGACCCTGTCTAACGCAGTCAGCTTGGTTCCATCTACCAGTTCCATCATCTTTTCAATCCATTCCTCCAGAATTCTTGCAGCTATCAACATGTATAACAGCAGTTCCATTTCCCCCCCAATTCTTTATCCAATAGTCCTAAAAGAAAACTTTTAATTTTCTAGCATAAATCCTTTTTAAAAATTTTCTGAAAATTTTCTGAATTAAACTATGAATATATACCCAATATCTCTTTGCCTTGTGATATGAGGCACCACACACATTAAAAAGTACCTTCCTTACACTTGAATTTCCAACAAATATTTGAAGCACTCTTATACACCTTTAATACAGTGGTGGGTTGTTCCCGGTTCTGTCTGATTCTAAAGAACCGGTAGTAAAACTGGCAGGAGGCTCCGCCCACCCAGCATGACTTCATCATTGGTGATCTGAGCATGCACAGAAGCTTCCTGCTGCGATCCCGCTGTGAACCGGTAGTAAAGGTAAATGGAACCCACCCCTGCTTTGATAGTTTATCTGGCAACAAATACCACCATTTTATAATCTTTTTAAAATGAGAATTTCAGTCTTTTAGTCTACATATTTTTCCATTGCTCTAACATTATAACCAAAATTTCTTGCCCACTGAATCATGCAATTTTTAACATATTCATTTTCTAGGTTTAAGTGTAACAATATTTTATAAACCTTAGCTGTTCATCACTGGTACAGAGTACCATTTCAAATTCATTTTTAGCAGCTTCAAAATTACAATTTTTTAATCTAAAGTGAACCTTTCTTTTAACTGTAAATAGATAGACCAATGACACGTACGACCTTTTAGCTCCAAATCTTCTTTTGATTTAATAGTTGGCTCACTTTGAATGAAGGATATTATTTCACTATAAATTCACCAATTAGAGTTCATTGTCATCTTCTTCCTAAAAGGAGAATGGCAAAATTCTCTGATTTGCATAGATGGTGAGAGAGGGATTGCCGTCTTAACCTGAAAAAGAATTTCCTTGGTAGGTTCTGATTCCTGCATATGATGGTTGTTTCTGGGACTTCATATGTATTTTGTATAAGCTGGAATTTTTGAATGTCTGGGATACATATATAGATTTGTTCTGAAGTTAGAGTACTCTTTTCTCGATGCTGATGCTGTCAATGTTTTCAGGTATTCAGTCCATCCTAACCTGCACAGGCAATAGGCAACTGAAAATGATTCATCACAGTCCCATATCTGTGTAAAAGATCAGCTTTAATGGAAGTAACTGCACGTGATTCAATTTAAATTTTGGTGTTTGAGCATAGTAAAGCTTTGACATACGACACAGCAAGATTGTGACAGCCTACCCTCAGGCAAGCAGAAAATAAATATGGAGGAAATCACTCTGAACATGCTGGAAGCCATCAGTGTATCCCAGGTAGCTGACAAATATTGAAGTTGTGAAAAACTTGCTCATTTTATCCTGTACCCACATAGACCTGAGAGTACCTTTCCCATGCATAAAGAAAATGAATGACTTCCTAAGGAAGAGGAAAATCCACAACTTCCAGAGAAGGCCTGGACAACCATTTGTCTGGAATGTACAGGGCAGTGATGGCTAACCTTTGCCATCGTGTGCCAAAAGCAGGGGGAGCACGGGGGAGGGGGGTCATGCGTGTGCGTGCCCACACCCATAATTCAATGCGCACTCCCTTGTGCATGTTTGCATGACACACAGATTGCCCCCTGCTTTTGGCACATGATGGGATGGTGGGCCCGGTAGGTCTGGTTTTTGCCCTTCCCTGGCTCCAGAGGCTTTCTTGGAGCCTCAGGAGGGCAAAAACAGCCTTCCTTATCCCCCCTGGAGGCCCTCGGAGGCCAGAAATAGCCCATTTCCTGACTTCCAGTGGGCCCAGAAGGCCAGAAAATCAGCTGAGCTACGGCAACGCTCGTGTGCCCACAGATATGGCTCCGCGCGCCACCTGTGGCATGCGTACCATAGGTTCGCCATCACGGGTATAGGGTCTGTTGCTTGAGTAAGGGGTTGGACTAGAAGATCTTCTAGGTTCCTTCCAACCCTATTATTCTATGTTTTAAGTATAGAATTTAGTTGACAGTCCTTGGAATGCTTTGATACTGTAGAAAGTCAGCACCCACCCCCAGAAGAATGAAATATTTTGGGAAATATTAAAAAGGCAGAATATTATATTTCCATAAAGGAGAAATGGAAAAACATGTTCTTGGAGACAGGACGGAGCCCCCAAGTCTTTCTTAATAGCCCCAGCAGATATTTTGTGCCCATTAAGAAAGATTGAACCAGCTTATTCAGAAACCAGCCCCAGTTTCCCTGCCCCAAGCAGAAACTGAGGCCAGCTTTTAGAAATGCAGATTTGGTAACCCATTAAGAAAGACTGGACCAGCCTATCTACAAAACAAAAGACCTTCAGCTCCAGGGTGATAGGATTAAGAATAGGATATGATCCTTCAGGACATAATAGGATTAACCCACTTCCATTTAGCAGAAGACAAAGAGCTCACTACATTGCACAATCTCCTAAGGGTATTTCAGTCATTGCATCATCTCAGAGCAGTCCAAACTTCAACCAAACCTGGGAGCTCAGCCAAACACCTAGAATTTGTATTTCCTCTTTTGCCTATAGAGCTAGCTATGACCCCTATATAATCCCTACATGACCCCATAAGAATCTGACAACAGCCAATAGAATATTAAAGGGCACATTCTTGTACAGGAACAGGTAACTCAAGTACAAAGCCCAAGAGAAGGTATAAACTCCCCACGTTTCCAGTGTCTTTCTCACAGCTTGGAACTGAACGAGATGGATATTTCTTCCTACAACACTACTTCAAAGACACATATTTTTACTGCCTCAAGATATTATACCATTTGCTTAAGGAGAAATCAGAATTCAGTACTGAACAGCTGCCATGACAATCAACATGGGGCTGCACTGAATTTTTTTTTGTCTAAAATGGTTCTCTGGCTCTGATTCTTTCTATTGTTATGTGGCCCTGATGCAGCAGCAGAAGAAAATAACAGAGTTGGAAGGGACCTTGGAGATCTAGTCAACGGGTGTCAAACTCAATTTCATTGAGGGCCACATCAGGGTTGTGTTTGACCTCGGGGGACTGGGGTAAGTGTGGTCAGGGTGGGCATGGCCAGCTTGATGTCACTTGTGTCAGGGGTGCCTGTGGTGGCCTGTGGTGCCTCTGCCAGAGAAAACGGGCTCCCAAGCTCCGTTTTCAGCTTGGACAGCCTCCTATAACCCTCTGCCAGTGAAAACGGATGAGGCCCTTCTGAGCTCCATTTTCACTGGCAGAGGGTTGCAGGAGGCCATCCCAGTTGAAAATGGAGCTTGGGAGCCTGTTTTCTTTGGCAGAGGCAACACCGGCCGATCTTTCTCTCTTTCCAGGGTGGCCCCATGGGCTGGATCTAAGCACCCCGCAGGGCGGATCTGGCCCCCAAGCCTTGAGTTTGACACCCCTGTTCTAGTCTAACCCCTGCTCAAGCAGGACATCCTGTACCATTCCAGACAAGTGGCTGTCCAGTCTCTTTTTGAAAACCTCCAATGTTGGAGCACCCACTACTTCTGAAGGCAAGCTTATACACTAGTTAATTGTTCTCACTGTCAAGAAATTTCTCCTTAGTTCCAAATTGCTTCTCTCCTTGATTAGTTTCCATCCATTGTTTCTTGTCCTGCCTTCAACTACTTTGGAGAGTAGAATGACCCCCTCTTCACTGTGGCAGCCCCTCAAATATTGGAACACTGCTATCATGTCACCCCTGATCCATTTTTTCACTAAACTAGTAGACATGCCCAATTCCTGCAACCACTCTTCATATGTTTCCAGACCCATAATCCTTGTTGCTCTTCTCTGCATTTTTTCCAGAGTGTCAACATATTTGTTATAATATGCAAATACATCTTCTATCAGCAAATAGATGTATTTGCTGATAGATGTATTTGCATATTATAATAATGCATTTAATATATTTAATAAATAACTAGATGTTAATTTAAATATTTTAACTTATTAAATATGCTAATTTAATATTTTAATTTAAGTAATTAATTAAATTTTTAATGTATGTATTTAAAATGCAAATACATCTTGTAAATACAAGCAAATACATCTTGTATCAGCAGAAGCTTTCAGAGTATTAACTCTCTGATGCTACTATGACTTAGTGAGTCTTCAAAGTACATTGTTTTGTTTATTTATTTGATTTATAAACCATCTCTAGGTAGTATATAAAATCAAAACACAATAAGCAGAGGAAAAAAGGAAAATTAATTGGTGCAGCTCTTTTTTATAAATTTCCTTGCTAAACTAAAATATAAGAGATAGAAAATACAAAATAAATTGAATTTCAGAAAAATTACAGCAGCTTCTTGAACTTGTTGCCTCCCTGCTGTGTTGAATGGCAGATCAGTTGGCCCTCTGCAAAAATGATGGAAGCTGCAGACAAACACCTCCTAGAGACACCAGGTTGAAGAAGGCTGCAGTTGGGGGGTGGAAAAATAACTTGGTAGTTGACTGCCAGCAGTTCAGCAGTTCGATTCTCACTGGCTCAAGGTTGACTCAGCCTTTCATCCTTCTGAGGTCGGTTAAAATGAGAACCCAGATTGTTGAGGGCAATAGGCTGACTCCATAAAACCATTTAGAGGGGGCTGGGCTGTAAAACACTGTGAAGCAGTATATAAGTCTAAGTGTTATTACTATTACCCAAATGAGTAAAATTCTCTCCATGGTCCTCTTAATGCACATCGAAAATTTGAAATAGCTTTATTTTTAATCAGATAGTGTGGGGGAGCCAAGCAAATTGCTATGCTTGCACCTCAGATAGTCTTGATCCTGATCCAGGTAGAATAGTACATTTAAAAATATGAGATCAATAAATAATTATCAAGAATTTAGACCAGTCTTTTTAATGGACTATAGTCTGTAGAGATATGTAACTAGCAATGGTGAAGTAGCTAAACTGCAGCCAGGGTGCCAAGAAAAATTATTAGAAGGAACCCCGATGACTGGTAAATGTTTTAGAAAAACTACATTTAAAAAATCTATCTTCCTCTAATATAAAACCCACCTTTGGAGATTCCCAGGTTAAGAATAAAAAATTTCAATAAAAGCTCCACTCAAAAAAAGAAACACACACACACACACAAACAGCAGTCTTTCAGGATAAATAAGTAGCAAATGTCTGGCATATTTCCAGTCCATTTCAAGGATTCAGTGATATCTGAAGGCAAAGTTACATGAGAAAACAGGCAACACATCAAGAAAAGATGCTGATCCCTGTCTAATGTCACCCTTGAGTCAAGCAGAGCTCCCCATGATAATATAGACATGCCCATGCAGTTTTCTTAGTAACAGTATAGAATTGGTTTCCCATTTCATTCTAACACTTTTTGCTACTGCCAGTCTAGCCTCCAGCTCCAGGATTTTATGATAGCCTTTCATCTGCAGATGTGCTTAGAATAACAAGAATGACAAAAGTGCTTAGCTCTGGGCATGTAATTCAAACACTCACTTCCATCTGGATTGCCTCGGTTTGGGCAAAAGGGCAAGTATTTGCTTTGTCCAAGTCCTCTCACTCTAGAATTGGAAGCAGGTCTGGAATCTCTAGGTATAATAAACAGAAGAATTTGGAAACTGCTTCTTTGCAAATGAAGCTTGTGCCTAAGCACAAAAGTGCATGAATATACACAAAAGCACACAACTTTAATGTTACTGCCAGCATTCCATACATTTTCCTTCTGAAGGTCATGCACGTTAATCTAGCATTGAACCCTATCCATCAAGATGAAGTTCAATGGTGAGAAAAGTAAGGTCCTGTACTTATGCAGGAAAATGTAATAGTAACTGTGAGTGTAATCTTAGTGTCCTAGTGCAGTGGCCCCCAAACTTTTGGGCATCAGAGACCAGTTCTATAGAAAGAGGTTTTTCTGCAGACTGGAGGGGATGTGGTTTTGTGTGCTGCTTGCATCCCACGGATGGGGCTTTGCTTGTTTGCATGGCCCAGTTTCTGGCATGCTGCGGACCAGTGCCAGTCCATAGACTGGGGATTGGGAACCCCTATCCTAATGGACCATCAGTTAAGTATAAGCCAGCAGTATGATAGTTGCCAAAAAAACAAAACAAAAAAACCCAATGCAGTCCTGGACTGCATCAAGATCACAAGAAGTGATAATACTACTTTATACTTCAAGAGGCCACACTTGGAATATTGGATACAGTTCTGGTCACCAGGATACAAAAAAGATTCTGAGAACCTAGAAAGAGTGCAGAGAAGAGCAACATAGATGATAAGGGATCTGGAGACTAAATTGTATGATGAACCATTGAGGGAACCAGGTATGTCTAGCCTATTGAAGAGAAGAGTTAGAGGTGACTTAACAGCTGTCTTCTAGTACTTGAGGGGCATTCACAGAGAAGAGGGCATCAATTTATTCCCCAAAGCATGAGAAGGCAGGTCAAGAGGTAATTGGTGGAAACTAGTTAAAGAGAGATCCAACCTAGAAGTAAGAAGAATTTTTTCTGACAGTGAGAACAATCAATAGAATAGCTTGCTTCTTGGAGTTGTAGGTGCTCCATTGCTGGAGGTTTTCAAAAATAGATTGAATAACCATTTGACCAGGATGGTATAAGGTTCCTGCCTTGAGTAGTGGGTTGGACTAGAAGACCTTCAAAGTCCCTTCCAACCCTATGATTCTATGTTCTAAGTCCAACTTGTCTACAAGGATCTTAATTAAAACAGCACTAATCTATTCTTCTAGGCAATCAGGCAATAGCATGATGAGTTGCAAAAAGTTCTATCTGGATCATGTGTGATTTATTGATGACCAGAGCTTCACTTCCATAATACCTGTTGATGTGCTATGACTGCAAGATGCCTCATAACCAAAACACACTAGATCAGGGAAGGGGCCCCAGCAATGCAGTCAATATAGCACAGCTGACTCCTACTATAACTCAGGTGGCTCATGCACTATTTAAAGCCATGTGGAACCGTTTCCAGCGGGCATCACATTTAGTGGTAATGCACAAGGATTAGAAGAGGTACCCAGTTAAGACATGAGGATATTGCCTAATCTACATGTCTCTGGTTATATGAGCCAGGGACCTATTCTAGTATGTCTTGTTCCAGTGAGTGAGTGTGACCCAGATTAGTTGGTATATTAGAGAAAGTACTGAGCCCTCAATCTTTGGCCATGCCTAGGAGATGGGTAATATACTGCTGGCACTCTGGAGAGTCAGGCAACAAACTAGCTCTCATTCACCCTTCAGCATCAAAAAGAGATTCATCTTAAGCGAGATGAGTTTCTCAATCAAGTCAGTGTTGAGACATGAGCAATGGGTGTCACCAAGTTGCCTACGCTAGAGAACTCTTTTGGTATTGCCAGGCAACCACTGCTAAGACTGGCTATGCCTTGGTACTTCTTCATTGCCTACTGTAGGGCACCAGCAGTCTACACAACCTCACCTCCAACCTAAGTCAATATTAGGAGGGCTATGGGTGGTCCTTCCTATCTACTGAACCAGATAAATGTATGCCCAATTTCACATTCAAGTCACAAGGGACAAGACAACTGTATTTTCCAAGGAACTGTATTTTCTTTTTTTCCATCCAGAATCTTGTTTTCCAGATTTTATCTCAAGAAGGCCACCCACATTTCTGATTCTGGATGAGGGAAAGCAAATGGAGAATACAGCTTTCGCTCCATCCACAGATCAACCAAAGCACTTATTATGTGCATAAAATGTTTTCTATCTCACTGCTTTTATCTAAGTAGCAACCAGCATCATCCCTACTTAGCTTTTGAGCCCAGGAAGGGAAGCTAGAAGCTGCTACCTGCTGTGGTTGTGTAACCCTTGTGCCTGTTTCCACTTCTCCTTCCTTCCCCTTTGCCATTAGTAGAATGAAGATGGAACTGACACTTGCATTGGGGTAACTAGCTGACCTGCAGCTAGTCTATTGGGAATTTTCCCCAGGCCATAGGCTGAACTACAAGCAACTCCAACCTCAGCCTGCGCTATGAGCATAGGCCAAAAAAACATAGCCCTAGGACAGCCTGCTTTCTCTTCTTTCTTTCAAGCAGAACAGCTCTTACCTGTGTCACAGCACAGCTTTCAGGATTAATTAGTTAATGTTTGTAGAGATCTCTCAAAATGCAAAGCTCTGTGTAAATGTCAGCTCTTATTATGAGTAAGCAGCTTTTCAAAGGCAAGCCTCTCAGTGCAATGACAGGGAAGCTAAGAGGAATCACATTTTTTGTTACCTATAAGGATCTGCTCAGAATTATCTGGGCTTAAGTAAAGCCCATTCTCTTGATTTACACCGAAATGGTGCCCTTTGCCTCACTTGAGTGCAATCTAATAAAAGACAAATCCTGTTTGAAAAGCTTTGGCACTGCACCAGGACATGGGGGAGACCAAATAGCCAGCCAGGGTATGAGTCACTCAAGGTAGTACGTGGAAAACACAGGCTTGTCCTGGTGTGGCATTTCAGATGTTCTTTCTTGAAGTGCTCTTTGCTTCCAAGGCCCCCTTTGGATTCACTGGCTGAGGAAGAATCTTCAGCAGCATGCGCCACAGCTGGGAAACCAAATGAATGTTCTTCCACTCTTTCCCTTGAGGGCAGCAATAGTTTCGCAAGACTGAGTTAAGGCAGAAGGCATTTTATAGAAATGAGATGGAAGGATCTGCATGCCTTATTGCTCATATCAATGAGAAAAATTGTCCCTCAGCATTTCACCAGGCACATCTGCAGAGCCTAAAGAATAGGGAACAGCTGGTTCCTACTTCCAGGCCTTGGCCCCAGTAGTGTTTTTCCAACATATTGCCTTCGTTAACACTTTGCTCAGTGTCACAAGAATACCCAGAAGGAAGAAAACACAGTAAATTGTAGTACTGCGTTTTCATTCTTTAGGAGCAGGTGGGCTTATGGTGAACCTTTTCGGCTCAGTCTGTCATTATGTAAAGAAACACCAAATTGTTACTAAAATGAATTACGACTAAAAGAAACTGATTTTTGGAAGGTCCAGAGGCTGTGCAAGAGCACACCCCATTCTCACACAGCCTCCAAAACTCACACAAGAATGGGGTCTGCTTTTGAGAATAGTGGTTGAATGTTGGTGAATACTGATGCATCAGTCACCTTTGACACATGTCATAAGTTCACCATCACTATCTTATGCTTTGCATCAACAGAGTTTTTCCCATTTATGTTAATGGTTTTGGAAATGTGTCCACATGCTACACAATTCAAGGAAAAGTTTCCAGTGTACCAAGGTGCCAGGGAATATTTCTTATAAGTAGTTCAAAATGGATTATCTTTAATAGTGCAGCAGCATGCTAGCTTCCTTGATTCCCAAAATGACAGAAAGGAAAATCAAAAAGAGAGCAAAGAGATTCTTAAAGTTGACTGTCTCAAAATACATTGCCTAACTTAAAATAACGCACAGCTGCCGTGAAATAAACTGTATAAAAGAGTTGTCACAAAGCATGTGTGGAAAAAGTTGGAGAGCCCTCTACAGAGAAAATGTGCAAAAGAATTCTAGGATAAGGAGATATAATGTAGATGTTTTTATGCATTGCTTTGTTTAGAATACAATGAGCAGATTGTAGTACAATGAGCAGTTTTGGTTTCATAAAGCTAAATGTTGCCCGGTTACTTGTGGCAGTCCAGCACTGGCTTGATCAGTTTCTTAGGGCTGGCAGATGGTCATGGCAAGCATTTGTCAGATATGGCTGTGACAAGATTGCATCATCACTATAGTAATTCAAGGAGAGGTGACTCATTGGCCTTCCCTTCCAACTCCCAATAGGAGACCAAGTTACTCATGTCCAATAGTATTTAAACAAATAGAAAGTACTATGTATACAGGAAATACTTTAAAAGATAACTATATGTGAATAATAAAGTCATAATCAACTTTACAAATGTAGCAAGACAAATTGTCTTACAAAAAACATGTAAGGCATGTATTAGTCACTGTTCTGACCTAGGCTTATACAATACAAACTTAGTCCTGGGCAAACCTCTTTAATTCAGACAGCTGTGAATTATTGTCATTCCCAATCCAAAAGGCTTATCAGTCTTGCAGGAGAGTGTTTACAAACTCACCTTATCTCCCCTGGAATGCTGCCAGAGAACTAATTGCCACATGCAGGGCAAGGCCAAACTTAGCACAAAGTCAAACGGAACTTTTCTACAGCTTTTACCAACCAGATGAACTAATTGCTTCCTGCAAAAGCTCATGTCCTGTTTGCTTCTCTTTTATGTCTTATGGGAGGGGCCAATCATCTCCAAGCCTTACTCCCAAGTTGACCCTTTTTTCTTAATTGTTCCTGTCTCCTGGCAGCTCTGCGCATGCGCACACTGGGAACAGGCTCACGCTGTTCTTCTGCCTCGCTGATGTCAGATTCCGAAGACTCCGGAGGCAGCAAAGAACTACCAGATGGCCTTGGCCCCCTCTCTGCCTCCAACTCAGAGCCATCGTCCGAGCCTTCCCCAGACTCCAGGACTAGTCCACGTACCTTCCCAACCTCCTCACTGTCTGAATCTGCTGCCAGCTCTGCTGGCTGTTGGCGGGCCACAACAGTCACCTTATCAGAGAGATGGGCAGCATAAAAATTTAATAAATGAAACCTGACTGAGTCCAGAAGTTGGGATGGCCCTTTCAAAAGTAGGGCTTTGGGTGTGGTATCAGACAAGACTCAGAGGAGAAAGGTGGAGGTGTGATTGACATTCAGGAATTTTGGGTTTTCAGGGACACTGTGAGATCTTGTTCATTAAGTTGAGTTCTATGGATCAGTTGAGATTGTTGCTGTTGTACCAGCCTCTCTGCTGCATAGCAACTTCCCTGAGTCCCCTGAGTTCCTCAACTCCATCTCCAGGTTGGCAGTGGAGTTCCCCAGACTTATGGTCTTAGGAGTCTATAATATGGCTTCTCTGGGCATGGGGTTTGAGGTGGCTCAGCAATTCATGGCTGCCATGGGCCTATACTAGGTCACCCAGGGCCTGAAATGGGACAATGGGAACACACCATTGTTTCTCTCAGAGCAATGCTTTATGATCTTTGATTAGGAAAACTTTTAAGTGTCCCCCCCAATTATGGTCAGATCATCAGTCTGGTCAGAGACCGAGGGACCTGAAGGGGTTTCAGAGGGAGCTGGGAGCTGTCCCTCTGTTCCAACTGAGGCCTTGGATTGGATTCATTCCTAATGTGACTTTTCTCCTCCATCACTCCCCAAGGTTTACTGAGAAGCTGAGTGAGATGAAATGGAAGAAGAGATATCTAGAGTCCCACTGAAACTCACCTAAGGGTGAACTCAACTGAACATGGGTTAGAGCCACATTAAAGCCTACTTTTGGTGGTAATGGAGACAAACCAGCAGTACTTCTCTGGTGCACCTTTCTTTTATTGTGTATGCAGATTCCTGCCCCACAGCCTTGTTTCAGGTGACAACAGCCCTCTTGGGTAAGAGGGGCTTGAAGAATCTCTTCTAGGGATGTGTGGAAGAATTTGCATAACATCTGTTGGAGATAAATTCACTCAGTTTTGATCTCAGTTGGACTCTGTCCTTGTTGCAGATCCAGAGAAGATGGTTGGGGAGCAGTCTTGCCTGGTTATCTAAAAACAGTTTGAACCTGTTGAGTCTGAAGAAATGAACAGGAATCTTAGGAGCCAAGTCATTTGAAGGGCCACCTCTCCCTGATTATATCTGCCTGTTCCATCAGGTCTGGCAGAAGAAGCATGTTATAGGTCCTGCTTATAAGAAGTCCCAGGAGGTGGGAATTCTCTTCCATGGTGCCTGCCTTATGGATCATCTTCCCACCCTCACTCTGAAGTTAGACTGGCTCCATCCCTGTTGATTTTTCAGAAGTCCCCGGGGACTGCTGAGGTACTGAGGTGGCACAATTATTGTTTTCTCCTCGCATTTGTGATTTTTATTTTTATAATAAGAATTTTGTTTATATATTAACTGTTTTATAGTTTTATTGTATACCATCCAGAAATACGTTTTTCGTGAGATGGGTAGCCATATCAGTTTGATGAATAAGTAAAAAAATATTTAAAAATCAATAAAAACAAGCTGCTTTAATGTGCTCTACAAAAGGCAAATCTGCTAGAGCACTGTTTCTCAACTTTGGCAGCTTTTAAGGTGTGTAGATTTCAACTGTCTACTGCTCTAGATAGATCATTGTGTTTCTATCTAATCTGTGGCTGTTAAAAGAATGGGACACTCTTCAAGGAGCAGTGCTGGTAACTTTTCCCAGGCAATTTGTTTCTACTCATCTTTTTTATTGAAAAAAATAACTCTAACAAGGAAGTGGGGTCCACAACTATGGCTACACCTGATAGGATGTTGCTGATCCCACCTGAAGGAATTACAGAAGGGTCCTTGTGCTAGATGCTGATGGTAATGAGAGCCTAGGGGGTTGCTGATGAAGAAATTTATGCACACAAATTCCAGTCATACATTTTTTGGATTTGGCTTTGGGAGTCATGATTACAACATTTCACATTGTTTCTTCTAAGCAGTGGAAATTGGACTGGATGCATTTTTGAATGATACATTATTCTTTAATTGCAGGGAAAACATCCAACATTTTATAGTAATGCTCATACTGTAATCCACAGTGAATCCTCTCCCACATTATAAGATAGTTTCTAAAGTGGAGGAATTATGGAAAACATTACTAAAATGTTTATTTAGAGACATTCATTTTAATTTGTGATAATTAGCTTAACCTATAATATTTAGGGTAAAGCAAAATATTTTAGAAAATGAAATAGATTGGTAACAAACTTGAAACATTACTGCAGAACAGTTAGATGCCACATATATTTTTCTTTCTAAAAAAACAGCTTAAAAATGTAATACCATTTGCTGAATAGTTTCCCAAGACTTTTTTCATTGTGATTGCTGGGAGCAGATAAACCTTCATAGATCCATACAATATAGTATTGTCTTTTTTTAAAAAAAAAGACTTTTACATAATGCAAGAGAAAATCTGTGTGATTTGATCCTGGGGGGGGGGGGGGGGGGGCTGGCAAATAAACAAGATATGTTATTACAGCAGAAATCAGAAAGGATTTCGTTTCAGCCCTCCCTGTGTAGCCATCTACTTTGTCCTGGTTACAGAAGGTATATACCCAATGGAACATCAGTTTCAAAGAAAGCTGTTTTTTTTAAATTTCCTCCAGAATAAAAATGATTTGGATTAATCTGATTGTATCAACAGGTCTTTTTCTCATAGACTGAGTATGTTTTGCTGTCTAGAAAGACTAATTGATCACTATGGTCAACAGAGTTGAATAAAATTTGTCAATGGCTCTCCGTCTTTCATTTTTTCCTTCTTCTCTAGCCTTTTAGCTGACTTGGAGCTGAAGATTCTGGACTTTCGACAATCTTCTTTTGTAGCTGTGCTCTTTTTGTAAGCATCACGGTGAGACGATCGGAATGATAACCTGAAAAGCAAACATGGACACGATTGAGAACAGAAAGGATTTCTTGTAGCTGTTGTTGTAACCATGCTTTTCAAACATCATTTAGATCAGCACTGAACCATTGCATGTGCCAGTTGACATAAGCATTGAACCATTTGCATGGCTACCATCTGCTGTGATTAATGCAAACCCTATACCTGAAATACAATAAACTGAATCATTGCTCCTCTCTCTCTCTCTCTCTCTGACACCCCCTATCACCAACCAAATTTAAAAATATGCCTGCATTTTATTCAATTGTTGATGTGTTTGTATGTCTGTGTCTCTGTGTGTATGATGACAGAAACATAGAACTAAAACTCTTGTTCCATAATCATTAACTGGATAAAATGGTGCATCACAGGTTAACAATTTTTGAACTGAGTTATCTCCAATGTTAGCTCATTAAAGAATGTATCCAAACTCCAGGCCCCATAACTTCCATGCAATTGAAACTTGGCAAATTAAAAAAAAACATTTATGACATAAATATGGTCATAAAATATTGTATGATATAATACAAAACATTATACAACACTTCCTGTGAGGACATATGACTTTGCTCTCAAGTTCAACATGGGCTATTTTCAAGGCAGGCCCATCTCTGAATGTATCCTAATTTCTCCACTACAGGCAGTACTCCAGAAGTTCTACACAGTTGAAGGCATTGAAAAATCTGGTAAGGAAACATCTCTAAAATGACCAATTGGGTCATGATTTCTATGCTCTATGCAACATTAATGCATAAGTGGGGTTTTTTTTAGCTCCCATGAAGCTTATATGAGCTAATATTTCTATTACAGCTACAGATAAAATAAAGACTCTTTTTAGCCAGCTGTAAAAGTAATCACAACTCAACATTGTCCTCCTTTCTTTAATAATGTTCTCCTGTCTTAGGCAATCCCATTTCTGGACCTTCTGAATGGCTGCAGGAAACCATGATGGCATCATAGGAAGTTCCTGATTAATTTTGTGCAAAGGCCCCTTGTGTGGCCTCTGGGAGAGAGACAGCTTCTATTCTCACAATTAAAACTCCTGAGAAGTGGGACAAAGAGGAGGAGCCATCCGTAACCCAAAATGGCTAAATGATATCAGTGTAAATCTGGAGGAGCTGTTATGACAATGGAGCTGGTTTGCCTCTCATAGGCTTATTTCCATTCCTATCATTATTTTTTACATTGCTGACTATCCATCATACAGAGTTTTGGTACTTGTGCTTGTGCTCTGCTTTAGCTAATAGTAATCCAGAGAGACGATGTGTTATTTATGAACATATATAAAGTACGACGAATTGGAATGTTTAAGACCACATGCAATTACACTAATATACTGCTCCTATGTATTGATCTGTAAACTAAATTTTGTAACTTGAGAGATGTTTTTCCCTTTTTGAATTTTAACTTCTTATAAGATATATCAAGTTTGAATATAGTATTATTATACAAATTTGCAGTGACCCATCAAACTAATAGGGAGAAGTAACTAAGCAGAGTATCAGGTAAAGAAAATATTAGATATGTTGCACTCATTGTCTTCTCTCCAGAAACAGATCTTTTCTGAGGGAGAGAAATAAGAATATAGTAGGATAATGTTAATTCTGCATACCTCTTATACTATATATATAAATAGAATCCATCTTCCTCCATATTTCCTTTGGTTCAAAAACCAGTTCCCTTCTTTAATCTTAAAAAAGGAAGGAGAGAATATTGTTTTTTAATCGAGCACAGGGGAACAGCTTTCTGAACTTCAGACCTGAACACCATAATTTAGCAATGACATCCTTCACCAGACAATAAGGACTAGAGGATTTGAGATGATGTGAGCTGAGCTATTCATTATCAGCAGCTGGAAGCTTTTCAAAGTCCTCTCTGCTGGAGATCAGGCACAATCCACCCCTTGATTGTACCAAACTAGGATTGCATAGTTAGATAATCGTCCAATCAGTAGGTGATTGGATTAAATTACCCCAGTTTTCTTTACTTTCTGCTTGCATGATTCTGTGTTGTATCCTAAATATCTGGTGTTCTCCCTAATTTAAATGAAACTGGACTTGGAAAGGTTTCTATAAACTTCCATAGGTCTGAGATGGAGCAAAAAACCCCTATCTCTTTATATAATATAAGAGTAATGATTTTACTGGCAATACACAGAGACCAACCATTTAGTATTTTTAAAGGGGGACAAAGAGCTCCAGGATCAATCAGACCCTCTAATTAGCATTTCTTTATTTGCAAAATAAACAACAGTGATGATCATTATATTTTACATTGTTGCACTTTTTGACAACAATAATAATAAAAACCATCCTACTTAGGACAGTCTATATTCCTAAATGATACCTTAATAACTCTTAGGTCCTTGGTTAAGACTTGAATTATTAAGTTTCCACCAATCTTAGACTGTGAATCTAACTGTTGATTACTATTACTATAATAATAATAATAGAAAAATGTACTATAGTAGCAATAAATTAGGGTAATATCACAAATAGTAATGGAATTGAAATGCTGTATGGTCAAACCAACAGGAGCTATCAGGATGAAGCCTACAAGTATCTGGGCATTTTATAGTTGGATAACATTAAACACCAATAAGTCAAAAATGTGATTACTAAAGAATACATCCAAAGAATTAAAAAAATGCTAAAAACATAATTGAACAGTGGAAACACACAATCAGAGCCATCAATCTCTGGGCCATATCTGTGATATGATACTCACTAGAATTGTTAACTGGACACAAACTGAACTGGATGGTTTTGACTGAAAAACAAAGCTAATGACTATTGGAAAATTGGAATTTACTGAATGTGCAGGAAACAAACCATGAATATTGAAATAATGAAATAAAAGCATGAACAGAATGTTAGCCATAGAAAGTATTACATGGTGAATTTCTATAAAAAAAATGAGGGAGAAATAAATAAAGATAATACATGGGCAATGGCCTACAACTGAAACATTAAAGAAACTGAAGGCTTAAGTTGGTGGCTCAAAAGCAAGATATTTCATCAAAAGCAATCAAAGTCAGAATTGAAAAACTGTCAAATGATTGAAAGAGGCAGAAGAAACAGTAGATAATATATTAATGTAAGAAGATCACACAGCAGATTATAAACCACAACATAACACAGTACCAGTCCAGATGTTTACTGGAACATCTGTAAAAATTATCATGTGCCAGTAATGAAACATTGGTGAGAACAGAAGTCGAAAAAGTAGTCAAAAATGAACAGGTTAAAATATTGTGGGATTTATGAATAGAAACAGATAAAGTCTTGGAGTATAATACACCTGATTTAACTATTCTTGGAAAGAAGAAAGTGTGGATAATAGGGGACAGCAGAATGGAAGACAAAACTCAGAGAAGATTACAAACTATCAAGGCCCAAGAATCAAAGCTGAAAGTTTATGGTATCCCAGTAGTTATTGACAAACTTGGATGACTCCAAAAAATCTTGGATGACATTTAGAAAATCTGTGCATTGACAAAATTTCCATCAGGCCTTAAGATGTATATGAAGGTTAACACTAGCTGGTTTCACATTTTTGTGTATATAATAATAATGTTACTTTAAAAAAAAAGAACTTGTATCCCTACATTCACAAGAAAGGAGAAAAAGTATCATTTGACACTAAATTTTCGTTTTCAATTTCTGAACCTGCATTTCTAATGATTTTCCTCTTGTCTCATTCAGCTCTGATATTCCGTGTTTCTCATACTTTACAACCAGACAGTGTATTGGAAAGAAGCTATACAAAAGCTATAGGATTATTAAATTATTATTATAATTCACCGCAAATGCAGTTGGACAGTGAGTTAGAAAGTTGATGACAACTCCACTCTAAGCTCACCTCCATTTTCTCTTTTGGTCATGTGATTCAGAGTGGAAGGGATGGAAGCCTCCCTGTGCATCTATATATACATGCAAACACAGAGATGCAACAAGAGAGGTGCAGAAACACACACATGTACACAGTACGTTATTCTTTACAGAGAGGAAAGTACAGATACCTCTTATGGCTACTACTGGTAAAAGGGATGGAGGAATTGCAGGAGTCATGCTCCCTAATGTGTTACTTATGGCAACAGAAGAACAGCCTAGAATGTAAGGAAACACGAGTGGAGCAGAGGTGGTAATCAGCAGGTTCTGATCAATTCTGGAGAACCAGTAACGGAAATTTTGAGTAGTTTGGAGAACCGGTAAATACCACCTCTAACTGGCCGCACCCCATCTATTCTCTGCCTCCCGAGTCCCAGCTGATCAGGAGGAAATGGGGATTTTGCAGTAACCTTCCCCTGCCATGCCCAAGCCACACCCACCAAGCCACGCCCACAGAACCAGTAGTAAAAAAAATTGAATCCCACCACTGGAGTGAAGGCAGGGGATGGAGGAAAATATTACAGCAATACAGGATGCTTTAGCCAGGTTATCTTCTCTCCATTTATAGTATGTAATCCATAAGCAGGGATACTAAAACAGAAATCCATGAATTAAAGTAAAATAGATTTTCTTGTTTTTGCAGACTTAACACTTTCAAAGATGTTTTTTCTGCTCTCTTGGTTATGAATATAGCATTCATAATGTAAATTGATCCACCCTCTGGCTGTATTTGTTGTTGCTAGTTCATCCAATGAGTGAGAATTCCCAGCCGTAAATGAACAGGGCTTTCACATCAAGTCTCAATTTATGGACTTTTAGACAATATAAACCTGTCTGTTCCATGAAGACAACCCCCCCCCCCATTTATCTGCTTTTTGATCCCCAAACAATAGTTATGTTATATCTATCATCTAAATCTGAAATTGTGATAAGATACACATATTAGGAGATGCAATAGATTACAGTAATTCTAATCTGAGGTTGACTACAGATTTTTTTCCATTCACATGCTGAGGAAGAGAAGTAATTGTCTCTGCCTATCCAACTCACCACTTAAACACCTGTTTTGCTGAAGTAGTCTATATGAAATTCAACTCAAGGGGTCCTTTCACTAGCATGGACATATTGGATGCAAGCCAATAGAGATCTTTTTTCATTCTTTTCTTTCTAAGCCATAATTCAGTACACAAGGCCCAGCAACTTTCCACCAGCTTCCTAGGTCATAAACTGGCTTTTAAACTGAGTCTAATATGCAAACTCCTTTTGTAGCCTTCCTCAATAACCAGTATCTCGAGCTCAGGTAGGAATAACTATACCCTATAAGTCCTGTTAATTAAAAAAAATTCCTACCTATTGCAAAAATGAAATACTTTCCTAATTACAAAGACTGGCCTTGTAGGCAGTCAAATGTTTTGTATTTGGTGGGTTGTGTTAAGTGTTTCATATATACACCATACATACAGACAGACATTAATCATACTATTTTATTGGACTCATTTTAATTTGGTTATGTTATCTTTGCTTCAAATATTATTACTTGCCTAATGCTCCTGGGCTTGGATAGAATGAAGAAAATCTATTCAAAGAAATTGAGGTGGACCTGAGTATCATAAAATTGAACAATGAGATTGTAGATTAATTACAATATCTGTAGTCTGCCTACTGTAGTGAGGTAAATTGAATGCATGGAGAATGTTATGAACATTACCACTATTTCGTCAACAGGAAGTGTGATTGATTTAAATAAAAAAAAACTTTCTTTTTTCTCCATTTCCACTCTCCAGACTAGCAATGGCTATATTCCCTTACACACAGTAAACATATTCTACAAGACTCTTATTCTTGAAGCTTCTAAATACCTGTGATATAGAAAAATACCATGGCTCAGCATCTAATTTCAAGGATAAATTTTGGGAAAAGTTTAGATGGTTCAGTAGATGATATGATTGACAGATGAGAACTTAACAGTTCATCTTCCTATTTGGCATTCAGTAAGAGTGCAAGAACATAATCCATGGGGCTTCAGTTTACATTAGACCTTTTTTACCTCAGCTAACCTAGCATTAAAATAAAACATGATTTCCATCAATATGGAACTTCCATGCAAGCATAAAGCTGGAAGCACGTGCAACATTCTTTCAGGCAGCAATAATGTGCAGGAAGCATTGCATTCAGGGTGTAATGTATTTTTAATTACAACTTTTGAATGCCCTTGATAGAGATTTTCCAGTCCATCACCTCCTCCCTTTGTCTGTGTTAATGGATTGCATTGATTTTGTGATTTGTAAATTTTGCCACTGGTATACATAATATGGTGAAATTTAATCTCCTAATTGATTTAATTGATTACATTTTGAAATGTATCAAGCTGTAGCAGATATTCCAGGGGTATGGCCTAGTGCTGCATGAGAACTTTAAATTAACTTGCACATAAAGTTCTTAAAAAATATTTTCTTGATTAACCCATGGGGCTTTTTCACACTACAGAGCTTACTCCTACAATGACTTGTTAAAATCCTTTCATCTCTCCCATTTGTACTGCCACTCCAGCATAGATTTCACAATTATTTTTCCTTTCTGCTCTGTTCCCAGATGGCATGAAGAAAGCAGGGAGGTGTTGTGCTTTAGCAAAGGACCCCAATAATAATGATATACCTGTTGTGACCCCGACTCCCAAGCCTGTCCTAACAGAGAAAGAGGACTCAGAAGGTGATGGGGAGGAACTGACAAGGCCTCCCTCTCCAGGACCCTCCTTTCTGGCAATGCCTCAGATTCCATCCGAAGGTCAGGAGGAACAGCCTGGGATGTGCCAGGAGGAAGGCATATCGGAGCACCAATTGATAGGGAGCAAGGAGGATGAATCCTGGCTTGATCCCAGGCAGCGTCGGAGGGAGAAGCATGCGCAGCAACGGAAGAGGCATGGGAGGGCCAGAGATTGAGTCATGGAGCCACGCCCCACCAGGAATAAAAGTGGGTGGGATTGCTCTTCAGGCTTTGTGACAGACAAAGTTAAACCCTGAAAGTCACATTGTGATCTCTGAAATTTGGCTTGGATATATTTTGGAGTGAACATTGACTAAACTCTTGTCTCTTGGATAATTTGTTGCTTCTGGAACAGACTGAAGATAAGTATTCTTCTGCTTTATGGGAGTGAAAACTGTCTTGGCAGGCATTTGGCAGTTTGCTGCCAAAACCTTGGTCTGCCAAGAATTCTAATCTGTTTACCTAATAAAAAATTGGCAGGTGTGCTTGGTATTACGTTTGCCTGTGTGAGGAAGCGGGACAGAACAATACCTTTGATGCTTTCACACTCTGAGCCAAGATGTTTGTCTTGTGTCCACAAATGCCCTGGGAAGATTTTCCATGGAATATATTCCCGTGCAAATACTCCTCCAGTTATTTTATAGTTATAGTTTGGCAATTTCTGATCTTAGAGCAGAGCTGAGAGAGAACAGCAAACTAAGCTGCACTGGCTCCCTATTGGTCTCCGGTCACAATTCAAGGTGTTGGTTATTACCTTTAAAGCCCTACATGGCTCAGGGCCAGGTTATCTTTGAGACTGCCTTCTGCCGCATAGCTCCCAGTGACCAGTAAGATCCCACAGAGTTGGTCTCCTCCAGGTCCCGTCAGCTAAACAATGCTGGCTGGCGGGCCCACGGGGGAGGGCCTTCTCTGTGGCTGCCCCAGCTCTCTGGAACCAGTTACCTCCTGAGGTCCGGACCATCCTCACTCACTATTGGCTTTCCAAAAAGTGGTGAAGACCTGGCTTTTCTGGCAGGCCTGGGGCCGTTGATCTCACTCTTGTGATCTGGTGAGATCCGGCCATGAATGGTGTGAATGAGTTTTTAATGTTTTTAATGTTTTTAATTTTTAAATGTTTTTTATAATGATTTTTTAAAATGTATTGTGAGCCACCCTGAGTCTTCGGAGAGGGGCGGCATATAAATTGAACTAATTAAATTTAATTAAATTAAATTAATCAACTATACAAAGGAGCTAGTCCAGGAAACATTAAACATCCACCTTTGCCCCTCCTACATATTGCCCCTATAAAGGGCACCGTTAACATTATAAAGAAAGATGGGCCTTGTAGACCCCTAGGTTTGCTCAACAGTCTCCTCTTGTAGGAACTTAGTGAATTTGGAAGAGATGCTCCCATCGTTAGGATCATCCAACAGTATGGACAAATGATGCTGAAAATTTTGAAGGCAAAGAAAGAAAATGTCACTTTTAAAAAGCAGCCAGGATCACAATACTGAACCAAGGCAAATAGTTGGAAAGCAATTTTTCTGGTAATTTGTACAACTGTGTTGAATTTGCTAATATCACAGCGAATATCAAACATGTTTCCTAACTTAAGATAGAAAAGGGCATGTTAACAAAATAAAAAGGCTGTAGGCCACAGTTCATCCTCTATGAGATGGGGAATGCTGAATGAACTATAATCTTGATTGGTATCTTATGCTTTATTCTCACCTTATTCCGGGTGTTGACAGCTTTTGAAATGTACCAGAGTCTTGGGAGACTTCACTTACGACACCTGCTCTCTGCATCAAGGGAACTATTGGAAACATAATAGTAAAAATCATCTTTTCATTTCACTTCTCAACACAAGACAGGATTATTTCAAGGATACGGACCTCTGAGTCCACTGCTGTTCCAATTCTGCTGTGGGCTTCTCTTCAAATGCCAAAAAATATATTTCTTAAAAGGTCAATGAGTTGTGAAATATTTGTATTAACCAACTCCTGGATCAGCTCAGTTCAAAAGACCTTCTCAAGTACAAGAGCCTCTGGGCTGCATTGGAATAAAATAACTCAACTCCTCACCCAGAAAAAAAGGCAGCTCCTCAGCCTCACTGCAGGAAAGGAAGGGCTGAGTATTGCAAGAAGCTAAAAGCAATTGCCAGCTTTTGGATCTCTGCCTGCTCTTCCCCTCTTGTCCTTCTCACCATATGGTCAGCTTATAAATGCAGGGCAAACTCTCTTGCTGATTAACAAACTGTTAACAGGGAAAGGTAAAAAAGCTGAGTAAGATAGGAATCAAGAGTGATCAGGATTTCATTTTTGTTTGTATTAGGAGAGACAAGCAGACCTTGTGGGGAAGCTTAAAAGCTAGTTGCCACTCTTTCACGAAGTTGGATTTCTGAATAAATTGGGACCATGAACAAACAAAATGCAAGCCATAAGCTCTCTCTCTCTCTCTCTCTCTCTCTCTCTCTCTCTCTCTCTCTCTCTCTCTGTGTGTGTGTGTGTGTGTGAGAGAGAGAGAGAGAGAGAGAGAGAGAGAGACAGTTCATAAAATATATTACAATTAAATAATTTAAAAAACATTTTAAAAAAATCAGTAAAACCATTAAAAAAACCCATTAGAAAGATCCAATTCAAGATACAGAAGAGCAATATAGTCAGGAAACGGAGCCCTAACCACATTCAGCACCCTAGGCTCAGGGACATGGCCAGGTGTTTAAGGCCTTACAAAAGGTTAACAGGGTTGGACCATTCTAATCTCTGATACTGCTTGAGCTAGTTGGACTAATAGAGACTCTTGAAAAAAGGCCATCCCTCAGATTCCAAGGCATGTAGGGCTTTATAGGTAACCACCAGCATCTTGAATTGCACCTGCAAATATACCAGTAGCCAGCACAGCTCACTCAGGAGTGGTGTTACATGCAGTGGTGGGATTCAGCCAGTTCGCACCACTTCGGGAGAACCGGTTGTTAACTTTCTGAGCAGTTTGGTGAACTGGTTGTTGGAAGAAATCATTAGGGCAGACAACCGGTTCTTAAATTACTTGAATCCCACCATTGGTTACACGTACCATATATCTGGCACTATTTGCTACCTGTGCAGCTGCATTGTGCACCACTTAGTGTTTCTGAATGTTCTTCAAGAGTAGCCCCATATAGAGTGTTTTACAGAAATCTAACCTGGAGGTTACAAGGGTGTGAATTACTATGAGAAGGACCTCCAGGTCCAGGTATGAGCAAAACTGGCACACCATGTGGAGGTGTGCAAAAGCCCTCTTAGCCACAGCTGCCACCTACTCCTTGAGTCCAGGAGAGCTCCCAGTTTTTGGAACAGGCCTGTTTGGGGAAGTGCAACCCCATCCAGAACCAAAGATGAAAATTAATAAGAATATCATCATCATCTCTCCTTATCTTTGATATTCTCTTTTTTCCAGGAACTCCAGATGATTTCTCTGATGATCTCCCTTCATGTATGTATTTCTGAGTGATAATTTCAGTTCCATTCAGAATAGAGCTGGAAGGGATCTTGGAGGTCTTCTAGTTTAACCCCCTATTCAATGAACTAAAATGAATTAAAAGTAACAGTTCTTCAATGCCCAGTAACTGAAGTGCTTTTGTTCAGAATTATTTTAAGAAAAAATTTCAAGAATCCTACATGAAGCCACTCTCCCTATGCAAAGGGCAAAGTGGTCCATAGGAAAAAAAAATACAAAACAGCCTATTGAGACAAGCTTAAATTTAGTCCATGGTCTGCAAACATTGTAGGACTACTCATGCTAAGTGAAGGGAGTCTGAGTTGATAGATATTTTCTCGATTTTTAAACAGTCTAAATGGAGTAGGACTAGCATTTAATCTGATTAGAAGGCATTTTTGCCATGTCATAGGAAGCTTACCATAGAAAGTTATAATAAAAGCTGAAACCTGGGAGTACTTAATAATATTAAATACTGAGTTTACATGGACCATAATTATTTGCACTCCTTGATCTGGATGGTTATGAGTTATGCAACTGTACAAGAACTTTCATTTAGAGAATGACAAAACTGAACAGTCTAAATGTGTATTGATCAGGATCATTCTCCCAGCTTAAGAGATTCTTTTTGCTTTAATCATGTGGGCTGATAACATTCCATAGGTTGGCTCTGGAAATGCCAATCACAATGTAAATATCAAATACCAAATGGGAAATTTCAGCAGTCAAAAGGCTTTGCTTTCTATAAGCCTTTTTTTCTAACTACAAATTTATTATATTCCACTGACTTAAAAATTTACATATACAGTCATATGCCTTTTTTAAAAAACCCTTTCTGAGGTATAAAAATGTATATTCAACTTTCCAGTGTTATGTATATTTTCTTAATATACATGTTTTAGAGTACCATGTTCAGTAATATGCATATTTTTGTGATAAACAATTTCTTTTCACATTTCATATTTCTTTGGGGCAAGGAAACCCCATCACAAAATTGGGAAATGATCAATAATGAAGGATAATTGCATTCCAATTCATGTATTGGTTTGGAAAGAGTTAGGCTACATTAAGCTGGTTCTTATTAAAATGCACACCTTGCGGTGTACATTAAAGGACAAAGCTGGAGAAGACCAAAGATCATACAGTAATCAATTATTTAAGGAAGTCAGAAGAAAGGGAGTTTTTCAAGCATGAAATCTGTATTTCTTGGCATAAATCAGGTAGGCAAGGAAAGATAAAAGTGACTTTGGCTTGGTTCTCACTCAGTACTAAAACTGTATTAGGCAGTTTTACATTTGGCATCAGTCAGAGGCCTGGTGTGGAGGGATGATAGTGGTTTGATTTCTTCCATCAGGTAGAAGGTATATTTTGTCATTCAGTCTCTCACTTGTAGATTGTCACAGTATCAACTAGACAAAGGATAATTTTGACTCTACAGTGAGGTACTGATTTGGGTAAAGAAGGACAGGTATAGCTGTTCATTGCAGAGTCAAATTTTCCAAGAAAATTTGCCATTCCATAGGAGGCTGAGTTCTTTTTACCATTCTTTCCAGCCTAAACTATGACTTACATTTGGTTTGGTTTTATAAGTTTCATACAATACATCAATTTATTTCAATTTAGTTGGAGGGCATGAAATTCTTTTGTTTTTAGCATAAGACAATGCTATGTTCATTTTCTTGCATTTCTGGTTCCTGAGTAAAATCTGCATAAGAAGCAGCATATTAAAAAAAGAAGCATTTTCTGCCTCAGGAGAGTAACAGCAAAGCCCACTGACATTTTCAGAAGCAAGTGGGGTTTTTGTGTCTTGTATCTATTTTGCTCCTTCTCTTTCCTTAGACAAAGAATGAAAAAAATATTTTAAGTGGAATTAACAATACATTATCTCAGGAAGGTAGATGAATTGGCAGAAGCTAGACAAAAGAGACTGCAAGAAACAAGCTTGCTTGTAATGCTGTTCTTGGAAAACACGTCTTGGATATCTCCCACTTGACACAGCCTTGGTTGTCTGTGAGGGCATTCATATCCAACTGTAATTGTCTAACAATTGTTCCACACTGGGAAAATAGTTCTGATTACAGACATTAACACATTGAGGCATTAAGTTTCTCCGTAGTAATTACCCTTGAGCTTAGTCTCACAAATGAATTAATATGCTGATCGCCTGGACTAATAGAACTAGCAGAAGAGTGATGAATTGCTTCCAAATCAGATAAAATCAAGCATGACATCATTTAATTAATTTCTTCTTTGGGGGACATATCTAAGGAGGGAAGACAGTGGAAACATTGGAAAAGAGACAAATGGTCTCTTTGTGTGGGATTCCGTCCCTCACACCTAGCCCCTGAAGAAGTGACGGGTCCAAGACAACAGATTTTTCCTTTTCATGAAAAATGCCTTGTGGGAGAATATGCAGTATATAGACACACTGTATCATGGCTTGGGTTTTTTTCCCCTTCACATGTTCCAAGCCCTTTAAAATTGACATAAAGACCTACTGAAAACTCGGGTGCCACTTTTGTGACTTTTCTAAATACCAGCTAGATTGAATTATGGTGATGAAATTAAAAAAGCTATCACTATTGCACGGCTTCATCCCATGCTGGTGAGAAAAAGTTTGATTATGTGAGATCTGTAAATTGGGGATAGGCTGGGATGAAATCCAGATTTCCTTATCAAACAAAACTATTCTGCCTTTGATTTTTCAGATTCATACTTGTTGCTGGAAAATCATTTCCTTAAAGTTATACCCCTCCCAGTTATAGAAACTGCAAGTGGCCTATATCTAAATAACAAAGCAGTCCAACAACCAATAATATAAACCTAACAAGTAAAGAAAAGCTAACTAAACACATTAAAAGTATTAAAACCAATCAGGCCACAGCTTTTAAGTGCTCTTCTAAAAAGTCTCTGTCTTAAGAGAATGTGGGGACCATGGAGATTTCAGTGACTGTAGCTTCCATAGGGATGAGGCAGCCACTGAAAAAATGTGTTTCCAGTCTGCTCTCAATCTGCTGAAGAGGGGGGGAAATCAAGAACATCTCCTTGTAAGTTGAATGAACAGCATGGTCCCATAGCAAGTATGGACATTATAGGCAATAAACAAGCAATTTGAAATATATCCAGAAACAAGCTACTAAGTGATGGAGTTCCTGCAATATTGGCATTACATTTTAAGGACTTTTACTCACCAGCATATAGATCCCTACATTTTGCACCAATCACATTCTCCTAATAGTCTTCAAAGGCAACCCCACATAGAGTGAACTCCAGTGTTCCAGTTCTGAAGTAATAAGACTTCCAATTGTAAAAGTGTCACAGCTGACATACCAGCTGAAAATAGAAAAAGTCCCCCCACACCATAGTTTTCTCCTACTTTTTTCAGGAAGAACTTTGAGTTCTTAAAGACATTCAGTTTGGTGTAATAGTTAAGGCATCAGGCTAGAAACTGGCAGACCCTAAATTCTAAGCCCACCCTAGGCACAAAGCCAGGTGGGAAACTATATGTCAGTATCTTTCTCTCAGCCCTAGAAGTAGACAATGGCAAACCACTTCCAAAATCTTGCCAAGAAAATTGTAGGGACTTGTAGGGGAAATTATAGGGACCAACCACTAGGAGTCAACATTGAGTCAAAGACACCCCTCCCTCATATGTCCATTAATAGTGACTAAAATTTACATACTGTAACTGTTTTACCTTTTTTAAACCCCCAAAATGGAAATAATCAGGTTGTTGAAATGGAGAAACACCCCCATGGGTCCTTTGGCAAGATAACTTTTAAAACATTTTAAATGCTTATACATTCAGAAAAAATCACCAGTATTTTGTAGTCCAATTCTTTAAAAGTGTATAATGTTTAAAATGTTGTGAACTCCAGCCTTTCCTTCTGCCTTCTCGTTTGGGTAGATGCACTAAGTTCCCTGTCTCAGTTATACCAACTCCTTAGATTTCAAAATAGTGTCTCAGGAAGTTGTAATAGCTAACCTCTAGGGAAGATTTAAAGACAAAGAATGGGGAACTTCCTTTCACAAAAGGCAGGAAATGCAAATATGTTTGCTCATTCACTGAGCAAAATAACAGTAGAGCCTTTTAAAGAAGATAAGCAGAATAGTGGCTTGTCTTGCTCAGTTTCTAAAAGGACCTCAGGCTCTTTTTCAAATGAAAGGCTGCATTTGAATCTGATTCTGGGGATTATGGATCACCCAGGGAGGACATGGCCCTCTTGGCCTTTCCAGTGGATACCCATAGACAATTCAGAGTGAAATAAGGAGCAGGAAGTGTACCAGATTTAATTTAGTTTATATACAATTAGTTCTTGATGGGTAACCCAAACCCATCCTAAAGTGTGTTATTTTCATTGTCTGCTGGAAATAAGTGGTTTCAATACAATATGATGCTTTACCTGAACTGGTTTTACAAGGTTGTTGTTCTTTCAGAATCACTTCTTCCCTTAAAGATAAATAGTTATTCAGCTTCCATTCCAGCTCTTGCAATCTTTTTTCTTCCTGTAAAAAAGAACACTAATTTAGGTTTTTCCGCACTTGAATCAAACCAGAGCACTGACATACCTGACGACACTTATTTTGTTCATCAATTCATGAGAATGTCTTGTCCCCATTCCATGAACATTATTGGTTTAAGTTGTCCTTAATTGAAGCAATAGTAAAACAATGTTTCCCCCTTTAATCTAACACTATCCAAGAACAGCAATGTCTTGGTATACAATCTTTTACTCATCCGTGATCTTGAAAGGAAGTTGGGCCACTAGAGAGACTTGAAACAGAAGCAAGAGAGTCAGGACAGGATTGGTAATTGAGTCAGCAGATTTCAGGTTAGTTCAAGAAAAGATTAGGATTAATATCACAGTATATGGCATTTGAAAAAAGAGCCATGGTGGCATAGTGGTTAGAATGCAGTACTACTACAGGCTACTTCTGCTGACTGCTGGCTGCCAGCAGTTTGGCAGTTCGATTCTCACTGGCTCAAGGTTGACTCAACCTTCCATCCTTCTGAGGACCCAGATTGTTGGGGGCAATATGCTGAATCTGTAAAACCACCTAGAGAGGGCTGTAAAGCACTGTGATGCAATATATAAGTCTAATTGCTATTGCTGAAAGAATTAGATCAAATCATGAAGACTTTAAAAAGGATTTTTCATGTCCAGAGACACTAATCCCATTTCACTGGGGCTTCTGTTTGGGATTTAGGATTGAGCTTTGATTGTGCTTGGCAGAGCTTGGCAGAGGGGTGGTGCATCTGTCCTTATGCTCTTTGACCTCCTGGTAACTTTTTATACCATTCCCCAATACTATCTTCTCAATTGGTTATGGGTTGGGAATTGTGGGCACCATTGTGACAATGAGAAATCAACAACTAGGCCCCTCTTTTGTGGGGTGCCACATAATTCTACTCTCTTTTCACCTTCTTTTCAAGATTAACATGAAACTGCTGGGTGAGGCTATTGTCAGTTTGGGGTTTGGTATCATTAATATGATGACCTTGGATGGGGTAGCATTTTCCCCTTCAAGGTTGGTACATATTATGGACTTGCGACTCCTACCTGAAGAGCAGATTCAGCTATGGTCAGGAAGACCTTTGTACAGCTCCATCTAGTGAGCCATGTTGGTCAAAGAGCCAGTTTGGTCTAGTGATTAAGACACTAGAATAGAAACCAGGAGATTATTTCTGGTTCCGCCTTAGGGATGAAAAATGGCTGGATGACTTTGGACCACTGACTCTCTTTAAGCCCATGACATCAGGGACTTGGGCAACAAGACGGTTGGTCAATTCCTTATTGATTCAAAGTAAGTAAGTACTGTAAACAATAAAGCAGACTCTGCACTTATTAGCAAAATGATAGGTAGAAAAAAAAATCCAGTGAGTCAGTTGCACTCTCGTGACTTAGTTACCTCACGGCTTGACTACTGCAATGTACTCTACATAGCGCTGCCCTTGATACCATCCAGAAGCTTCAAATAGTCTATAATACAGAAGCAAAAGCAGTGGTGCACATGCCTCAGTATATCCCATGCAACAATTCTGCAAACTACACTGGTTGCCAGTTTGCTTCCAGGTGTGATTCAAGTTCCTGGTTGCTATCTATAAAGCCCCATACAGCATAGGCTTACCTATACCCTTAACATCTGCCTAGCCAATTTGACCTTCCAGGGTTGGCATGTTATTGGATTATTTGATTAAACAATGCCATCTATTGGTACCTCAGAGATGTAGCAGCACCTGTCTTCTGGAACAAGATTTCCCTGAGAAATCCAGTCGTTTCAACTCTGCCATGGTTCAGAAGAGCTGTGAAGATTTGGCTCTTCACTCAGGCCTTGGGGGGGGGGAGTGAAACCCTGGCTTCATCAAGTTTTCCATCTTGTATCTTTATCTATTTATTTATTTTATTATAATTCCCTTGATCGTTATGAACCATCAAAAATCATTGATAGCAGGTGGCATGCAGGTTTAGTATTGTATTTTTCAGAGTATAAGATGCCCCGGACTATAAGACGCACCTACCTTTTTTGATGAGGAAAACAAGAAAAAGAAATCTGCCTCTGCCTCCCAGCAATTTTGCTTTGTTGCAGCTGCTTTACTTTCATTTTCATTTTCAGCATAGTTTGATTAGCACAAGAAAAAAAAAATCTACTCCCAGCAATTTACAGCAAGCAGCAGAGGCCCATGCAAAACAGCTGAGAGCAAAACAGCTGAGAGTCGGGAGGCCGATCCAATCAATTTGTGCTAATTAGGCTGTGCTGAAGCTGAAATGAGCTGTTTCTTCTTGCTGCTTGCTGCAAGGAGGTAAACTGCTGGGAGGCAGAGGCCAAAGGGTGGGAGCCAGTGGGTGGGCGGGGCTACATTCAGTGTATAAGACGCACCTAAATTTTCCCCCCCTTTTAGGGGGGGAAAAGCTGTGTCTTATATTCTGAAAAATACGGTAAGTTCTTGTTATTATTGTTGTTATTGTTATTGTTGTTATTGTTATTATTATCCAAACTAGGCAGCTTAGAAATACGGCCTAAAGTGATTTCTCTGATTCTGTGAAGATTTGCACATATTTGATATTTCAATTTTAAATTGGAATTTATTGATTGATTTTGTATTTTTAACAATATTTTTTTATTTTATTCAAAAACTTAAAATGCAAACTTCAGAGTAAAAGAGAACTTTTACAAAAACCCAAAAAAGTTAGACAAAATATTTAAAAAGCACTGAAAAAAAAGACAAAAAAACCACATTTATACATATATTGTCCCCCAAATTAAATATTGTTAAATATATTACAGCAAAAATAGTTCCCTTCCTTGGAAAGCAGGCCAACAATTTATAAAGTTCTACAAATCTATTTGCTACCAATTGACCTGTCAACTATCTACTATAAATAAAAAAGGGTAGTTAACAGGTAAACCAATAGTTAAGTTAAACTTCAGACCCCTCTGTTAACAATTCATTATTGTATTTAACTTATAGAAAGTCTATAATGGCTTCTTATCTACCACAAATCACCACAATCATTTTCTCTGATCTATCCAGGATCAATATCCTTGTTTGATTCTTAGTAATAAAACATTTCTTTAAAGTTTTAATTGGGATCTTTCCCAGCAATTGCTTCTCATTTCCAAAGTCATAAACCTCTATTGTAGATATCTCCATAGCACCCGCTATTCAGAAACTCTAGTTGTAAGCAAAAACATAGCGTCTCTTGTCAGTTGTTTTCTGGTTAAATATAATAAATCCATTCTGCAAAGTCTTTCCATCTTCTCAGAAAAATCCAGTTCATTGCTCATCCATTCCACCCTCTCTGGGTTTTCTGTATTGGTGCTCCTTTCAGCTTTCTCCATCAAGTCTGCAATTCTCAAACAAGTCTTTTGTATTTTTCCTATCCTGCAATTGGCTCAGAGTGATATATTTCCATTTCATTGTATAATTCTATCAGCTTTGTGTTCTAGGTGAGGTAATAGTGATTGGCAAAATAAAATCTGGTAAGCTATATGACTAAGCAGCTGGAGTGAAATGAAGTGTATTCCGATAGATTTTAAAATTGCCATATAATTGCCACCAAATTGAATTCCAAATATGTAACTTTGTAACACTTTATTCATACAGAAATTAAATTTAGTTGGACTAGTTTTATGATTTAATAAAATATCTAAAATGTTATTAAAATTTTCAAAATAATTATATGATATAATTATATAGCATTAAAAAATCTCTAAACATATATAAAATATCTAGATGGTACTTAGTAGAACAATAATAATTAATTAATGCAGTATGGTTATCAGAACATTTAATCACCAAAATTAAAAAATATCCTATAGGATCACTTATTTTTTATTCTACTACACATATTCAAGACCTGTTAATCAAACTTACTACACCCTTGATAGATTTTAAATCACTAATAGTCTTGCTTCCAGACAAAATATTTTTCTCATATGGAAGTATATGAGGATTTTTTTTAAAAAAACCTCACATTTTAAATTATCCAATTCAATAAAATTCTCTCTCTTCTTGGAAAGACATTTAGGCCTTTTACATTCAAGGGAATAACTAAAGACAACAATAGAAGAAAAATAGTACTTTTAAAAAACAAAAGGGTATTTCCATAGGTGAAGAAAAAAATGAACTTAGGGAAAGAAAGAGAAAGAGAAAAAGAGAGAGAGATTGAGAGAACAGCATTACTACTAACACAATGACAGCCACAAAAATTGCTACATCATATTGAACCTTACACCATTCTAGGAAAACATCTAAAAATAAAAAGGACTGTAACTGCTATCATCCTGCATGCTGAACTCTGGGCATGTTCAGATGCATGTGCAATTCCCTTTGCAACAAGACGAGAGGTTAGAAGAGCCATTTTTGTTCAATGCTACCCCTGTCACAGGTCGGGGAGAATTCAATATAGAATGCAATGTGTATTTAGCTTCCTTTACTTACTTTCATGTTTTGCAGTTCATTTTAGCTAGAATTTGACTCAGAAGAATGCCCCTGAATTATCTTTCTGGAATTTTCTCTCTCTTTAGCTATAGTTGAAGTGAGTTTAATAGTTATTGTTAAATAATTGGCCATTTTAGTATGGCTATCTACAGCTTCTTGAATTCTTTAAAGGGAAGCCTTGATAATGAATATGAAATAATATGACAATAAAAGTAGAATGAAGAATTATGGTTATATTGTACAAATACTCTATCCCCCAACATTTCATAATGAAAAAATAAACATTTGACAACAGTAAAACTATCACAATTGAAATTTCATGCAATGGCCTTAGAAAACTACTGAAACAAGCTTCTTATTTACATGGCAAATCAAATAATGCAATATAAATAAGTATGTTATCTTTCATTTCTGGAATTTAAAAATTATAATTTTAGGAAAAGAACATTAAATTATAACATCAAATCACTAGCGCAAATATTAATGAATCAAATACAAAGTGTCTGAAGACTGTAAACTATTTTCTCATCATGGAATCACTCCAGCTTCTTCATAAGCTTGACACTAAAATATGGGGCTTATAAAATTACATCATGCCACCTACACCCTTTCACATCCTAGCCCTCTTTTTATTTTTTATTTTTTTAACAATCAAAAATCAACCTCAATTCAATTAGAAGCAAAGAAGACCTGTATCTGCTCTCCTTAACAGGACAATTTGCTCCTCATTGCTTCTCCACCAATAGGTCTTCAAGCTACATGAAATCAGCCTTTTCCAGACAATTTCATCCTTTTCTTTGAATTAATTTGCACCAAGATTTTGTATGGAAACCCTGAATGGGAAGAGATGCACTGCAGAAATGTCCTTGTTGCAGTTTCAAGACCAGAAACATATCTTGAGACAGGTTTTCATTGAGGTCACAACTCTGTTGCTACCACTGCAAAATCAAATCCTGCTCTTCCATCTTTGTTCAAGCAGTCAAATTGTATGATTTTTAAAATTTGCCAATAACGGAAGCGTGCTCTTGTTCTTTTCTCTATTTATCTGCATTTTGTAGAAAGGGAAAATGGCTCAAATGATAATGCTGTTATCCAAAAATCTATTCTTCACCCATTCCCTTTCAATTTTTTGTTGCAATTTTCAATGCTAAACAACAAAGAAATTGAATTTGCACAATACAAAGCTTTCAGGAGAGCAATTTAGAGAAGATGGAAAGTAGGACATGCATTTTAAAAGAATGTAATTTGCTATTTCCATTGTCTTGGGTGATAGTAATAAAAGTTATATGATTATTATATTTTTGCCGTTCTTATGGGTGTCTTAAAAACTAGTTGAATATATATAGCTAATGATTTATACAGTTTTGTTTTAAGCCAGTCTTAAATTCCCATATTTGTGTATAGGTTGTGAGAAGGCCAGGAAACACTATCTTCTTTGAAAGCTGGACTCTTTGGAAGATAGAATTTTTGAAAGAGGTTAAAAAAATGTGGTAAAATCTTTTAGCTTGACTCCTGATGTCTTCATGACATTTATTATATTTTCTTGATAGTAAGTTGGAAATGATTAGCTGTTGTGTAACTCTTCCTTTTTCCTCCTCCTCCTCCTCCTCCTCGTCCCTCCTTCCTCCTGCCACCATATATCTTGAATTTGCCAATATATCCCAATATGGTTGGCTTTTTTAAAATTAAACAGATTGGAGATGGTCTGGAAAGCATGGTCCTATAGTTTTAATTGAAACAAGACAGCTCTAATTGTAGCCCAAGATCATGGAAACCAGGGGTGAAATGTAAAATTTGTTACTACCAGTTCTGTGGGCGTGGTTTGGTGGTGGTGGTGGTGGGTTAATGTGACTGGGTGGGCATGGCCAACTTTTTTAAAAAAAACTTTTCAAATAATTTTTTCTACAACCTCTTCGGCTGAAGAGGTTGCAAAAAAAATGCTTTAAAAAGCCTCTCTGACGATCAGGCAACTCAGCTGGGATCATCAGAGAGGCTTTTAAAGGCATTTTTTCCCCCTACAACCACTTCAGCCGAAGAAGTTGCAGAAAAAAATGCTTTGAAAAGCCTCTGATGATCCCAGCTGAGCTGCACAATCGTCAGAGGCTTTTTTACTTTTACTTTTAAAAGCATTTTTCGGCGGAAGAGGTTGTATAAAAAAAGCTTTTAAAAATAATTTTTAAAAAGCCTCTGATGATCATGCGGCTCAACTGGGCATGGTGCGGGGGCACAGGGATTTTTGCTACCAGTTCTCCGAACCACCCGCCGCCATCGCTACAGGATCAGGCAATTCGGTCCGAACCGGGAGCATTTCACCCCTGATGGAAACCTAGGTTCCTAACAATAGTTTTTAAAGGACATTATTTGCAGAAGTAATACACTCATAGCTCACTATATTCTGAAATTCAGTATTTTCAATAATTTAAGGTCTGCATTTAATACAGATTCAACTGAGTTAGAATTAGATGTCCTTGTGGAGATTAGGCAGCAAAGTCTAATAGGATTCCATCTCCTTGGGGATGTTTTTGCTAGGCTTTACAAGGGCCAATTTCTGAGGAAGGAAAGTGAAGCAATATAACAGAGGATGCCCAGTTTAAACCCTGGCATCTCCAGTTAGAAGGACTAGGTAAAGTTCTTGCAAGTGTGTTTCTGCATGTCTCTGTGCATTTGTATGTTAATAATAAAATATTTGTATGCATGCAGTCAGCCTTTGGAGCAAGCAAATGCCCTCTAACTGTAATTTTAGCCTGGTCAAGGTAATAGACCTTTCTCATTAAGTGTCACCAAATTTCCAATCTATCCATGAACGTGAAAAATCTGTGCTAATTAAGGCATGTTGTGTAGGCCAACAGTGCAGAGAGAAGTTAAAAGGCTTTCAAATAATTTTTTTTAAGGCACAGATTCGGCATTGAAATGAAGATTAATTTTCCCTTCAACTAAAATAATATATATATAAACTAAGTTGCAGAAGGTGTTGGTACTGTAATGTTCAGAAAAGATACCTCTTGATACCATTGGTTTTCTTAGAAATTGGGAGTGAGAGTGTGTTATTGTACACAAAGTTGTTCATAAAAAGTAGATTGTTTTGTACTTTTAACTAAAGCTTGGACCTGCACAGAGTTTCAACAGTGCAACTCAGATCATAAGTCATCAACAGCTGTAATATGTATTGGATAAGAAGGGGGGGGGCTGGAGATAAAACATACATAATTTGGAGAAAGAAGAGAAACAATGGATAGGAAGAAAATCTTTAATGCTTCTTCATTTTCTCGCACTGCTTTTTCTCAATGTGAGAAGTCAATGTATGTGGGGGGGAGAAGTAAGGGGCAAAGTATGGTAAGCATCCTCCTACTGATATTAATTTGTAGATCTAAATTAGTAGAGTGAGGAAATAGTGTGGATGTAGTTTATTTAGACTTTAGTAAAGAATTTGACAAAGTACACCACAACCTATTCCTGGGTAAGATGTGGGCTAGACAATATAGCTACCACTAGATGGATTTGCAATTGGCTGACCAACCACACCCAGCGTGCAATCCTCAATGGAACTACATCTAAATGGAGGGAACCCTTCAGTGAGGTAACTCAAAGTTCTGTTTTAGGCTCAATACTCTTCAACATCTTCATAAATGATCTAGATGACAGGATAGAAGAAGAATTCATCAAATTTGCAGATGACATCAAGCTGGGGGAAACAACTAATGCTTTAGGACAGGGGTGTCAAACTTGTGTTGCCATGTTGTTGTCACGTGATGTATCACGACTTTTTCCCCTTCACTAAAATGGGGATAGGCATGGCCAACATGTGACGAATCTGGCCTGTGGGCTGTGAGTTTGACACCCCTGCTTTAGGAGGTAGACTCAAATATAGAAGGATCTTGACAAACTTGAATATTGGGCCCTATCCATCAAAATGTAATTCAGTGGTGAGAAAAGTAAAGGCTTATACTTAGGAAAAATCAAACACACAAGTATAGAGTAGGTGGTACCTGGCTCAACACTAGTGGCTACGTGAATGATCTGAGTGTCCTAGTGGACAACAATTTAAATATGAGCCAGCAGTGTTGCAGCTGCCAAAAAAGCTAATGTAGTCCTGGACTGCATCAACAGAAGGACAGTATTAAGATCACATGCAGTACTGGTACCCTTTTATAGTACATTGGTTAGGCCACACTTAGAATACTGCATCCAGTTATGGTCACTATGATACCAAAAAGATGTGAGACTCTAGAAATACTGCAGAGAACAGCAACAAATATGATAAGGGATATGGAGGCTAAATTGTATGATGAATGTTTTTGAGAACTATCATTTCTAGTTTAATAAAAAGAAGGACTAGGGGTGACAGACTTCCAATACTTGAGAGGCTATCACAGAGAAGAGCAGATTCACTTATTCTCCAAAGCACCTGAGGGCAGGACAAGAAGTAGCAGGTGGAAAATTAGATTCAACCTAGAATTAAGGAGAAATTTCCTGATAGTTAGAAACAATTAATCAGTGGAATGGCTTGCCTCCAGAAATTGTGGGTTCTCCACCACTGGAGGTTTTCAAGAAGAGGTTTGACAACCATTAGTCCAGAATGGTATAGGGTCTCCTGCTTGAGCAGAGGTTTGGACTAGAAGATCTCCAAAGTCCTTTCCAAACCTATTATTCTATGTTCTATGTTTTATGACACTTCAATATGTTTCTGACTTCTGCTATGTACTCCTGACTTTTCAATATTGTCTGGTACATCCTTGAGAACATATGTAACATCATAAATAGAAAGATGCATTCAAATGCTCCTGGGCACTCTTATACACATTGTTAAAGCTTATGAAAATAAATCATAGCATGAAATAAAATTGTGTATGATGTTATGTTACTTGTTACTGTGGCTAAGATAACATGTAAGATTGATTTTTAACAAAGTAGATTTTGATACATACAAAAATACTTTAATCTATTTGAATAACTGGAGCCTGGCAGCAGTTCAGTTGAACATTTCTTACAAACCAAGGACCATCAATTTTTATTTTCTAACATCTGTGGGGCATAGGTAAAATCCAAGTGCAGTATGGCAATGAATAATTTAAGAAACAAAGGTTTTGGGAGTGTCAGTAGATTAAAAGGAGGGCCCCACAGGCACACTGATTCCCATAAGAGCCAATTTAAGTTCTCAGGTATAGCTAATCTATTGTCTAAATATTGTTAGTCACTCCATATAAGTGACAGCCTGTTATCCTATGATTTATTATCTTTTCTTCTGGATGGACAAGAGATACTGATGGTAGTTCAATCTTGTGTTTTTGGCAGCCATATTAACAATTAATGTAATAGGCACCATTACCAAAATTAAATTAATGATAGCTATTTTCCATAACAAGAATGAAGAAACAAAGTTGTTATATAACTTTTATTGGAAGCATCAATAGAATAGCTTGTTCCTTTGCTAGGTTCCCCATGGCCTTCCATATCCTGAGATGTCTCGTGTGTGCTTAACAACCCGCACATTTGATTAGCGAATGCATGGGCGAAAGCAGGGAGTGATCACATTCCTTTGACTTAATTCACTCATTACGAATGTAATTGACAGTCTCCATTACGTTCGTAGATCGAGGATTACCTGTAATATCCTAAATGACAAGTTCAATATGTATAAATAGTCTTTAAAAACATGTTACTTATCCTGAAGATTTTAAAATCTTTTAGATGATTTGAACTATTATAGGTCCTTTTAAGTAAAACAAAGAGAATCTCCTGCTGATCTTTTTTAATTTTAAAAAATATATTTGGCATTATGTAAATAGTCTACCTCAATCTGAAATAGAATGTAAAGCAGTTTATCATTGCTAACAAGGAAATGAATCATAAGTCTTAAAATCTGGAACCTCAAGTCAGCTATGAAAGTCATTTCCTTGTGTTCAGAAAGGAAATGCAATATAGCAAAGTTCCAAAACTTTAAGTTCTGAAAAGGTGAGATAATATTTTTATGCTTGCAAATCTTAAGAAAATGACAGACCGAGGAGAGGAGACTTTGATTTTCCCCATTGAAACAAAGAGACTGCTTGTGGAGGCATTTTGTGTCCCTTTGCAATTTTGAGCAGGGCTTTCAGGAACCAAAGAAAGCTTCTGGATGTGCACCTGTATAAGCCAATTGAGATTGCAAAATCAGCTTTTGGAAATGAGGCTTTGTGCTGTGCCTTATTGATCTTCAGATATTAAATAGAACAAGAGCACACTAAGACTCCTATGGCTGCAGCACATATGTAGAAATATTTTTTCATTCAACCTTCTTCAAGCAAATTAATACCTGTTAGGAGATTTCATTTCAATGACCTTAATTAAAGATGCTTTTTCATACAAGGAAATTCATTTGACAAGCAGATCTTTACAAATAATAATCTTGTAATATTTATCAATGTGATCAAAAACTAGGAAATGAGACCCATTAAATTTACCAAAACATGCTTTCAATGAGATAGTTAAAGATTAGATTGTCATTTGTTCATCCCTCAGTACTGAAATTCCAAAGCAATATTTCCACATTTTTATCCTGAAATTATGGCTTTGTTTTTGTTATTTCAATTTGGTGGCATGAAATCAAGACTATCTAGAATAGAGTGCAGCTGCTCTACTATATAGATAATAACCCATTTGGAAATGATGCAAAATGAAGATCGTACTTCACACATTGTTTCGTTGGGCATCTGTCTGACAATATAAAGTTGTGGGGCCTGACCTAGTGAAACAGGGGAAACTTGCGAATTGGCAGCTAGACCTTTTCTGGAACCACTTTGGAACACATATATGTTGAGGTGAGGAGCCCATCTTCAATGACTTTTTAAAAGGCTATAAAAGCCCAACTTTCAAAATAGGCTTTTCAGTGCTGGTTTGTTTCTGGGCTTTACATTTTTATTTCATGTATTTTGTATTGGGGGACCTCAGAAGTCAGTGACGCAATAATATATCAAAATAAATACATAATAAGTGATCATTTAATAAATATATTTCTAAAATAGTTTTTAATGCAATTTTTTTGACAATTACTTTTCTTTTTATTGTATCATACTTATATGTTTGGGGTTTCTTGTAGTTGTAGAGGGGAAACACATTTAAATCCTCAAATCTGCCAATATTTTGTGAAATTCTAGTTTCTGAATTACTGAAGCTGCTACTTTCAGCAGATTGTACATACCGTAAACCAATATTAACTAAAGCATGTTTAACAAGTCTGCCAAATGCCATATAATTTTCATCCCTCCCTAGCCTCAAATGTCACTATTTTACAGATCACTAGGTACCTTTAAAGGCTGCAAAGATTGATATTTAGTGATGCAAGGAAAAGGTTGGAGTTTATTAATCCCAGTCCTTTATTTTTAATTGTGCCCCTTATCAAGAGCACCACAATATAAATGCTGATTCATCTTTCAACTAATTGAACAGATATAATCTTTTTTCCTCTTTTTATTAAGAGATACATTTTATGGTTCTTAGCACAAAGCTGATATAACTGGTACAAGGTCTGAGAAAATAATACTTTTTATAGATCAGTAATACCTTATATTCATTATTTAAGCATGTTGTAAAAGTAGCTCAGTGAGGATTATTTGTACAGGACTATTCAGAAATCAAGCCAAGACCTGTGAAGGTATTCCTTAAGTTTCTAAAATAAACCTTCCAGATAATAAAAAAAAGGTTGGATAAAGCCAAAATTTAAATAGAAGCATTAAAGAATTCACTAATTATTTTGTAATAATTAGTGCATTACATATAATTTTCTCTGATTAACCTTTCCTGACATTAATTCATTAGTTCAGTTTAAGAATGAGTTCTTAAGAATAATTTCACTTAATATGATTGTCTCTCAAATGATGAGCATTGAGGTTTTAATGATTCTAGACTGGAAAAACCATTTACTTTACTATACTGTGTCCTAGACTTTCAAATTTAGCAGTTGTAGTACAATGTTTTGCAAGCTACTTTCACCAGGTGAATGACTTAACATGTCTTTTCTGATATGGAAAAGGCCAGTGAATTAATCTTTTAGATTTCCTCTTGACCTCAGTCCCACAGCATCAACTGCACCATATTTAAGAAGGGGCATTATTACATCTTGTTCCTATTCCCCTGTTTGCTCCAAACCAGATCTGTCTGAAATTTGCTATTGAAATTTCACACTGCAAATGACATCACACTGTGGTATAAAAATACAGCAGCTATTTTTTTAAAAAGATTTTAAACATCTCCTATGAGATTCACTCCTCATAACAACAGATTGCAAGAATTTGTCCAAATAGTCAGTCACCAGTTGAAGGCACCAAAGTAAAAACATTTGGGCACTTTAATAAATCAGATTTTCGCTGCACAATAGGTGTTGGTGTATTTCAGCCACACATTATATTCTAATTTCATTATGATATGAATTGTAGTTATCAGATAAAAAAATTAAGCAGGTTAAGTCAAAACAAATTAAACTAAACAGATTAAGCACAAAATGAAGATTCATAGAACAAGTCCTTCTACAGATTCTTGGCTCCTTTCAGATCTCTATATCACTACTGGTTTTGTTTTTGTTTTGTTTTTTTGCAGAGTAATTAGTTCTTTGTCTCCTTTTCAGATTTTGTTCCAGCACCATTTGCATTCCTGTTATATTTAGAGATGCTCTCTGCTTCTTGGGTCACTCTATCTCTCACCAAAGCACATTGCCTGAATGGTACTATCTCTCAAGTCTGAAGAAATTTTATTTCAACACATACTCATATCTCAAGTAGTGGTGGTGAGAATAGAAGGAAAGGAAAAGAAACCAATTATGAGGAAGGGGCTGGGAGCCATTTGAAAATCAACTTTTGGGGTAGAGATGGAGAGAGAAAAAGAAGAAAGGAATGACTGTTGAAGCCACAGCAGGGCAATCAGCCTGCTTGTCCATTGGCATATAGACAAGTTATGAGCAAGCAGTGGAAGAGGAAAGAGCCGAATCTTTATGCAACGAATGCCAGAGCCAATTCACAGATCAGCTAATGTGGACTATGTGGAGTCTGGCAGTAGGAGGTCAAAGAGAGGATTTGGGGTCTGGACAGCCAGAAAAAGGGAGACTGAAGACTCATCCATTCAGGTGGGAGCAAACACTTGCTACCTGAGAACTCTGCCTAGACAAAGTTGTTTGAGTGCACTTGCAAGTGGGTGAGATGGAGGGTTGGTTTGGTTTAGTATATGCTGTCCTTTCAAAATATATAGCACCTCAGTAGCTCAGTGTTTAATTGCACCTGTTTTGTTATACTAATCATCTGCTGTTTCTTAATGATATGAGTAATTAAAAGCTGTAAAATATTCATAACTAGAGGAGGTAGGAAAATAGCCCCTTATTGCTCCCCTGCTGGTGGAAGGTATGGCAGCAAACCTGATGAGAATAAATTCTACAGGAAGTAAAAGGGATCCCATTTTAGAGAAGAGCTGAGGGAGTCAGACTCAGGGCCAGGGACAGCTCCTGGGTTTCTTTAGAGATTTAGCTGGGTTACTATGACTATAGTTAATACAATTGAATGAAAAGGGTTTCGGTGGAACCACTTTAAATTGCAGCCTCTGTGTCAGATTTTGCTGTATGGCATATTCAGGAAAATCAAATGAGTATATTACTTTTCAGCAAATAAAAAATTACATCAGTAGCATATTAGGAATGGCCTTCTGTTGAACTTTCTCTAAACACAATCCATTTCAACCTGAATTATTCTTACGGCATTTGAGCTCAAAATGTTGAGCTAAAATTAAGCACAAAATCCTTCATTCCTATAGATCAATTACTCTCTTTCATCCCAACCTATTCAAATGGTTGCTGTTGTGAGGAAAATAGGAGGAGGAAAAAGTATTAAGTAAGTTTGCCAACTTGAGTTACTTATAAAGTTATAAAGGTGGGATACAAATTTAATGAATAAATAAGTATAATGAATAGAAAATCAAATTGTAATTGTATGCTCTTTTGCTCCAAACATGTCTCATTAGACTATGCGTGGCTTACTTCTGAATAGATATGCATAGTAATATGTACTATTACTATGGTAAAAATAGTATACTATGTACTAAATTTTAAGATGACTACTTTATTAAAATTTAGTTGAAACAATTGAAAAAGGATTGATATTTGTGTAAAAATAATTTTTCATTCCACAGAATGACCAAAGATCCTGTATGGCGACTATTCTTGACATTAATTTTTAGTCAAGAGCATTGCCATGTTTTATGTTACATAGAAATTCCTATCAGAGCCAACTCACCGAAATTTGTGTTTGGAAATGAATGTCTGTTTTGTGCATCTCCACAGCTTTCAGATCTTCCTCAGTGACAATTGGAGTGTATGTCCTTTGGGTATTACAGCGACATCTAAACTGAAAATTGGGAACAAAATGGAAATAATTATTGCTCTTAATTGCCTGAAGGCAGCTCTGAAATCTGTGCTGAACTTCATATGTGTGGACCTTCACTAGGTTTTAGAACCTAAAAGATTCAACCAACCTGATGCCTAGTTAAATTTTAGGATGTCTTTCACTTTCAAGCTGTTATCATGGTCATCACATGGTCACCACATTACAAAAAAAGATGTTGAGACTTTGGAAAAAGTGCAAAAAAGAGCAATTAAGATCATTAAGGGTCTGGAGACAAAAACATATGAAGAATGGTTACAAGAATTAGGTATGGCCAGTCCAGAGAAAAGAAGGACTAGGGTTGACCTGATAGCAGTATTCCAATATTTAAGGGGCGGCCACAAAGAAGAGGGAGTCAACTTATTTTTCAAAGCACCAGAAGACAAGACAAGAAACAATGGATGGAAACTACTCAAGGAGAGAAGCAACCTGGAATTAAGTAAAAGCTTCCTAATGAGAACAATTAACCAGTGGAACAGCTTCCCTTCAGAAATTGTGGGTGTTTCATCAGTGGAAGCTTTTAAGAAGAGACTGGACAGTCACTTGTCTCAAATGGTATATCTCCTGCTTGAGCAGGGGGTTGGACTAAAAGACCTCCAATGTTCCTTCCAGCTCTATTTTGATAGATTGATTTCATGTACAACAGCAAAAGGCCAGATGATAGAGTTAGAAAGAAGAAAAAGTGCAGAAGCCCTCTTTATTTGTCTTCATCAACAGGATATTACTTTTCTTCTCATTATAGCTTTGTACTGGATTAATTTATGGCAAATGTTAGGTTCCAGAATTTTAGCAGTTGCCTACTTCTATTATAAGGCTCTATTCCTTTAACCTGTCAAATTGAAAATGTTTCTCAAAGCACAGACTCAGAGATAAATGTTAGTTGCTTGAAACAATCCAGATCAAAGGAGAACAAAATTTCAAACTCACCAGCTTAATCACTTTTTCCACCCCTCACCCAAAGTTCTCATATTAGTTCCCAGAGCTGCCTCCCTTTTTTTGGCAAGAAGAATTGATTTTTGATATCCTCTTTACATTTTGTAGCTCTGGTACACTGATTAAAAGCAAACTTCATTGTAAAAAAAAATGGTAAAAACTCAGATCTTGTTTTCTGTAGTGAGTTTAGGAGATTGCAGCAATCTCCAGGTACAATCAGATATCTGATGGGGTCATGCAGTCCCAAGCTTTGGGGGGGTTAAGGGATATGGCAGTTGGCAAAACTATAGGCAAGAAGCACCAAAACGAAAGGTTTCCTTAACATAATGTCATACAAACAAATATGGCTTTTTGATAAAGCTGAACCAATTGAAGTTGCAGTTTCTCATCATTCTTCCCAGGGATATACTTGGTATGATAAATGGAAAGCAATTGTTTTGCCATGTTATTTGTTAAAAATTCATAATCCTCTTTTTTAAATTTAAAAATGAAACACTCTAGGATATGATTTTTAAAGTTTAAATTTCAATCTCTCAATGCAATTAAAAGAATGAGTAATTATAGACAACTAATAGAATTTACTGGAAAATATTGTATTATTTTTAAGTAAAAAGATAGTTGTTCATGAGAGTTATGGTAGGGAATGTAATGAATAGGAGGCCTGATAGTTTGTTTGTTTGTTTATTTTTAATTACTTATTAAATTTTTGTTGTCATCTCCCCTATGAGATGACTCTGGGCAGCTTACAAGTAGTTGTTGACAACTGAAAGTAGTTGGTGACATTTTCCTTCCCCTATGGCTCTTGATTACAAAATAAAAATTCCTTTCCTTTCCTTTCCTTTCCTTTCCTTTCCTTTCCTTTCCTTTCCTTTCCTTTCCTTTCCTTTCCTTTCCTTTCCT
>WNWU01000006.1:50933792-50944096 GCA_012654045.1 Ptyas mucosa | reverse complement strand
CCAATGCTAACCCTCTGACTCCAAAACCTTCCCCTTCCGTTCCCCCATGGCAAAAGGAGAGGAAGCCCAAAACCACATCCATGGGTTCCCCCCTTGCAAAGCAGGCAGAGCAGCCGGGATAGGACACCACCTCCCTACCCTGGAATGAGGAAAGAGGAAGATGATCTGTGGCACCAAGAGCAGGCTTACAGAGCCCCGCACTGGGAAGATAGAGCAGCGAGGGAGGACCCACCCCGCTTCAGAGGGAAGTTCGACGGTGACCCAGACCAGCTGGCGCAATTCCTCGACACAGCTGAGATCTACATCAAACATTATAGGCACCTCTATCCATTCCCCAGAGCCCTAGTCAGTGCCATTGTAGAGGGTTTGGAGGGAGAAGCAAAAAGGTGGTCAGCAGCCCTATACAAGAACAGGGGCCCCCAACTGCATGATGCAGATGGGTTCTTGCAACTGTTACGAACCCGGTTCGAAGAGGCAGAGGAGGACCTCTACATGGAAGACGAGCTCAGGAACCTAATGCAGAAGGGGAAACTTATCAGAGAGCATATCCGTGAGTTCAGGAGAGTCATTGGGACTCTACCCCCCTTGCCAGAGCAACTACTGGTGTACTTTTTTAGAACAAGCCTGGATAAACTAATTGCCCAAGTGACCACTTATCGAGACATCCCGAACCGACTCTCTGAATGGTTCCGAGTAGCAATAAAAGTCGACAGGGGGCTGCAGGCCAACGACATGCCGAAGCAGCCAGGTAGCAGGGAGAGAGGCCAACCTGACCAGAGACCACCCAACAGACAAGAAACTGAAAAACCACAGCCCACCCAGAGACCAGTCATCCCACGGAGCCTGCTGAGGTGCTACAGGTGCGGGGGGATCAGTCACTTGGCAGCAGCGTGTGGAACCCCAAGACTGAGGCCAGACCCACCACCCAGGGCACGCCCGGAACGAGGACTCAAACACGCCACCAACGCACCACAGAAAGCCCCCCAGGGTCCAGAAGTATGAGGGGCCTCAGATGAGGGAAATCAATTCCCCGAGTCATATGACAGTGAGGACGAGGGTGAAGACGATTCAATGGTGAGTGGACCCATCCATCCTTTTCTTTTCCCTATACGCCTAACAGCCCCGAAAACAGGGACCCAAGGGACTTTCCAAGCCCTAATAGACTCAGGCTGCACGAGGTGCCTTAACCACCTACCCACAGTCTTAAAGTTGGGGATCCATGCCAAAAAACTCAACCACCCAATCCGATTTGAACAAGTCGATGGATCCCTAGTAGGGGGAACTTACGCCACACACTTGACCGAGCCAGTGAGGCTGGAGCTAGCAGACCACTGGGAAAAGATCCGATTCATAATAGCCCCCAAAATGACAGACCCAGTCATACTAGGACTCTCATGGCTAGACCCAATCATCTGGTGGCAAGATGGAACCCACAGGCTGAGGATTGCAAAGGGCCCCCAACCCCTACTGCTCCTACCAGGGGGGATGGCCCCTATGCAGAAGCCCCGATCTTTCCCACCACAGCAAAGGAAGAAGCCGCCAATGCAAGGGCCCTGCCCCGAGGGTACTTCAGAGCAACTGGCGGCCGCATCCGACAGCTCCCATGACACAGAACAAATCCTAGAGGAGTACCAAGACCTTGCAGAGGTGTTTAGCGAGGCCGAGTGTGACGTTCTACCCCCCCTCCCCACTGTGAGGCCGACTGCGCCATTGAAATCATCCCTGGAGCCAAACTACCTAAACCTAAACTATATGTCATGACGCCCCACGAGATGCAAGAAATGCGGAACTACATAGACAAGAACCTACAAAGGGGTTTCATTGAGCCAACTAAACCACGGGTCGCGGCACTGGTCCTTTTTAAAGAGAAATAAGATGGCTCTATGCGTCTATTAGTGGACTTCCACGGTATCAATGTTGTCTGTGTACACAACTTATATCCCCTTCCCCTCATGAAGGACATGCTATCCCACCTGGCCAAAGGAAATACTAGACCTCCGAGAAGCCTACTACTGAATACGCATCAAAGAAGGAGATGAGTGGAAAACAGCATTCAACTGCCCCCTAGGAAGTTTCCAATTTGAGGTGATGTCTTTTGGACTGCAGGGAGCCCCAGCGGTGTTCATGCAACTGATAAATGAAGTGCTACATGAGCACCTCTACAAAGGGGTCCTGGACGATATACTCATTTACACAGAAACCTTGGATGAACACGTACCCTCGTCCACCAAGTATTGGAGAAACTGTTGAGGGCGAACCTGTATGTCAAATTGTCAAAATGCGAATTCCACCAATCACGCCTAGACTACTTAGGTTACTGAATATCAAATGAGGGGATAGAGATGGACCCAGCCAAAGTACAATCAGTTCTACATGGAAACCCCCTCGCACACGTAGACAACTGCAGAGTTTCTTAGGGTTCACTAACTTCTACAGACAATTCATCCCCTCGTTTGCAAGAATTGCCAAACCTCTGATGGACCTCCTAAAGACAGGGAGTCCGGCAACGAAACCCCGCCCAGGACAACCCCTACAGTGGGACCTGACCTGCCAATGGGCCTTCGAATCACTAAAAGAGATGTTTGCAAAAGAGCCTGTCCTAAAGCATCCTGACCCTGAACAGCCTTTCATCATCCAAGCCGATGCCAGCGACGTGGCAGTAGGGGCCGTGCTGCTCCAAAAGAACGGCCAAGGGAGCCTACAACCTTGTGCCTACACCTCCCGAAAGCTCACCAACACAGAGAGGTGATGGGCGGCGTGGGAAAAGGAAGCGTTCGCAGTAAGATGGGCACTGCTAACCTGGCAACACCTACTAGAGGGGGCCCAGAGGCCATTTGAAGTTTGGACTGATCACAAGAATCTGGAGGCCCCCAGAACCCCACGGAAGTTGTCACCCCGGCAAGTCCACTAGGTGCAATACTTCAATCATTTCAACTTCGAGCTCAAGCACATCCCAGGGGGGAAGAACTTCCTGGCCGATGCACTCTCCCGGATGCCCCAATATAACAGTGAGCGGGAGCAGGTAGTGAACGCCATTATCCCCTCTACTCAGGTCATGGGTCAAGTGGTCACCAGACGGAGACGGCGTGACCAGCAGGACCAACTTGAAAGTGATTTAACGACAAAACTCAAAACTGAAACAGCGGCAGACCCCTGGTTCCGAGACAATCAACATCTCCTGACAAAAAGAGATGACCTAGCATGGAAGGAGACAAAGCTCTATGTCCCACAGACTCTACATACCCTGATCCTTAAGAGGAGCCATGACGTTAAATCAGCGGGGCATTTCGGTTTCCTAAAGACTCTGCACTTAGTACGAAGGCAGTTCTGGTGGCCCCACATGAGAAAGGACGTACACAGTTATGTAAAAAGTTGTACCATTTGTGCCATGATGAAGACACGACCAGGATGCCCTCCCGGACTGTTGCAACCAGTAGCTGAACCGACAAGACCATGGGAGGAGATTGTGATGGACTTTATTGTAGAACTACCGAGGAGTGGTGGAAATACAGTGATCTGGACTGTAATAGACTTATTCTCCAAACAGGCACACTTTATTCCTTGCAGTGGGCTGCCCTCAGCCCACCAGTTGTCCAAACTGTTCCTGAAACACATCTACCACCTACATGGAGTCCCCAGAAGAATAATCTCCGACTGAGGGGTCCAGTTCACAGCAAAATTCTGGAGGGAGTTCCTATGCTCCATAGGGTCATCCCAAGGCCTCAGCTCAGTGTTTCACCCGAGCACCAATGGGGGGGGTGGAGAGACTGAACGCCATGATAGAGCAGTATTTAAGATGCTACGTCAACTACCAACAGTCCAATTGGGCAGACCTCCTATCATTTGCGGAGGTCGCGTATAATAATGCTGTCCATAGTAGCACAGAATTAACCCCATTTAAAATAGTGAGTGGTATGGATTTTGTCCCCATGCCAGAGTACCCAAGGGAACCCCCTTCCTCAGTCAGCTTGACCGATTGGATGGATATGTTGAGAGAAACCTGGGAGAATGTTAAGAGGGCGTTGGCCAAGGCGGCACAATCGTATAAGAAACAAGCAGACAAGCACCAAACTCCCCAAAGACCATTTTGAGTGGGGGAGAAGGTTTATCTAGCCACCAAGTACTTGAGACTTAGACTCCCGAGCAAGAAATTGGGTCCGAAATTTATAGGGTCGTCCCCTATAGTAAAAATAATCAACCCAGTTACGGTACAACTGCAATTGCCCCGGCCCCTAGGGAAGATACACCCCATTTTCCACAGTAGCCTCTTAAAGCCAGTAGTGGGGTCAACCTTAAGGCCAATACCACGTGACCCCCCCCCCAGTCCCCTTGTCGTTGGGGGCCAAACTCACTATGAGGTACAGCGAATCCTCGACTCAAGGTGGCACAGGGGCCGCCTCCAATACTTAATTAAATGGAAGGGTTACCCATTATCAGAGGCTTCCTGGGTGAAGAGCACAAACATCCAAGCTGACCGCCTTATAGCCAAATTCCATGCAGATCACCCGGGAAAGCCGGGGGGGGGGGGCACACCCTCGGATGGGATAACGGTACTTAATTTGTTTTCTTTTCTTGAAACAGGCCTCCCTGGAGAAATGAAGGGAGAGGGGCCAGATGTCAGCCCTTTAAGGCTGCCATAAAGAGGAGGAGATGAGGCTTGAACTTTTACCTACTTATTTTTCTCTGTAGATAAGGTCGCTTGGAGATGGGATGGGAGGGGGGAATTCCTGGGTTTGGAGGCAGGAGCTGAGAAGATTGAGCTGGAAGATGGCCAATTAGAAGATGAGGTTCAGGGGAATGGAAGGGGAAGGTTTTGGAGTCAGAGGGTCAGTATTGGCTACGATGAAGTTGGGACCAGATCTGTCATTCTTAATAAATGAAATATTTCAGCAAAGACTAATTGCTTGGGAGTGAAATTTATTTGAGATGACATCAGAACCTAACATCTCCTTTTACTTGACATCATCTGGGTATCTATTTTTCTAATTGTTTTCTCCCAACTATTCTCTATCTATTTTATCTCTATATCCTTATTCATATTTCCTTTCTAACCAATCATAAAATTTATCCCATGTCTTGAAATACATCGACTCCTCTTTATCTTTTATTCTCAATGTTAATCTATTTATTTCTGCACATTCTAAAATTTTCTTTATAATTTCTCCTTCCAATGGGATTTTATCTGCTTTCCAGTTTTGTGCAAATGCAATTCTAACTGCTGTTATTATATGAATAATCAAATATGTATTTTCTTTACTATAATTCTCTGGTAAAATTCCCAATAAGAATATCTCTGGTTTTAACTCTATATGTTGCTGCAACATTCCCTCTAACCATGTTTGTATTTTCACTCAATATTGTTTTGCTTCTTTACACAACCACCACATATGATCATATGATCCCGGCAACTGGTGACATTTCCAACACTTAGCTGATTTATCTTTAAACATCTTAGCTAATCTTTCTGGTGGCATATGCCATCTATGTATGTATTTTTTCTTTATACACTGGGAACTCCCTTGAAATGTCTGAATTTCAGTCTAAACTTGTATGAAAACTGTAGTTAGAGCTCAGGTCCAACCCAGGCCACCCATTACCAGGTCATTCCTCTGCTAAGCTCTCTACCTGCTTGGAGTAGGACAAGCTAGGAATTTATCCTTAGTCAGATAGGGTGATGAAGGGCTCCTAGAAAATATATGTCTCTGTTTTAGTTCATTAAAGTTCATGAACTGATTGAAAAACTTGACATCATTCTTATTGTCTAATTGTCAATCTTTGAAGAATTAGTATCCATAGCTTTTGTGACTTAGCTGTTTCTGTTCATGAAAGCCTCCCATATAGAACATAACCTGAACCTCTTTCAGACAGGATTCTGTAGAAAATAAAGGAGATGACAATATGATTATCTATGCAATATGATTATCTATGCAAGGAGAGCTAAAACTTCCTTTAAATCTTAGAAAGTAGGTACTATTCAGTAATGACTCAGTACAGAGGGAGGAGGAAATGGCCTTGAGGAGCAGGAGAAAAAGCTGCTAGCAAGATGATGGTCAGATAACAGAGGGCTGAGTGCAGGGCAGAAATGCAAACTGAGAAAACATCAGATAAGACTCTCCCTAGTTCTTATAAAGTGGGGAGGGAGGAGCACATTCATACTTGCAAAACTCTGTCATTATATCTTTACAATTTAAGTAGTATTGGTCTACATGAATTTGGTTTCCTAGTTTGGTCTATCTTGAAGTGCTAACACTCAAGCAAATGCTTCCTCAATTCATTGGGTATAAGAAGGAGGAAGACTTGCACAATTTTGTTATTTTAACCTATATCAGTAAAGTACAATTCTAATCTTCTTATGGAGTTGACTTTCTGGTCTGATCTACCTAGTGAGGATGACATCAATTTTGCAAGTCTAATTGTGCTATCTGCCCTCCCTTTTTTATGCCCCAGTTCTTGTATATTTTTGACCAAGTTATCTCTCTCTCTCTCTCTCTGTTCAGACCTGATCATAGCACTGATATGGCAATTGTTGCACTTTGGCATATTAATTCAGTCCTTCTTGATCTCCCAATTTTCAATTCCAGTGACCATATCTTTCTATACTGACAGAGGGCTAAGAATTGAAGAGTAGGAGGGGGAGAGGCCTAGACCTTAACCTCTGCTTTATGGTGTATCTTAGAGTTCTATTCTCTCTCCACTCTTATTTAACATCTACAGCAGGCCTATCAAATTGGCAGCCCATGGGCTGGATATGTCACGCGCAGGCCACACCCATTCCAGCTCCGCAGAGGCAAAAAATTTCGTGATACAACATGATCCAGCCCGTGATGTAATCAAGTTTGACACCTGTGATCTACAATATGGCTGCTGGTTGAGATCATATGAAAGGACAAGAATGAGTAATTAGCACTATGTTAAAGGTTTCCCCTGTTCAGTCATGTCCAATTTGAGGGGACAATGCTCATCTCCAATTCTTAGCCAAAGGAGCTAGCATTGTCTGAAGACATTTATGTGATCATGTGGTCAGCATGACTATATGCTGAAGTGCATGGAACACTGTTATCTTTCCATCAAAGTGGCACCTAATAATCTACTTGCATTTACATACTTCCAAGCTGCTAGGGGTAGGAGCTGGAGCAAGTAATGGGGGCTTACCCCATCATGCAGCCCTCAAGTTTCGAACCCAGGCTGTCAGCTTTCCAGTTGACAAGCTCAGTGTCTTTAACTGCTGAGCTATCATGCCTTCTTCCAGCACTATGTTAATGATACCTAATTATATATCTGTACTCTGTGACAACCAAACGATGTTATCAATATATTTTTACAGCATCTGGATGTTACAGGGGCCTTGATGGAGAGGAAAAGACTAAGGGTCAACAATAGCAAGACTGAATGATTCTGGGGAGTTAATATACCATATTTTTCGGAGTATAAGATGCACCGGAGTATAAGACGCACCTTAGTTTTTGGGGAAGAAACTAAGAAAAAAACTGATTGGCAGGTGCATCAGCCACCTGGAATACCCCCAATCAGCCATTCCCAGAGGTGAATTTTAGTAACAGGTTCCTTGGTTGTGAGCTCTGTGCCTTGCTTTTTTTTTTTTTCCTGCCTCTGAAACTTCTGAAATTCCATTTCAGAAAAAACTTTTTCCTGCCTCTGAAAGCCTCTGAAACAGCTTCAGAAAAAAAGCCTCTGAAGCTCTGTTTGGGGGCTTCTTTTCTGAAGCTTCAATTCTGATGCTTTTTTCAGCCTCTGAAACCTCTGTTTGAGAAGCTGGGCAGGGCTACATTCAGAGTATAAGATGCACCCAGATTTTCACCCTCTTTTTTGGGGGGAAAAAGTGCATCTTATACTCCGAAAAATACGGCATTTGGTTCTAGATAGTTTAGCACTACTTCAGATACAACTGATATACATCTTGGGGGTCCTCCTAGACCAGTGATGGCTAACCTTTTTGCCGTCGCGTGCCAAAAGCGGGGGGAGTGTGGGGGGTTGCGGCTGCGTGTGCCCGCATCCATAATTCAATACGCCCCACCCTCCCACACTTGTGCACATAATCCCCCCATACTTCCCCCTGCTTTTGGCACACGATGACACGGTGGGCCCAGTAGGCCTGTTTTTTCCCCTCCCCAGGCTCCAGAGGCTTTCTAGAAGCCCGGGAAGGGCAAAAACAGCCTTCCCCATTCCCCCTGGAGGCCTTCCGGAGGCTGAAAACAGCCAGTTTCCCAACTTCCGGTGGGACCAGAAGGCCTGAAAATCAGTTGGCTGGTGCACACATGCGCGCTGGAGCTGAGCTAGGGCAACACTCGCGTGCCCACCAATACGGCTCCGCGTGCCACCTGTGGCACCCGTGCCATAGGTTCGCCATCATGGTCCTAGACTATTGGCTCCTGTTTGAGCAGCTGGTAGCTATAATTAGGAGAGTTCTTCCCTAGATCCTTCTGATGTATAGATAACCCATCTAACTAGACTGTGAAGTCCTACTCACTGTCACTCATGCTTTGGTCAAGTCCCATTTGGATTATTATAATGTACTCTACACAAGGCTGCCCTTGAAGACTATTCAGAAGCTATAGCTGGTCCAAATGGCACAGGTAGTTTTCAGTAGCATGCTGGGCTGGGCAAGAGCACACATGCTCTTCAACAGCATATGTGAAGAAGTTTATTGTATGCTTGCTGATTTAGAGAAAGTATTGATAAAATAAAGACTTCAATTATGGATTTTTTTGCACAAATGTAGTGTTGAAGTGTTGATTACTGAATGCAGTAAGAGCTGTATAAGATAGAAGTAAAGTGTGTATGAGAATAAATGGAATACTTAGTAAAAGGTTCAGTATTGGGCAAGACAACACATAATGGTCCTTTTATTGTTTAATGTATTTATAGATAAATAAAGATGGTTGGGTACATGAATGTGTATAAAAACTCATTTGCAGTAAATATTAGGTAGATTGAATGGACCTAAAAAGACTGTATAAATGATCAAACGTGTTTGACAGGTGAAATGAAGTGAATGATTGAGATCTGAAGTTAATGACAACAATATAGAGCAAATAGATGAATTTGTGAAAAGCAGCAGAATGTTTATTAAAGCTGAGGAAGCATGGAAAAAATAAGACATGCAAATACTGGTAGAAAAGTAGTAGGTAATACAAAGTTCATTGTGAGGACTGTTTTGAAGGAAACAAAAATGACTGTATGTAAAACTGTTCTTTCCCTTTCTCCAGACTTTAATAATGTTATTAAATTTTATAAAGCATACACATAAAAACATAAACTAACAATCTAGGGAAGAGATGAAGTGTAAAAAGAAAATAAGGAGAGAAGTGCAAAAAGCTATAAAGAAAAGGAAAAGAATATACACAAAGAATTAATTCCAATTTCAAGGATATAAGAAACAAATTTGATTCTTAATTTAGGACTGTACTATAATGTCTATTTTCCTCCAAAAAAAGAATAATTATTTTTTCTTTTTAAATTTTTAATAATGCTCAAATCCATATGTCAAAATTTGATTTTTCTCCATCTCTTGAAAAAAGTCCACAAAAGAGCTTCCAATTATAGATGAATTTCTTCAGTGATTACCGTATAATACACCAAATACAGCCATTTTTGACCTCCTGAAACCCTGCCCCATGGGTCCCGTTTTTTGCAAAAAACAAGCCAGTTTTTCGCAAAAACAGGGCATGCAGAGGCTTTGGGAGGCTTGCAGAGTACTCCTGTGAGCTGGGGAGGGCAAAACACCCGTTTCTGTGAAAAACTGGCAAAAAATGGGGCGCACAGAAGCTTTGGGAGGCCTGCAGAGTGCTCAGGGGGGCTGGGGAGGACAAAAACTTTTTTTTCTTGTTTACCTCTTTGAAATCTTGGTGCATCTTATACACTGAAAAATACAGTAAACATTTGTTAAATTTGTGTGCTGCCTCACTTTCAATAACTCTGAGTGGCTTATAACAATCAAAGAAATAACAATCAAATCAATAAAAGATCAAAAATAAAGATAAAAGATGTCAAGCACAATGAAGCAAATGATCTTGCTCTCCCTCACCGAAGTCCTGGATGAACAGCCAAGTCTTGATAGTTCATGGCCCTTCACAGCAGAGTGAGGGCCATCTGGATCTCAGAGAACCTTGTTCATGAGGGCAGGTGCTCTAATAAATTCATGTTTGCAAATCAATCTTTGATTAAGGGAACAATGACTATATTAATCCATGCTTCACTATGCCAGAAGAAAGGCTGCATTCACATGTATAGCTCAGAGCCATCTATATCTATATCTATATCTATATCTATATCTATATCTATATCTA
>WNWU01000006.1:50897074-50926635 GCA_012654045.1 Ptyas mucosa | reverse complement strand
ATAGAATAGAATAGAATAGAATAGAATAGAATAGAATAGAATAGAATAGAATAGAATAGAATAGAATAGAATAGAATAGAATAGAATAAACAGAGTTGGAAGGGATCTTGGAGGTCTTCTAATTCAATCCACTGCTCAGAGAGGAAACCCTATACCATGTCAGAGAAATGGCTGCCAATCTCTCTTTAAAAACTTCCAGTCAGGAAATTTCTTAGTTCTAGGTTGTTTCTCTCCTTGATTAGTTTCCATCCATTGCTTCTGGTCCTGCCCTCAGGTGCTTTGGAGAATACCGTTTCCCCGAAAATAAGACATCCCCTAATAATAAGCCTAATCCGGCTTTTGAGCGCATGTGTTAAAATAAGCACTCCCCGAAAATATTTAAACGCAGAGCTGGGAATCAGGTAAGATGGCAAGAGGAACCATAAAAACCTTTGTTTTTATGGCTTATAGTTATCAATGTTTACTGTATTAAAAATTAAAAAGGATGAATGCATGGCCATTATTACTCCTCATGATTGTTTGATAGGTTTTTAATATTTTTAAAATAGGCGGCAAATAATTTTGATTTTCAGATCCTTGAGAAGATGTTGGAGGGCCCTCAAGGGCTCTTGGATCATACCTTGAGAAAAACTGCTTTATGACTCCTGCCCTAAGGATATGTGTTATGTCATGTCATGTCATGTCACGTCACGTCATGTCATGTCACACTACATGACATGCTTTTGCAGGAACATTAGAAAGAAGAATTTTTTTTCAGCTAATCAGTCTAGGGTTAGAATTTTATTTCTGTTCCAAGTAATCATTGTATTAGAGATGCTATATGATGCTTTCATATTATATGCCAGGACTAATATCAAATGCAGTTTATGGCAAATGCCACACCAGATTTCTGTAGCTGCCAAACCTGCTGCAGTACTAAGTTCCTCTGAGCAGGTGAGGAAAAAGGAGGAATGAAAGATGATCTGTTGTAACATTTAAATATTTCTAATATGTTAACCCACAGAACAAATAACTAGACAGAATTTAGAAATATAAGAATTGTTTCCAATAAGGTTCCAAACAATTTAGAACAATTTAGAAACTGCAAAGAGGCAATGCAAAATAACTACGGGTAATTTGCTAGCTCCCAGTGTATTCAGAATCAGATTTGACATTGCCTAGCAGGAATGATTTATGGCTAATTAAATTACTCCTGGCATGGGAATGGACTGCCTGAGTCAATATAAGAACTAGCCCTTTGTCTCAAATAATGCTTCTAGAATTAAAATCTGATGTGTGTTCTTTTACAAGGATGGTGTCTTTTCCTCCTCTCTCAGCAGGATGCCATTCATATTTTAATCCAGGAGGAAAAACATTCTGCAAAGATCAAGAGTTAGGCTTGGTGCAGATCAAGAATAAATCGTTGTAGTGAGACTTATATGTTTGTTGTATAAGTCAAAGTAATTTGGCACAGATCACATTAACGAATTTTGGAATGAAGAAACTGATTTCCCAAGGTATATTGTGGTATGGACATTCGGCAGTTACTGCACACACGAAGAAGTATAGTTGGATTTCTAATGCGGGGAACTCCATTGGAGGAATCAATGAAAGGATAGGGAAGATTTTCAGAGAATGAGTCTTCTGCTTTTACTACTCTAATAGATTTAACCCCATGAGAACAAAGGGATTACTCTTTAGGATTCACCAAAGCAGTGGTAAAAATGTGGTCCAGGACTGGTCTAGGGATGAAAGGATACTGTTAGTACTTGAGTTACAACCAGTGGCTGTTTGAAATTATGACAGTGCTGAATGACTGGTACTGATGTTTGATCCTCAAAGTTATAGCTGTTGCAGCATTCCCCTATCCATCTGATTAAAATTCAAGTAGTTGACAGTCTTGTCCCAGCTTTACCTTCACATTTGCTTGTTCCTGCTGCTGATCAACCATGCTTGGCCTGGCTCTTCAAGTGGCAGCTTCCGAGCTGAGGCATCTGGGGCTCCTGGAGGCAGTGGGGGCTTTTGCCACAGTGATGGGCTGAAGCTTTGTACTCTGGCTCAGGTGCTTCTGCAGTCCCAGAACTGTAGCATGCCAAGAAGCCCCTGACCTACAGCACACCAACAACCTGAGCATCATATGCCATATTTCCCTGAAAATAAGACCCAATCTTATATTTTGGGGGGTTTATTTTCAGGGAAACACGATTTCAGGGTGATCGGCCTGGCTGGACCCCCCGGCCCCCTGATGTGTGCACAAGAGGCAGCAAGAGCAAAGGGACCAACGGTATTCAGCAGCAGCTATAGCCTGCCGGTCCCTTGGTTGGCGCACTCTGGGGCTGCGTAGCCTGTGCAGTGCAAATAAGTTGATTCCTTGTCCAAGCAGCAGATGGAGGCAGAGGCATGGGGGAGGGCAGACAATCCATGGGACATGGGAAAGCTGAGAGTTGGTGGGCCAGAATGAGTGGGCTGCAGTTGGAGGCTCATCTTCATGCGGTGGCACTGGCAGCAGACAGAGGCAGAGGCATGGAGTGGGGTGGGGTGGAAGGCAGGTGATCCCAACATGCGGCATGGGCTTCAGACAAGCTGAGAGACATGAAGATGAGCCTCCCATGGCCACCAGCCCACTCCAACCCACCGATTCTCAGCTTTCCCACAGCGCACATGGCGTGTCCGGATTGCTTGCCTCCCTCCTGCAGCTCTGACTCCGTCTAATGCTTGGACAGGTAATCAACTCACCTATACTGTGTGGGCTGTGGCTGCTGTGGGACACTGTTGGCCTGCATGCAGTTACTGCATCCTGTGCTGGCCACCCCCAACCTCACTAGGACTTATTTTTGGGGTAGGGCTTATATTAGATGCAAACTTAGATGCAATCAGACTAGGGCTTATTCTCAGGGTAGGTCTTATTTTGGGTGGTTCTAGGGCTGCTTGCTGCCCTGAAAAGCAGGGTGCAGGGCAACCAAAAGGGTGGAGAAAGGGAAAGAACAGGCAATTGGAGGGAGTTGAAGGGGAGGCAGTCCATTATTTTGGAAGAACTAAGATTCAGGGCTGGGAGTGACCAAGCTGGGGGATGGCTTGGATCAGAGGGGGTCCTTGGCTAATGACCAATGGAATTTGGTTATTGATGGTGATGGAGAGTGCCAGGATTGCCATTACTAAGCAATTCAATCACATGAGGTCACCCTTTACAGCCACATTGCTTAGTGATGGAAATTCTGGTCCCAATTGCTGCAGCAACTTGAGGACTATGTATACTTAGAAAGATTCAGCTTTGACTTTTGAACCAACCACCTTTTTTGTTAGGAAAGTAATTTGTTGTTTCAAATCAAAATACTATCATGACCAATTCATATTTAGAAGATGGAGTTATATGAAAGTAATCAGCCTGAGGGGATTCAGCTGGAATAGTGGCAGGCAGGGAAAGCAGTTTTGCCTCCAGTTTAAGCTGATTGAGTTTTGTGGGTTGGGTATTTTGAATGTGAGGGACTACAATTGCCATCTCAACCCTTTTTGCCATTAGAGTTCTCTTTGCAAACTTCTTTAGTAAAGTTATTAACGTTCATCTATATGAGATTTCCATGGGCCAAGACAGGACAAATAGTTAATTTATCACAGCAGGACACAAAGCTGACTAACACTAAAGTTGTTTTAGCATTTGAATGAGATTAGGCTAATACACTATTCTAAAACTCACAGTCTCAAGCCAAGTGTAGCTATAGTTGTTGATTCACTTAGGAACAACAATCTACTTTGCAAAGTCACCTGCTTAGCTATGTTTTCTGATTCTCAACTTGGAGACAGAGAGATGGCAGTGTGGGATCTAAGTCGAAGGATCCATGCCTGCCAAGTCTTCAAAGCTAGCTCTGGCTCCTTAAAAGGGGGGTCTCATCAAACTTCATTCTTACAGAAGTGTAATCCTCTTTGAGAGGGAATATATCTAAAGGGCTATACATGGCTAAGCTAGAATAATTCCCCACTCTATTTTATCTACAAATATGCAAGTTTTCTACGGAGGAGCATTCAATATGTGTGGTTCAATTGTATGAAGTAGGACTATTCCACAATTTGAAAATTATTGGTAGAAGTGCTTTGATCTTGTAAAAGCATATCAGCCCCTTTTTAGGCTTCACAAGAAGCTGGGAAAGGATGCAACTACTTTAAAGGTCACTTTTAAATGTGCTGTCTGATTAAAGTCATTAAAATAACAGTATTTTTTATTTTTTTCAGTTTAGACATTCAAGTTTTATTAAGAGAGCTGCTATCCTTCTGTGAGATCCAAAACCTGGGTTCTGAATCATTTTTAAATTACGGTATGCACTGTAACACTGTAATAGTGTTAAGTGCAGACCAGACACAGACTTACTGTATAACAATGAAAAGTAGTTTTATTTTGCCTATTATAATTTCAGATAACCTATATCCTTGAAGGGACAAACAGGGCACAAAGTAAGAAAGTTTCAAGCACAATTATGACATTTAGATGAGCAAAGGAAATGTTCCCCATCACAGCAGCAATATTCAGCAATATATTACCCATCATTATGATTTTTTTACATACCAGGTCTTCGATGAACTGGTTTTGATTTTCTGAAAGGTATTGCCTGAAAATGAAAGCAAACACTTATATTATAAGTCCATTATATCTTTTTTAAAAAAATAAAAAACCTTTTCTTTGGTGTACTGCTTAAAAATGAAATTATCTTGTTTATAACAATTTCTAGGATACAACTGGATACAATTGATATTAACTTTTGTGAATACTAACAAAAGAAATATTTAATTATTAAAGATGTACTGCTTATGAGAACTTAGTAATGAATGAAATATTTCAGAAAGACTTCAGTAATCCTGAAGTTTACAGGCAGAGATATAAGCTCTGAGTATTTTTCCTATGGAGTCATCATTAAGAACACTTTGAGACAATTTCTGGTTTCACTGTACTACCTTTCCTGTATTGCATTATACTGTTTCTCATTGTGCTCACCTACCAACCATTTTTACATTCCCAGCAGACTTTCATATCAATTCATATCAATTCGTTGTGGCTTTTTCCCAGGCAGTCAATATGAATTGTGAGGAAATAGAAATAATATGGAAAGGACGACCTTTCAGGCCATCATGGGAGTCTAACTAATTGGTGGTCATTCCTTCTCTTTCCCTGTATTTATTCCTTCCCATTTCTCAAAATCTAACAGATGAGCAGTAGCACAGTTTTTATAGCTAACAATGTTGCCTTCCTGCAATACTGCTTGCATCTTTGTCCTACAGAACATTGCTACCCTTAGATGGACATATGTTCAAAGCAGGAAAGACTACTAAGGATCCAGAGTGCCTCATTTGGCAGATCTGCAGGTTTTTAGATGCAGAGTTGGTTGGTTGGTTACAGGCACCACTAAACCATTCATTATACAAAAATGATGTTGATGTTCTTAATTCAGCTGTTCTCTGAGAGCTGCTATGCTTATAGAAGCAGCATCAACCAATAGAAGGAATTCATCATGGGCAGTGAGGTGGTGAGAAGTAGACCTTTAATTCTCTTTATATATCACATATAACTTCCACCTGTTGAAGTGACTAATAATCTTAGGCCAACTAATCCTAATTGAAAAGCAAGCTACTATTATTCTTTAGGGTTTGTCAACAATGTTCCATTTCCTCAAAGTTGCCATCAATTTGATGTTGAAAACTACTGTGGGAACAATTAAAGATATGCTTCACAAAACAAAACAAAAGCAAACAACTTCAGCTCAAGATAGTTTCCTTGGGAGATTTCCATATGGTGAGTTTCCAATGTGCAACCTGTGGACCTGAAAGGAAAGAATGGCATTGGGCAACTTTTAACTTCCTTTTCTTGTCTGATGTGATATTGGAATAGAACTGAGACCTATTTCTGGTCTGCTTTTGCATTACTGAATCATGACTTTCAAACACAGCAGATGATGCGACACTGTTACTATGAATTCTCACAATTCCCCATTTTCCCCCTTGGAGCACCAAGTAAGGAACTGTGGTGGAAAAATCATGTGTTATATTTTTATTTTCTATTTCCTTTACTCATTTAGCTTCTTCATTTATGAAGCTGTTTGTTGATAATCTAGACAGATAAAAAATGAACCATGGGAAGATTTTAATGATTGCAGAAATGTGTAGAAAGTCCCTGACACTGAATGCTCATTGCAGTTGCTTGATAATACAACTGCCAGTTGCTGAAGAGCAATAATAAATGCTTATGCAATATTACACAACATTTGTGAGACAAGAGGATTTGTATTATGAATTAATCTTCCAATGCAACAATGCTTTCATATTCATTGAAAGGAACATGTGTCTAAATTAAAGCATGACAGCCACGGGGTAGAGACGAATTGTAGTGTAATTGCTGATTTTCTCTAAAATACTCTAAGATATCTTTTGTATTCTTTTCTTCTCACTTTGGTTTCCCGTATAGAAATAGCTTCTTTTCCTGCCCTTAAATCCACTGTTATCAAAGTCTCACAAGGAACAATGGATATTCATTTGAAGCTCTGTCTCATTTTATTTATGCATATGCAATTATGGATTAATTGTGGTAGTTAACAAGGTAGCTGAACAGAAAAAGAATTTTCATCTGTTCCATTACTGTCTGTGCAGAGAATGTCTTCTGAAACTCAACATTGAAATTAGCACTTCCAGTATTTGCATGTGTGATATGGTTAGCAAGAGCATATTCCACTGATCTTACATTTGGGATAACTGAATGCAGGTTTGGATAGGAGAATTCATGTCAGTTCTGGTTTGTAGCTAAACAGATTACCAATGGCATACATTCCATTCTTCACCTGCCCACTCCCTCTTCCCATTTCTTCTTCTTAATATTAGGCATGCTTATAAATGAGTCCCAGTTCTGAATACTAAATGATTCATTATTCATGTGGTGTTGGCTGGAATATGGATTACAAGTTTGGAACAATGTATTTGGACAGTTCTTGATATAAATGAAAGGCTGGAAAGTTATCACAAGATCTGTTCAGTCATCCGGATGTTAAGTTTAAAGTCATGCCAAAACAATTTGATCAGTGTTCTGTCTAGGGATGGGTTTAATGGTAATCTTGCAAATTGACTTGTGATGAGTATTGATTTCTTCCCATTCTTCCAGACTTCTTTCTACTATCACCCCTCCCCCCCCCACCCTTTTTGTTACTGTGCATTTTTTCTAGCTGAAAGCTGAGGACAGCAGCATAATAACCAGTTAGCTTGGTCCTGTTCTCTCTCTCTCTCCCTCTCCCTCTCCCTGATCCTTCACAATCTTGCTAACTCTCCTCTGAATCTTCTTCCAGTTTCTCCATATTCTTTTAAAGTGTAGTACTCAGAACTGAACACAGTTATTCTAAATGCAATCTAAACAACAGAGGGTACAATAGAATTATTGTCTCCAGGGACATGGATTCAATACTTCAATACACAGTCTAAGACTGCCCTGGCCTTTTTAAGGGCCATATCATACAGCTTGCTCATGTTCAACTGGTGATCCACTAGTGCTCCTAGATCTTCTCATATGCAGTATCAACAAACTAGCTTTCCCCAATTCTAAATTTCTCCTTTACTTAATTTCTTTATTTTATTTTTCATACCCTGATACAGTACCTTATGCTTGTCACAGCTGAACACATCTTGCTTCAACTGGCCCAGTATTCAAGCTGTCAAAGTCATTTGCAGTAACACCCTCTAGCATGGTATTCTTCTCCCAAAGATTCCAATGGACTCCATATAATTATGTATGTGTTATGTCCTGGCCTAACATTGTATACATTTGTGCCATGGCAATCACAGAAGTGAAAAGACAAAGCAAAGGGAAGGAGAAGAGAAAATGAAAGGGTGTGACTAATACAAATATACACCAGATGAACACTTATGGGTTTCCATTTCAGTGCAAATTGTAGAAATTTTAGTGAATGCCCAATCATTTCTGGTTACTATGGAGAGAAGGAATAATAGGGAAAGCAAAGAGAGGGAAGCCTAGTAAAAAACAAAAGAGAAACTATTAGTAAGGGAGAGATGAAAAAAGGATTTATACTGTGAGCCAAAATGGTTTTAAAGTAAAAAAAAAAAAGAAAGAAGAAGAGAGGTCACAACTCTTTAAAAATAGATTGTGCCAAGGTGGCTTGTGCATATGGAGTTGTGAGAGCTTGATCACTGGAAGCTTTCAAGAAGAGATTGGGCTGCCAACTGTCAGAAATAGTGTAGGATCTCCTGCTTGGGCAGGGGGTTGGACTAGATGACCTACAAGGTCCCTTCCACCTCTGTTAATCTGTTAATACATTGAATTTCACAACATCAAATTGACAAAACATTTGCTATAATCCTCAACATTATGCCATACTTCTGTGCAAAGTTTGCATGTGTTCTTATGCTTATATATTAAGTTTTTCTGCCCTACACAATATATGCTTACACTGGTTGGTTATTTTTATTATTATTATTATTACTATTTATTAAATTTCTATACCGCCCTTCTCCTTTCGGACTCAGGGTGGTGAACAGCCAAGTAAAAGCACAATATACAAAAGTTAAAAGCAATTTAAAATGATAAAAATAAATTTGGCCCAATTTTAAGTTAAAAATCAATAACAAAGACTTTAAAACCAACATGGGGTCAGGCCAGCCCAGCTAACCGAAAAAGATGGGTTTTAAGGGCCCAACAAAAAGTCCGGAGGTCTGGGATCACTCGTATCTCTGGGGGAAGGTCATTTCAGAGGGTAGGTGCCACCACAGAGAAGGCTTTCCCCCTGGGGGTCGCCAGACGACATTGTCTGGCCGACGGCACCCTGAGGAGGTCCTCTCTGTGGGAGTGAACTGGCCGGTGGGAGGCAGTTGGTGGCAGAAAGCGGTCCCGTAAGTACCCCAGCCCTAAGCCATGGAGCACTTTAAAGGTGGTCACCAACACCTTGAAGCGCACCCAGACGAGAAGTAATTGAATTTTTATTCAATTACCTTGATAATCATTATTCAGCTTCTTCCTTATTCTAATGTGTATGTTTGCAGGAAATAATGAAGTGCACGTTTAATAAGTAAACAAAGAATAAGCTTAAAATATAAGCTTAAATCAATATGGTAAATAAATTGTAGGATTCTTATGGAAAATATAATTAAATATCTTATGATTTGAGCTACTATTTAGGTATAGCATAAAATAGTGTATCGCTTAACTAGATAGCTTATAAAAGAGTAATATTGGTAATAAAATCTGTGGAAAGATGTTCAGAACAATAACTATGCTCAGCTGTTATAGATTTGTATAAGTCTTGAGAACTGAAATTTGATGCCAATAGCTTAGCATATCAGTGGTTTCTAATGAGGTTTGCTAGGAATTTCACATAGTGTAATAGTCATAATTTGGGAACTCTAACATTCAGAAATATGGAGTGGAAAATTCAGTCATTCTCTCAGAAGCCCAGTGAGTTACTGAATGCAGATTCCAGAATTTCACCTCCAGGGGTAACAGGACAACTATATCAGACAATGGAGTGGTTGAAGCAAAATCAAGACTGAATGCAAAACCCAAATATTTATAAATTTAAAACAATGGCAATTTGGCACTTGTGGCTGGAAAAAGTGCTCCAGAATGGTGGAAGTTCCTGAAGGAGATCCTAAAAGCAGAATTGCAAACAGTTTCAAGGAAAAGAAAAATAGAGGGCAACAGAGGAAGCCAATATCATTATAGAAAACAATTATTAAAGATCTGAAAACAAAAAAGGACCCATAAAAGAAATGGAAAGAGGACCAGCTCAAGAGGACCAGACCAAGAAGTAGTATTCCTGAAGTATACAGCTAGTTTCAGGAAAACAAAATCCAAAATAAGCTATACTTATTGAAGTATATTAGTATGTAAAGTTTTCTTTAGATATGTTCAAAATGAATAACAGAAAAAAAATAAGTATACCTGAATAAAGCAAATTAAAACATGTAATGAAATGACAGAGCTATTTAACTGCTATTTGAACTTTTTCTATTAAAAAAAGATTCTTCATAGGTAAATTTTGAAGGGTAGGGTGAAGGCGCAGGATCATTTTTTTTTTATTGAAAAAGTTTTAAAAGTTTTACATACATTTTCTCCCGCCTCCCCAACCACCCCCCTAACTTCCCAGAGCAAATACAAGATAAGATACAGCTCAAATTCTCTAAATTAAACTCCATTTCACACTTATCATAATCATAATCATTAAACAAATAGATAAAAGGAAAGCAAGTCTTCTTTCTTCTTATTCCATCTAATTCAACAAAATTAATCTCCATTTATAATTACAGCAGTTAATAAAACAATTAAGTATTACTTAATCGAACCTATCATTACTCAATTTAGCTAATTAATACTTAACAAATTATTAGGTCTATACAATTTAACAAGATATTTTATAACTTCTTTCATTTAAAACAAAAAAAAAACCCAACAACAACAAAAAAAAAAGAAACCCTCATTCAAAAAAACCCAAATTTAAAATAAAATACTGTATAAAGTCTTCCGTCCTCCACTTTTAAACCATCAAGGTCCAATTATGGTTAAAACACTTAATAAAAAAATAATAATATTTTTTTAATTAAAAAAAATAACAATCAAACCTCTTATCAATTTATCAATACATATTAACAAATCAACTAGAAACATCATTTAATAACTATATCAAACATTTAAATTCTTCATATTAGATTAAACCAGTTGCTAATCTTCTTGTCTTCACATCTTCCAACAGCATATAGAATATCTTCATTTGCGTCTACCCACCTAAATAAAAAATTGCTTCTTTATAAAAAAAAAAACCCTGAGTGACTTTATAATTATATTTGAAATAGTATCCATCAAATCCAGTCAAAAATTAGATTAATAAATTCATCAGCCGTATTAGGGAAACCACCAGATCACCTGCAATTGCCCTAGATCCATAGTCCTTTTGCCTTATATTTATTACCATCAAACAGGAAACTCCAATTTACTATATTCAATAAAACTTCTGCGATTACAGTTAAATCCAAATTTATTACAGTCCTTAATAAAATATTCCAAATCATTCAAGTCAGGGCATATTTCACAGCCCAATACACCAGCATTGCTGTGATCTGTTTATTCTTCTCAAAATATTCCAATACAGCTGTAGGTTGCCTCCTCATCGTCACTCATCACTTAGTTAACTGGCATTAGACTGCTGTCTGTTTTTTTTTTCCCCAAAAATTCAAAATCTTTAAACAGTTAAACAATACTTTTTAAGGACCATCATCTCATCAAGCAGGGTTATTTTCCATTTTTCCAGTCTGTCTTCTTTTCCTTTTTACGAACTTTCTTCTTAACTTTGATCCCTCTGCCTTTTTTAACTCCAGTAAAATTTTGCGGTTTTTGGGATTGCATATTATAAAATTTTTGCAGAAATGTAACTTCTTCTGGAAACAGCTCTTTAAATGCAGATTGAGTTTTATAAAAAAAAAATTCGTGTAACCAAAATTTCATCAGCTTCCAAAATTTCTTGCTCCTTATTCTACACAGCATTCATCTTTCTCTCCTCAGTAAAAACTGCTATGATCTGTTGTTGTTTTTTTACATCTCCCAACTCTTCATTCAATCCCCCACTGCTAGATTGCAACTCAGTATTTCCATGTATTTCATTGTTTCCAGCTTGAGAAGCTTGAAATATAGTATCAATTCTTTTCAATAAAGCAGAGGTAATTGAGCTCAAAGCTTCCTCAAAATCAGACCATTGAGGGTTAATTAACCCTTCTTTGCTTTCTTTGCCTTCAAAAAGACCAGCCATCTTGCCCCCCTTCTTCCTTCCCTTCCAGAAGGACAGAAAAAAAAGGGGGAAAAAAGAGTATCAAGAAGAAAAAAAAGACCCTTTACAATTTGTAATTTGTATTGCTGCTTCAATTATTATTATTATATCCTTTCTTGTTTCATCCACTTTTCAAAAAGGAGTTTTACGTTTCAAACAAGGATCAATTTTTGAGACTTTTATAAACATGATCAGGGAACACTCCCTTATATTGATTGGGTCTCAAAATATCCAGACAGATGAATTGCATCCTATGATACCAAAGTAGTTAGATAATGGCCTGGTGGAACAAGAATATGTGAAGTACCAAATAACTGGAGAACAAATATTGTCTCTACCGTCAGGAAGTGGAAAAATGAAGCTACTCTGCCCCCGCCCATCTCTCTCTCTCCCCATATCTCTCCCTCCCTCCCTCCCTCCCTCCCTCCCTCCCTCAAAAGTGTTTTTAAAGTATTTACAGATCATTGTGGTAATTACCGAAAGTCAACATGGATGTGTAATGGACTAATGGACTAAAAGTCAGCATGGATAAAATCCAGATTAATCTTATCTCATTCTTTGATCTATAGCAGATTGTGGGAGTGCTACAGACATAATATATCCTAAGTTCAGCAAACATTTGGCAAAGACCCTCATGACATGGTAATTAACAAGATAGTTAATGGTTGGCGGGATAATTGATAAGTAAGTTTACATACTGTATATAGTTGAGTAAAAATTGTACTGAAAATGTAGTCATCTATAATTTATTTTCAGAACTGAGATATCAAAATGCCAGAAAGATCAGTCAAAGGCTGCTCTTACTCTTCAATATTTTGTTATTCAGATGAAGAGACAGAGTGAATGCTTATCAAATTTGCAAATAAAAAATATAATTGATTCCCTAGAGAATTATTCTAAACTATCTTAAAAATTAGAGAAATGGCATGAAACTAATAGAATGATAATTAACAGAAATAAATGCAATGTTCTTCATTAGGGAAAATATAGTCACGGGTATAAAATGGGCTACACCTGGCTTTGTAATAATACTGGGGAGGGGGGAAGAATAGCAGTGGACTCTAAATTAAGTATGATCCAGCAGTGTGATGTGGCTGGGAAAAAAAGTTTTAAGCTGCATCAAACAGAGTATAATTGCCAAGTCACAGGAAGCAATCAAATCATTCCATTTTGCATTGATTGGACTTAGCAATGTGTCCAGTTGTGGGTACTGTACTCTAAGGAGGATTCAGAGAAATTCTGAGAAGGGCAACCAACATGATTAGGGAAGAGATACTGTGCTTGCTTAGCCTAAAGAAAAAAATGATTATGTGGAGTTTGATACATCTTCAAATAACTAGAAGGATGTTACACAGAAGGAAAAGATCTGCTTTCTCTAGTTACAGAGTGAACGACTTGCAATAGTAGATTTAAGTGATGATACTGTACTGATATTAAGGAAAAAATCTTCCAGGCAATAAAGCAGTGCAATACCATAAAGACTCCCTTTCCTTGTGGAATGTTTTAATTTGTATTTCTGAATGGACCAAGTGGCTTGAACTCCATGACCCCTTCTAACTCTATTATTCTATAGTTGTTCTCTCTCTTAATGTCTCTGGTGATATGAATGTTAATTTTCCATACCTCCTAGCTAAAGGATTCTCCATTATTGCTGGCAATGCTCATAGAGGGTTTCTGTTCTCTCAATGTGAAGAAATAAGCCAGGTTTTTCTTCTCTTGAGTAAACCTTGAGTTTTCTTTCCCAGTTCCCCAAGAAAGCTATGCAAATCCAAGCCAATTATGAAGTGAGTTACTTATCACCAATTACAGTAGAAGTCAGAGGCTTTGCAGTTTTATTTCTGATTATGATTTTGTAATGTATCTGTGCTGCTTCCTAGCTGGAATATCTGAATATCTCACAATTCCACATTATCAGTAGCATGTACTGTTTGTGAGATGGGGAAAATCTAGAACTAACTAAAGAAGCCATAAGACTTTCTCCCACATTGTATGATAGTATGTATGCATATACTGTATGTAGACATAAGCAATGGTGAAAATTAAAAATATTTTAAATGTATTGAAATGTCCATTAAAAATGCTGTAGACCTGTGATGGCGAATCTATGGCAGGCGTGCCACAGGGGGCACACAGAGCCATATCGGTGGGCACGTGAGCTCAGCTCCGCTAGGGCCTTCTGGTCCCACCAGAAATTGGGAAACAGACTGGTTCCTGCCTCTGGAGGGCCTGTGGGGGGGAGGAAGGTCGTTTTTTTCTCTCCCTACGCTCCAGAGCCTTTCTAGGAGCCTGAGGAGGGCAAAAACAGCCTTCCCCACCCCCTGAGATAACAGGCTATTTCTGGCCTCCAGAGGGCCTCCGGGGTGGGAACACTGTTTTCGCCCTCCTCAGACTCCTAGAAAGGCTCTGAAGCCTGGGGAGAGAAAAAATGAGCCTACCAGGCCCACCGTGCCATTGTGTGCCAAAAGCGGGGGGCCGTGCACGCATGCATGGGGGTGGGGCACATGCAATTATGGGTGTGGGCACATGCGCACATGACCCCCTCACACTCACCCCACTTTTGGCACGTGATGGCAAAAAGGTTAGCCATCACTACCCTAGACTAATAAAATATTGTTACATAACCTACATGTTGTCAAACTGCTACATGACATTCATTGATAGAAATCATTAAAATACTGAAAAATGTGACATCCATCAAATTCTCTTAATACTATGAAACATCAGTTATAAAAAATAAAATCCAGTTGCTGCAATTATCTGCAATTATTAATGACATAGTAGCAAAAATAAATTTGTTAATCAATTAATTTTATTTACATGAAAACATTTAAAAATATTCAGGGTCAAAATTCATAATGAAAATAGAATAATTTTGAAGCACATTTTTTTTTCCTCTTTTTATCAGCATATCTTCCTATTTAGCACTACTGCTTTTCTTTCCAATTAAACATGTTGAGTATTAATATTACCCTCCCTCATTATTATAATGACCACTGTTGTTGTTGTTAGTTGCAAAGTCATGTTTGACTCATCGTAACCCCATGGACAACGTTCCTCCAGGCTTTCCTGTCCTTTACCATGCCTTGGAGTCCATTTATGCTCACGCCTACTGCTTCAGTGACTCCATCCAGCCTCCTCATTCTCTGCAGTACCCTTCTTCTTTTGCCCTCAATTGTTTCCAGCATTAGGCTCTTCTCCAGTGAGTCCTTCCTTCTCATTAAGTGGCCAAGTATTTCAGTTTCATCTTCAGGATCTGGCCTTCTAAAGAGCAGTCAGGGGTGATCTCCTCTAGGGCTGACTGGTTTGATCACCTTGCAGTCCAAGGGACTTGCAGGAGTCTTCTCCAGCACCATAATTCAAAGGCCTCAATTCTTTGACACTCAGCCTTCCTTATGGTCCAACTTTCACAACCATACATTGCAACTGGGAAAACCATAGCCTTGACTATACACACTTTTGTTGGCAGGGTGATGTCTCTGTTTTTTAGTATGCTGTCTAACTTTGCCATAGCTTTCCCCCCTAGGAGCAAGCGTCTTTTAATTTCGTGGTTGTAATCCTCATGTGCGGTGATCTTGGAGCCCAGGAAAATAAAATCTGGCACTACCTCCATTTCTTCCCCATCTATTTGCCAGGAATTGAGAGGGTCGGGAGCCATGATCTTAGTTTTCTTAATGTTGCATTTCAAGCCAACTTTTGCACTTTCCTACTTCACCTGCATCACCAGCTCTCTAGTTCCTCTTCACTTTCTGCCATTAGAGTGGTATCATCTGCATATCTGAGGTTGTTGATATTTCTCCCGGCAATCTTAATTCCAACTTGTGATTCATCTAGCCCCGCTTTTCTCATGATGTGCTCTGCATATAGGTTAAATAGGCAGGGTGACAGTATACAGCTTTGCCTAACTCCTTTCTCAATTTTGAACCAATCAATGGTTCCGTGTCCAGTTCTCACTGTTGCTTCATGATCCGCATACAGGTTTCTCAAGAGACAAATAAGATGGTCTGGTACACCCATCTCTTTGAGAACTTGCCACAATTTGTTGTGATCCACATAATCAAAGGCTTTAGCATAGTCAATGAAGCAGAAGTAGATTATTTTCTGGAATTCCCTAGCTTTCTCCATGATCCAGCATATATTGGCAATTTGATCTCTGCCTCTTTGAAATCCTACCTGCACTTCTGGTAGTTCTCGTTCCACATGCTGCTGGAGCCTACTTTGTAGGACTTTGAGCATAACTTTGCTAGCATGTGAAATGAGTGCAATGTTGCGGTAGTTTGAACATTCTTTGGCATTGCCTTTCTTTGGATTTGGAATGTAAACTGAGCTTTTCCAATCCTGTGGACACTGTTGAGTTTTCCAAACTTGCTGGCATATTGAGTATAGCACTTTTACTGCATTGTCTTTTAAGATTTTGAATAGCTCAGCTGGAATTCTATCACCTCCACTAGCTTTGTTGTTGCTCAGACTTCCTAAGGCCCATTTGACTTCGCATTCCAGGATGTCTGGCTCAAGGTCAGTGACCACCCCATCGTGGTTATCAGAGACATTAAGCTCCTTCTTGTATAGTTATTCTATGTAATTTTGCCACCTCTTCTTAATCTCTTCTGCCTCTGTTAGGTCCCTGTCATTTTGGTCCTTTATCATGCTCATCTTTGCATGAAACATTCCCTTCATATCTCCAATTTTCTTGAAGAAATCCCTGGTCCTCCCTATTCTATTGTTTTCTTCTATTTCTTTGCACTGTTCATTTAAGAAGGCATTCTTATCTCTTCTAGCTATTCTCTGAAATTCTGCATTTAATTGGGTGTATCTTTCTCTTTGTCCCTTGCCTTTCGCTTCCCTTCTTTCCTCAGCTATTTGCAAAGCTTTTTCAGACAGCCATTTTGCTTTCTTCATTTCTTTTTCTTTGGAATGGTTTTAGTTGCTACCACTTGTACAATGTTGCGAGCCTCCATCCATAGTTCTTCAGGCACTCTGTCTATCAGATCTAATTCCTTAAATCTGTTTGTCACCTCTACTGTATATTCATCAGGGATATGATTTAGTTCATACCTGAGTGGCCTAGTGCTTTTCCCTACTTTCTTCAATTTAAGCCTAAATTTTGCAACAAGAAGCTCATGATCTGAGCCACAGTCAGCTCCTGGTCTTGTTTTTAATGACTGTATAGAGCTTCTCCATCTTTGGCTGCAGAGCACATAGATTTCTGTGTTGACCATCTGGTGATGTCCATGTGTAGAGTCATCTCTTGGGTTGTTGGAAAAGAGTGTTTGCTATGACCATCATATCCTCTTGACAAAATTCTACCACCCTGTAACCTGCCTCATTTTGTACTCCAAGACCAAACTTGCCTGTTATTCCAGTTATCTTTTGACTTCCAACTTTAGCATTCCAATCCCCCATGATGATAAGGACATCATTTTTTGGTGTTACTTCTAGAGGTGTTGTAGGGCTTCATAGAACCGGTCAACTTCATCCTCTTCAGCATCAGTGGTTGGGGCATAGACTTGGACTACTGTGATATTGAATGGTTTGCCTTGGATTCAAACTGAGATCATTCTGTCATTTTGGGGATTGTATCCCAGTATTGCTTTTCCTATTCTTTTATTGACTCCATTTCTTCTGAGGGATTTTTGCCTGCAGTAGTATACCTGATGGACATCTGAATTAAATTCATCCATTCCTGTCCATTTTAGTTCGCTGATTCCTAAGATGTTGATGTTCAGTCTTGTCATCTCTTGTTTGACCACGTCCAGCTTGCCTTGATTCATAGATCTTACATTCCAGGTTCCTATGGAGTATAGATCTTTACAGCATCAGACTTTCCTTTCACCACTAGATGTATCCACAGCTGAGTGTCCTTTTGGTTCTGTCCCAGTCGCTTCACTCTTTCTGACACTACTAATACCCCTGTAGCATATTGGACACCTTCCGACCTGAAAGGCTCATCTTCCAGCATCATATCTTTTTTCCTTTTTGTACCGTCCATGGGGTTTTCATGGCAAAGATACTGGAGTGGATTGCCATTTCCTTATCCAGTGGATCACGTTTTGTCAGAACTCTCTGTTATGACCTGTCCATCTTGGGTATTCCTGCACGGCATAGCTCATAGCTTCATTGCGCTGTGCAAGCCCCTTCGCCATGACAAGGCAGTAATCCATGAAAGGGATAATGACCATATATACTTTATTATAAAGAACAACCCTTTATTTCAATTCAGTTCAATTTTTATTATGGTCACAGGCCAGCATTACAAATAAAAACATTAAAAATAATAATACAGAAACTAATATATTATGATTAGTGGTGGATTGTCAGTGGGTAGTTGGAGTCTGCCTATTTTGCATACAGTATACAAAATTTGGCCACATTCAAAGAAACCATACTGATAACAGCAGTTGTACATAAAAGAGATCAATTTCTCCCATATATTTTAATAGGTAAGGCATTATAAAATGAGTCAGTGAGACCTTATAGAACAGGGGTCCTGGTCTGTGGAGTACTACCAGACCACAGCCCATTGGTAACTGAGCTACCCAAGTGGCAGGTGAGGACAGGAAGCCCCATTTGCATAAGTAACATGCCTGCATGCGAAACCATCCCTTCCCACCCCTCCCCACCACCATTGCCACTGCTGCCAGTCCATGGAGCCGGAAAGGTGCCTATTATTATTGACACCATCTTGCTTTTTTATTATTATTTTGTGTTATTTCTCTTCTGCTGTTTCTAGGTATTGCCATGTCCACTATCCAGACATTTTTGTCTTTCTTATCAGCAATTGTTAAGCCAGGGCTATTATGTTGCAGGTGCTTGCTCTGTTTGAATTCTAAAGTGCTAGAGCACTTTAGCTTCTTCATTTTCAATTATATTATCTATTTCTGCTCATACCAGTTCTTGCCTGCAGAAAAGTGGTATTTCCTGGAACTGGCCCTTTTGTTAGGTCTTTGTTTATCAGGTAGGTTTTACCAGATGTTAACCAATCTTCAATTTCACCTCCTTGCAGTATGTTATTAAACTAGTTGGCAACAGGTAAACGTAGACCAGTCAGGTATTTCAACCAAAAATCATGTAGTTCATCTTCACCTGGTGCTAATTTATGGATCTCCCTTTCTCCACCATTTCTGTTGTCATTACATGTCCTTTCATTTCTGCTTCATTTTTCTCCTTTGCCACCTCCTTTATCCAGGCTGCCTTCTTGTGGTATTTCTTGAAATTGTCCAATAGCTAGGCCCAAAACTGCATGCTTGTTCTTTGTCAAGTGTTGACTGGTTAATTGCAGCCTCTCCATTGGTGGATTGGCAGGAACCATTCTGATTTGATTATTTATTAATGTTTGTTGATTAATATTACTTTTTGTTGATTAGTATTAATTGATGATAATGAGTATGAGTATGATGATTGATGCTGATGATGTTGATGCTGATGATTTCCTGCCTCTAAAGATCACAGATCACAGTTTAAAGATGAGTTATGAATAATCCTGGTAGTGAAGATAAATCTTTTACAGATAAATCTTATTAGACAGCTTGCTGAAAAACCTTTCAATAATAGAATGTGTAGTAATATAATGGGAGACATAAAAGGCTTCACTTTTATTTTAAGGAAGCAAAATATAGGTTAATTAGCATTGTTTGATTTCTTAATGAAACATGAAAACTTAATGAAGATTTGCTGGTGCCAAAGAACTTAAACCCAAACTGAAAGTTGCCTTAATCCTCAAGAAGGAATACAATCAAGAACCAAAGTATTTTAAAACACCCACCTTTTTTGTGTTCTCTTCTTCCCTTTGCCATTCCTGTGAGCTTATTTTATAGTATTTACTCTGACAAAAACAGAGTAAAACCTTTCGTAAATAATAAATCTAAGGGGACATTGATAATGGATTCTTTTTTAAAGTGGGAACTCATGAGGAATTTAAGGATTCCTTAAAAAGCAGCATCAGGACCAGGTATGAGTTGTGACAGTGCAGAAACATAATGCGTGTTATTTCATTGTAGAAGTCCAAAGAGTGCACTGAAAAAGCAGTAGAGAGGTATGCACAAAATAGTGCAAATTTCAAACACTACTTTGATTGCACAATGTATTTTTGGGACATCAAAACAGCATTTCAAGTCAGAATGAGAGCATTTTTCTGACCAGTCAAGTCAGAAAAACATTTCCAATGAGTTCTGAACAGCTTGTTTTGAGAATGAATAAGGGGTAATTCATCTTAAATTGGCTAAATTGAAAGTTTTGCACAGTTACAGGGAAACAGATAATTTATTTCCCCTCACATTAAAGCATTTTAATCAACCTAAAAAAGCTATTACCGTAGATGCTTAATAACTTGTTCCATTTTTAAAAATCCAGTTCCATATTGAGATGTTGTACTGTATACTGTAGTTTTGCTGCTCTCTAAAATATGATGCTGCTGATAATGTTCAGCAGGAATACCAGAGCAATTATATGCCAGTTATAAGCTCAATACTATAAATTTTAAACTTGAATGGCATAGATCAGGGGTGTCAAACTCACGTCATCGTCATGTGACATATCAGGACTTTTTTCCCCTTTGCTAAACCAGTGTGGTCATGGCCACTACATGACACATCAGGCCCGTGGGCCATGAGTTTGACACCCCTGGCATAGATAATTCATGTATAGTAGATTAAAGTATCCATAATTTTGGAGGATGTCTAGATTATTTTCCAAATAATACTCAAAGATGACTTGTGTATATGTTGGAAAGCCCCATAAAGATTTGGATCATTATGTTTAAAGGTGCTGAAAAAACTTTATCAGATATTGTATGTTTCTAGTATTAGTTATATTGAAGATATTCCATTTTAAAATGCCTTTGTATCATAATATGATGGGAAAGTAGGCAAAAGTTGGAAAGTGCTTCCTTTTGAAGAACCTTAGACTAAAAAGTACCTTGTATAACTAATTTCATTAGTCATATATACAGTAAACAAAGTGATGGAATGTATGTGTTTTTCTTTAAATTATTAATTTGTGTAATGTATATATAATTTTCAGGTATTTCAGAAATGGGCAGGGCAAAGTCCATTGGCTATTATGCATTTCCATAGCCCCATTTTCAAATCTAATGTCACCAGCAGTTGTTGGTGGCAAATGTTTTCAACTATTTCTTGCTCTTCTAAATCTGTGCATTAAAGCTCTTTTGCAACCATACCTATACATAATAGCATTTTGAAAATTGGACCATGATACCAGTCTCTTAGTATCATCACTTCTTCAAAACCATGCCTATATGGACCTTTGCAGGAAAGGTAAGGATAAATTCCTTGTTGAATTCTGGTTGCAGCTGATGTAGCCAAGGTTAGGATATAAGGCTTGAACTGGAGGGCAAATACTGTTTTGTCAAGTTTGGGAACTGGCTAATTCTTGCAATTTTTATTAAAGATCACAACTGTTTATTCTGATTAATAGATCTTATCATGTGATATGCATTACAGCGACTAGGGCAAAGATAAACACTTATACAAAATATACTTTTAATGTGAGTAGAAGTCTAACTGCTATTCCTGAGAATATAGTAAGAATAAAAATGATTCTTATCTTATACTAGTTACAAAAGTAAATCCTTGTAGATTATCCCAAAATTCTAACAAGTATTTTTTAAAATAAATGAAGGTCACATTTTGAAGGACACAGTTAATTAAAATAACAGCCCCTGTTCTAGAGGTGAGGTTTTTGAACTTCTAGATATATGGCTGAATATTTCACCTAATGAATACATTAATTAACTCTTCCCCTGTAGCATTCACCAAACCATTAGTAAGAAGGGCAGATGGGAGGAGGGAGGACAAATCCATGAATAATCTTCCAGAACACAGAAAACAATTATTAATCAATCTGCTTAACTGATATGGTTTGGGCCTCTCTAGCAATGTTTTAGTTCCAAATTGATTTTTTTAAATATTTGTTTAAGACAGTAGGCTAAAAATAATAGTTATGTTTAAATAGTTCATGTATAAAGTATATATGTTAATGTTAATGTTAACATTATGTTATGTTATGTTATGTTATGTTATGTTATGTTAATGTAATGTTATGTTAACATTATGTTAATGTAACATAAAGTATTTATGTTAAATAGTGATAACAAATCACTTATTTGTTAAATTAGCAACTATTTTATTTTTAATTAGTAAATTGTTAATCTATATTACATGATTGTTAATTTAGATTAAGGTGACCAGACGTCCCGCTTTTGGTGGGACAGTCCCGATTTTCAACAATTTGTCCTGCGTCCCACGGCATTTTAAAAATGTCCTGATTTTTTGCAGGACAAGCTAGGGAACGGAGGGAGAACAGGGTTTGCTTACCCCGCCCACTCCCAATCTATTGCTGCCTCCTGAGTCCCAGCTGATGGCTAGAGGGAAAAAAAACTGTTTAAATTCTTGCTGGGGGGCTTCAAAGGGCCGCTCTACAGCTGATCAGTGTTAAAAGAAAACAAATGAGTAGACCTGTGTCTGCCAAAATAGAAAAAACAGTCCCTTTCAGCTTCAGTATAGGTTAATTACCATAAGTTGATTTGAACAGCCTCCCGACTCTCAGCTGATTTGCTCTCAGCTGTTTTGGGCAGGAGTCTTTTGCTGGAGCACATTTTTTTTCTCCTTGTGCAATTCAAGCTGAAAACAAAACCGAAACTAAAGCAGGTTGTTGGCTTTGCTGTTTGCTTGCAATGTTGGAAAGGCAGATTTCTTTTCTTTTTCCTCATCAAAAAAGGTAGGTGCAAACAAAGGGAAATTTATGGCAAATGGCAAAAAAGGAGAGTTCAAGATTTTAAAACACAAAAGAAAAAAAAGCTCTATTTAACTAGGGAATTGTAATAATTGAGATACTATTAATTGTATATTGTGTTGAAAGCAGAAATGGTTAAGTTGTGGTTTGGAAGAATATATGGGGGAAATTATTTGGTTTATTATTATTGGTAAATATAATTAATTGATTTGTAAGAAATTGGATTGCATGGAAATAATTGGAATATTCATGTTCATATTGATTAATATACAAAAAATAGAAGTGAAAAATTGAATTTGATTAAGATTAGAGATGAGGATGAAGGGTAATATTAGTTTTTTAAAAAAATAGATGAGGAATAAATATGGCAAAAAGGAAATATAGAAATTGTAAATTTAATTGAAATGACTAAACACTGTTTAAATTTGTGAACTGGCCATTATACTCTGTTCAAAGAAAATACATTGTATGTTTGTATGTATGTTTCTAATTATTGCTATTTATTCATATTTGTTCTCTTTTATTCTTTAAAGTTTAACAATTCATTCTTTATCTTAATATCTTTATATTTGTTTGGGGTTGGTTTTCTTCCCTTTCATCTTTTTTATTGTACAGCAATCTTTCTCCTCAAACCTACCACCTCTCTCTTTTCTTTCCTTCTTACTTTCTCTTTCCCCCCCTCTTCTTCTCCTCCCTACTTCCTCTTCCTTTCTTCTTCTCCTCCTCTCTTCCTCCCTCTCTTAACCTCACTCCTACTCTAATTTCCCTTCCTTCATCCCTCTCTATTGCTGTATACTTTTATGCACATGGACTACTCAGAGGGCTGAAAAAGTTATTTTTGACTGGTCCTTGCACTTTTGATCAGTCCTCGAACTTCTGACTGTCCTCACATTTTATGTTTTTTCCCTATCTTGTCACCATGGTGAAGAGAAGCAGTGTGAAATGAGTGACACGGTTGTTAATGCTACAATGGGCATAAATGATGACCAGTCATAAGTGCGAAGACCGGTCAAAAGTGCGAGGACCTGTCAGAAATCACTTTTTTCAGCCCTCTGGATAGTCCTTTTGTGCATATGGACTACTCAGAGGGCTGAAAAAGTTATTTTTGACTGGTCCTCGCACTTTTGAGCAGTCCTCGAACTTATGACTGTCATCACATTTTATGTTTTTGCCCTATCTTGTCACCATGGTGAAGAAAAGCAGTGATGAAATGAGTGACATGGTTGTTAAGAATGCTGCACCGGCATAAATGTGAAGATGGTCATAAAGTGTGAGGACCAGTCAAAAGTGTGAGGACCTGTCAGAAATGACTTTTTTCAGCCCTCTGAGTAGTCCCTATAGAATAAAATAATACTATACATAATTTTTTTTATTTATTATATTTGTAAATTGTACTTACGTTGAAATTTAAAAAAATTATACTATTATACAATACTATTTTTGCATTCTATGAAAATTTTTGTTGCTCCATATAGACCAAATTTTTTATCAAGCCCTGCACCCCCGCCCCCCTCCCCCCCGCCCCGGGTCAATGGTGTCCCTCTTTACCAATGTTAAAATCTGGTCACCTTAATTTAGATGTAATAATCTTCAGATTCAGATTCACCAGTCCATATATTTTTTGCTTTTCCTGAAAGTTCAGATGCAATTCCCAGTTCAAAAACAAATCTATATGTATACTTTATCTGTTTTAAGCAGTTTTCTTTCAATATAGCCAAATTCTGTTATATTGCTGAAAATTAGACATACCTTGACTGCACTATCAATTGTAACACTTTCATCCAGTTTTGGGTTTTATTATTATTTTTAGATCTCATCTTTGACTGTAATAAAGTCTATGCCATATATTTAAATATCAATTTCTGAGTCAATATAGGTATAAGAAAAAAAGAAAAAAGAAAAAAAATCTTGCCCTAAGTTCCAATATGTTAACATCCCATTGGATTAAAAAAATGGACCTCACTGTGCCTATGAATATGTGAACCATTAGAATTTACATATTGTTCAAATAATTATAAATGAAAATTCAGCATCATTCCAATAGTTACTGAGTATAAACAAAAATATGGGGACACCCCTTCAGTCAGCAATATGTAATTAGAGGACTAAACAATTTCCTCTTTCTAACCTAGATGCATTTGCTATGTTAAGCAATCTATGTTCTACTCCAAATCATTTTAGTCCATATTCTTAGGTGGCCAGCACATTTGTTAAATTAATTAGCTTATGCTTAATAAAGCAAATTTCTTCCCAACAATTTTCTTGGGTTTGCATATGGAGTTTCCATAGGAAATACAATGTAAATTTGCTTTAAAATTCAGAAATTTCCCCTCTAATAATGACTTGTCAAGAGATTGTGTATATTTAAAAAGGCCTACAATGTAAAAATTTTCAGATTGCTTTCCTTAAATTGTCTAAAAGAGATATCAATGAACTGAAGAAGCTTCTTGGATGAGAAGTGAAATGTCTTCAAGGAAAAAACAAAAAAAAAAGTCCAGTTGCCTTTTGAAAATGCACATTTGGGACAACCATGACCTGGATGACTGAAAACCTTCAAACACAATGGGGAAAGAAAAGAGAAATATTGTTTCAAGTATTTAATTATCTGCCTCATTTCTGCACACCTACTTCTAAAACATATTTTTATAAATCTTGGCTTAATGATAGTAGAATCCTGGGGTTGGAGAGGGCCATCTAGGTCATTAAGACAGTCCCCCGTTCAATAGTGTTTGGTCAAAAGGTGTTTGTCCTTTACAAAAGCCATATTTTTTCAAGTCTAACTCATATCTAGATTGTATTTGTAATTGTGGCCACCATGATAATGGAATGCCCTGTGTCTCCAGCTCTTGCTTCGATTTTAATTTCCCTTCATTGTCCAAAATGTCTTTATAATTTTTTTCAAATTTCACCAAGTTTGTATATGTAAAAGCTTCCATCACTGAGAGCCATTGGGATTTTAAGATATATTTTAGGTTTTATTTTTTCCCATACAGATATTATTGAATTTCTTATATACTGATTTTGGAAGTATTTATGGCTGAATTCTCATACTATAGGAAGGCATGCCATCCTAGTTGTAAATAATGTCCTTCTAAATATAGCAATCTTTTGTGCCTAAGAGTTATCCATTCTTTTAACCATGTTATTATACAAACCAATCTGGTAGTCCAAACCCTCCATTTTCTTTAGATTCTTGTAACATTTTCAATTTTATTCTTGCTTTTTTTCCTTGCCATAAAAATTTCAAAGTTAATTTATTCAAGTCATCAAAGAATTTCTTTTCAATTTTTATAGGTACGGTTTGGAACAGGAAGAGCAATTTTGGTAGGATATTCATTTTTACTGTGTCAATCTTTCCCAACATTGATAAGTGTAGGTTTTTCCATTTTTCCAAATCTAATTTTATTTGCTTAAGTAGTTTTATATAATTGTCTTCTTTTATCATTGCGCATCTCTGATGAAAAACTAATTAAGAAGGTATATAACGTCTTACTGAATTTGAAAATGGAAAATGAACAAATAAAAGACACAATGGTACAATGGGTTTTTTTTTTTTTTGGCTATAACATAGAACTAGAGAAATGGCAAAACCTATGGGAAAGAAACTATAAATTAACAATCGCAATCTCTTATAAAGAAAATGTGTATAAAATGTTTTATAGATGGCATTTACCACCTGCTAGGTTAGCTAAAATGTTTAAAAACATGTTTAGCAAATGTTGGAAATGTAACCAAAAAAATGGGCACATTTTATCATATTTGGTGGACTTGCGCAAAAGCATTTTTTTAAAAGAAAAGATGATAGGGAAACATGCAGATTTTAAACCTGAATTGTTTTTATTAGATATAATATTAAAAAAAATGATAAGTATGTACTTAATATTACATGTCCTAACAGCAACGAGGATTATATTTGCACAATACTGGAAAAATGAAGATATACAGCGAGATGAAGAGATAGTCAGGAAGATACTAGATTGTTGAGAAATGGATAGATTGACATTGAAAATTAAACAGAAAGAAGATGTAGACTATTATCAAACATGGAATCTATTTTACCAATGGTTGGAAAAAAGGGGCGGAGATTAAGAATGTAAATTTGTATTATTAAGCAAATTAAATGCCCAGACAACGTTTATTAAGCACTAAGAAATGTATTTAATAGAAAATCAATTTAAAAAAACAACAACCCACTGTTCAAGGCATAAATCTAATTTAAAGGGTCCCCATCCAGGCTATCCAGTATGTGTTCCAACACATTTAACAAGGAGAGCTTTTACCCCCTCCCTTAGTAACTGGTTCCATTTTCTAACTAATTTTATTATTTGGAATGTTTTCCTAAAATTCACCAGGAATCCGTATCCTGGAATCTAAGACAATAGAAAATAATCTTTCTCTCTGCCCCTACTTCAGCTATCAAAAACACGCTGTAATGTTTAATGCCATCTTTCAACTGGTTCTCTTAAGGCTTAGTTTATGATCCCCACATCATCCTTGCTGCTCTTCTGAGTTCTTAGTTATCTGAACACTTCAAACAATAGAGTGTCCAGAACCAAATACACTGCAAAACAGAGTGGAATTATTAATTTCCTGATTTGGAAAGCATTTATATTGATGTGGTGAAGAAATGCATTTTTAGCAGCAATATCACATTGTTGATTCATATTCATTTTGTGTTACTATTCCAAACTCTTTTAATAGACATTTATTTCTCTTCTTTGTCCGAGTCAGCAATAAGAAAGAAAAGAATGTGGCATGCCTATTTATGCTATGACAGAATTAGGGTTAGGATTAAAGTTAGACAGAGTTAGGGTTAGCTATAACATAATATAAGTTTTCAAAATCATTTTATTAGTTATGCCATGCTGATAGTTTGAAATGGATATAAAATAAAATTGACTCCCAAATTCCTTTATGGTTGTCACTTCAAGAGGCATTTTTAGAAGAGAAATGATACCTGCACAAACTTGGTTGACCAATGCTGATTTATTGACTTTTTCTGAAGGAGACCTAAATTAAAAAACAGAGAAGAATTGGAAAGAAAAGACCATATTTGTCAATAGTTTGCCTATGCTCAGTTAACAGAAGATTTAAACTGGATAAGAAGAATTTTGTTTTTACCAATGGGAAAACTGATTTTAGTTGGATTTATGTACTAATGTGATTGCTAAGACATATAAATTACTATTGAAAATGAATATGGAGTGGATATATAAAATATATAAATTACTATCAAAAATGAATATGGAGGATGACTATATTAAAGATTATATGATCAAATGGGCAATAACATTTGGTTACAACATAATGCTTGAACAATGGAAGAATATGTGGAGTAAAGGGTATTGAAGTGTAACTTGAAAAAGAATATTTATAGCATTATGCACCATTGGCATTTAACACCTGATAAATTGTCAAAGCCATTAAGGGTTTTGTCAATTGTATGTTGGGAATGTAAAGGCACTTTTTATCACCTCTGATGGACATGTAAGAAAATTAAGACTTATTGGAATGATATATTTTAACTCTCAGAATTCTTAAATAGAACGTGACAACTGAAGCCAGAGGCTTTTTTTTTTAATTTGGTGGACAAACAGATTGGAAAAAAAGGAACTTGGTTCGTATATATGACAACAGCAGCAAGGCATCTCTGTGCACAGAATGGAAGGATCCACATATACTCACAATGGAAGAATGGATGGTGAAATCAATGGAGTTGGCTGACATGGTGAAATTGTCTGCTTTGATTAAAGAAAAGATTTTATCTAGTTTCGTTCTACTTCTACTTGGAAACCTGTAACACTGTAGGATTTTTTTTGTTTGTTTGAAATGGAAAGAAATGAAAATTTAACCTTGGGTTTAGATTTATTTACGATGATAAAAGTTCTATTTATTATGGTTTATTCTAGTTCAAAGGATCTTTTTCTATAGCTTTTTTCCTTTTTGTTTGCACTTTCCAATTTTTGCTTTTTCCTCACCCCTTTCTCTTTCTTTTTAATTCTTTTTTCTTTGCTTTGTTGTATTCTATACTTCTTTCAAATTTAATAAAAAAAATTGGGGGGAAAGAATGAAAAGATTCTGAACTAAAAGTTAAAAAAGGAAATTTCTGTGACTTTATGGGGCTGCTAAATAACACACTAACTTACCCTCCCCCATATCTGTAGTGAACATAGATAAATTATATGTCCTGCTATAAACAGCTTAGTATATTTATGACATAACTGTCTTTCACTAAGGAGTGAAGGTAAAAGACCATGGGATTTCTTGTATTCTGGCCCATGGTGAATTCCTAAATGGATATCATCTATCAGATTCCTGTGATGTTAAACAGCATGACTATCTGGAGAATGCTTACATAATATATTGCAAGTTTCAGCCTGGTTCCTGAGAATCATACAATATCTACAAGGTCCCATCAGATTGCATGCCTTTTTGGTAGTTGCTCAAGGTCTTTGGAACATCCCCCTACTGGAGAGCAGGGGCCCCCTACCCTTTTAGCTGACTGGAGGGCTGCGAGACGGGGCTCTTTTCTGAGAAATCAATTCATTAGGCAGCACTTTTGTTCTGAAAGAGGCAGGGTGAAAAAGCCCTGCTTGGATTTCGTGATGAACCTTTTTCAGGCAGCCCCCAGGTAATCCTCTGGCAAGAACACTGGCTTGTGACCTTCCCTACCAGCTTCCTTGTTGACTTTCTGGGGGAGCCAGCTGAAAAGATTGTGCATGGTGATTGCAAGATTGCAGAACATTTGGCCAACTGCTATAAGTGTGAACCAATTACCAAAAACCCAGATCACAATCATGTGACTTCCCGGGTGCTGCAACAACTGTAAGTTAAGGCACAGGTTGTAAGTTCCTTCATTCAAAGCCATTGTAATTTCAAATGGTTGCTGGATAGATGGTAATTAAGCAAGGATTGTTTGTAAGTTTTAAACTATGTTTAATGGATTGTTGTGAACCACCAGAATCACTGTATGTGATAGGTGGCCATATAAGTTGAAGGAAGGAAGGAAGGAAGGAAGGAAGGAAGGAAGGAAGGAAGGAA
>WNWU01000006.1:50848245-50897064 GCA_012654045.1 Ptyas mucosa | reverse complement strand
GAAGGAAGGAAGGAAGGAAGGAAGGAAGGAAGGAAGGAAGGAAGGAAGGAAGGAAAGAGGGAGTGAGTTCTTTACTTTAATATGGTAAGGACCTTCTGGAGGTGTGCTGTTCTGGGAAACCACATCTGGTCTTCTTGTCCAATCATACTATTTTTCAGATTTTTCTCCTTGGGGTATTTGACAGTTGCTATATTAATTGAAACAGTTTGTTGTGGAGGACCTTCCTCTTCCTCACAACAATCAAATATCAATTCTAGTAGCTTTCTGACATAACTCCTGTATAAAACTTTGAAAGGAGAAAAAACATTTTTAAAAAGTGCCTCTTTATGTTTGGTTCTCTTTCCCATTCCCATTCTATTCCTATTCCCTATTTATTTATTAGATCATTAACATTTAAAAAAATCAGATAATGAATTTGACTACACTAAGTTTTATTTTTTAAAAATCAATATCTCCTTCTCTCTGAACTTGGTTGAACCACATTTAACTCAATTCAGTTTATTTCTGAACAGGTTGCACAACACCTGAATTCATACCAGATTACCTAATCAGTGGCAAACTTTGTTTTAAGCAGCAGTGAAATCCAGCCGGATCTATCCAGCTCGCACGAACTGTTAGTCTCTGCCCACCCACCAGGACATCATTACATCCCGTTTTTGACCCTCTGCATATGGGCAGAAGAGGTTCGTGTGCTCACATTCCCGAACCGGTAGCGAAGGTAAGTGCATTTCACCACTGGTTTTAAGGGCAGTGTCTTAAAAAAAAAAAGTAAAATAAAAAAGTAATGCACTATTTGGTTTTGGTTTACTGTTCCAATCATCCTTGAGGAGTAGCTAATAGGAGCGGTAATCAATACATCCAGATGTTATCAAAACAGGAAAGCTTGCTTGAAGTTAATACTTGTTACTTAGATTTCCTGAGTAGATATTTTCTTGTGAATTTTACCTTGTACCTTGCTAGATAGAGCAACATTTTTTCCTCCATAATTGACTTTTCTTAGAGAGATTGGACAAATAATGCAGACACAATTTGTATAATATTTGATTCTAATATTATCAGTTTTTCCCATCATAATTGATCTGAAATACCTTCTCCCCTATAGTTGCTGCTTTTCTGGTCAGCATGAAAAGCAATCACTATAATCTGCAGAGCTAATTTCATGCACAAATTTCCTTCATTAACACAAGTTTTTTTTTACTCGATGCTGCTGCTCGAATTTCAGCAGTATCTAAACCCTGATGAGCTATGCATTGTTCTGAGCTCTCATAGTCTTAAAAATGGACATAATAAAAATGAGCCTATAATTCTATTACCATGAGTATTATTATAAATATATATCATCTTCTGCAAATAGTGTTCTCCAAAGCAACCACCGGGAACATTACTGAAGTCATAAACAGCACATTATCTATCATAGAAATTGTCCCAAGACTAATTCAACTACTTTTTATTTCTAGAATAAATAGATCCTTCCATGTAGTATGCATTTGCTAATTTCTTTTCTTTTCCTCTCATTATAGTCAGGTTAGGATTCTTAAGAAATCTCTAATGAGCACATAATTGAAAATGTAAAAAACACTGGTAGAATATTATTCTTTTTTCAAGTAATTTTATTAAAGAGTATAATTGCAATTGTAAAAACTAATGCAAACTAAAAGATTAAAAATGTGAAGGCGTACTAAATGCTGCAATGGGAGAGAAAATAGAAAAAACATAAAAAAGAAAAAGAAAAAAGAAAAGAAAATATAGTAAAGAATAAGTACAATAATTTTTCACCTCCTCTTAAATTACAACAAAACTTCTCTTCATCTATGTTCCATCTCTTAACTATAAAGAAATCCATAAAGCATTGTAATTTCAGTCCTGGTATCTGCAAAATTCCATTAAGTTATCAGAAATAACAACATATCTATTTTATCCCTGATCAAACAAAACCAACTTATATTCCTTCCTTTAAATTCTAATTATCTTTTAGTCCATTCAAATAATGTCATATAATTTGATTTATTTTCATTTATTCTTTGTCCCTTTTTATAAAATTCTTCAAAAATTTTAACAAGCCTCTTTGTAAATCCAATATAGAAAAATTATCCAGTTCTCTCTCTCTTGATTTGTTGTTTATATATCTCTTTTAATTAGTAAATTAAATTATTATTTAATAATTAATTATTGTTATTAATTATAAGACATCAGCTGGTTTTTCTTGTATGCCCGTCCATTATAACATTTTTTCCATGTCATTCTTATAGCCTGGCATTTGCAAATCCACTTTCAACTCAGTCTCTGTCTTGTAAAGTAATACTTATTTCTGCTCCATATCTTTTAGACACAGTCTATCATAGAGGCAGACATGATTACTATTTATTTCTTAATCTATTTTTCAAAAAATATCCTTCAATATTTCCAGTGTTAGAATATTTTATTTCATTCTTTATCTGTTAGTCAAATTTATGGTTGTTTGTAATTAAAATCTTTAATTTCCTCTAGTGTTCAATTCTTAAAATCTACCTTAGTATTTTTTAAAAAAACAAAAACATTTGCTCCTGGGAAGGGTTCTTTACAATTAATTCCAAGACTCTTATTTCAAATTTATCTAAATTCATCTTATACCTTACTTCATTTGGAGCTTTCTAATATCAATGTATTAATCAAACTTGCTGCGTTTTTTAAAGTTCTTAAGCTTATAATTAAAATTTTCCTTGATTAAGAACAAAGGCAGATTCGTCCAGTGTTTTCAGATTTGTCATGTCAAAGGTGTCTGGTAGATGAAAAGTAGTTAATAAGCAATTTCCAATTAGAAAAGGAAGTTTGCAAACTTAGCATCTTTTTAAAGGTGCTGACCATGGTTTAAGCAAAATGGTTATTCCCTCATCTCCCAATGCTCAAAAAACACAGAGGCAATTTTGCAGCCTTCTTGTGATGAGCAATTGTTTGGAGGATTTATGGGTGATCTGCCATCCTCTCCTTTGTCTAGAGTGGTTTGAAGAACTGGTCTATTCACTGACACTTCATCTTTTGCAGGCAATTATTGACTTTATCTTCAGTCCTCCATTCTTTGTCTGGAAGTCTGGATATTATCAAATGCAAATGAAAAAATTCAGTTCCAACTTAATCTCTATATGCAGGTCCAAAGAAACCTCTGTTTGCATGAAGAGAGGGCCATGTGAAAACTGAGATGGGCTGAATATCATGTCTTCTCCCTCAGTTGCACTATTTCATACAACATCAGATGTCCCTTGGGAGGGTCTGGGATGACTTTTCAGAGAACAACAGGAAGAAAAAAAGGGAAGTAAACCCTCTAATGAATGGACTGTGCATGAAGCCATTTAGCTCTGACATTGTATGTCTTTTTTAAAAATTTAAAAGTAGAAGATTAGATGTAGAAGTGCTTTCAAAGGAGGATTCACTCAATTTCATTTGCATACTGACTAAGGAATTAACAAGAATTCCATTCTACATGCTAGTTTAAAGGCCTTTGAAGAAATCAAAACAAGGGAATTTATGTTTTGCTATAAGTAATTCATGGCATTCAAATTTGCTAGCAACTATGAAAAGTATATTTAATAATTAGCATGTTTTAATGCTAGGGTTTTCCCACTGGAATGAGGACCTGGAGACCTTTAGAGAACTAGCAGTCCTCCTTTTCTTCAACATCAATTAAGATTTTTCAGAAATTTTATCTTTGCAGTATTATTGCTCTTGTTCCCATTCCGAAGTTTATTTTTTCTTGGTTTGAACAGATCATAACACAGATTTATTGGCATCACTCAACTGGTACTAAGATTGCACTCTATAAGAATAACATTTACAAAACAATACAACATTGATCCAGTGAAGACATACATTATTAGTGGAAAATACATTTCATTTCACCTAATTTTGCGACACCAGAATTGTGTGAATTTTTTTAACTCCTATGCCTCCTTCATATAACATCTTTGCATTTCTGATGTGCAAAAGCTTGAATCCAAGAGACAATGCCATTAAGGAATATAGGAAGGAGGCTTGACCACGCTTGTAGTTGTCAACATCTTGCCACCTTGTCTTACTGTGCTTAGCCTTGCTTTGCCTGGGTTCAACTTGCCTTGCTTTGCCTGACTTAGCTGTGAGCAAGTACTCGGTGACACAGCTCTGCTTCAGGTTGTGCTGCAGCCCCAGCAACCCCTCCGTGTGTCAGGGACTCCCTGGAACCAAGTTTCCTGAACTGTGTTTGCCCTCAGAACTGGCTGCTTCTCTGGACTCACGGCAGCCAGAAACTAGTGGGGGGAGGGTGCATGTGTGTGTTTGGAGCTTTGCTCTTGGTCTAACAGTGAACTGTGGGAACTTTGGGGGGGAAAGTTGGAGCAATAAAAGGGAATTAAGCCTTCACTCTGACTGTGTTGCTTTCATGCCCAGCCCTGGATCATCACATTTGCATAGCAAAAGGCATAAGCTTGACTGCCCCAAGATCCATAAAGTGTTATCTGGTCATTCCCAGGGGAAGATGAGCAGTCCAGGGATCTTGTAATTTAGGTAGAGAACAATAATGTTGCTTATTTTAGTGGCTCCAGTTGTTGTTTGTGCCTGATATTAGTCCACTAATCATCTGCATTGCCCTTTCCTGAACCTCTTCTAGTTTTTCTGATTGACGCATCAAATGTCATGGCCAAGTGGGAGATCTGTCCAAAGCCAGATAAATTACTTCCCGTGATTTAATTTAGATAATGAGATGGAGGCATAGAAATTTAATAAATAAATTTGAAGCTAGTTTGGTATAGTGGTTAAGGCACCAAGATAGAATCTGGAAAACTATGGGTTTGAGTTCTGTTTTAGACATGAAAGGGAGCTGGGTGATTTTGGGTCACTCTCTCTCAGCCTAACCCACTTCGCAGGCTTTTTGTGGGGAAAAACAGGATGAAGAAAGAGTATTAGGTATATTCACCCCCTTAAGTTATTTATAAAAAATAAACATAGGATATAAATAAATAAAAATATTTTGATGAGAAGTAAACTGAGCTAGTACTTTTTTGGCAGCCACTGTTGAGTCATTTTATCAATTACAATTCATGAATGTTGTCACAGATACTTTTGCCAAGCAAAATCTCTTCATGATATTTTACTTTCTATTTTTCGATTGTAGAACTTTGTATATTTGTCTTTTATTTTTTTATTTTCAACCCATTTATGTAATCTATCAGGATTGTTCTGAATTTTTTTCTGTCTTCTACAAAACCCAATTTTGTGTCACATTTTAGTCTCATTGACCTTCATTGAATCTGAACAATTGTCATCCATGAATTGTGGCTTCAACTGAGTTATGCAATAGACATTAATTAGAACATAAGGGAGTTGCAGAAAACCAAATTTGTGTATGGAAAGTACAGTAATACTAATGTGTTTATCAAATTCTAGAATATCAAAAGGAACATTATTTTGTCGCATACATATTAAATATGATAGATTTCAAAAAAATAATTATTCTTATAACAAAGAAATATTCTTAAATGCAGGAAAAATTAGTTATGTCAATGCAGTTATCTGTCTACATCTCAGCCTCAAAGTCTTAATATAAATGCTCATATAAAGTAGAAATATAAGGTACTTTGCATATGGTAGGTATTTCATCCAAAATATTTTTTTAATTTTCAGTAATTGGAAAAAAGATGGTCTTTTAAAGGAAGAAACTTTGTCTGTTATTTCAAAGTGAGCCTATACCAGTGATGGCTAACCTTTTTGCCGTCGCGTGCCAAAAGCGGGGGGAGCGTGCGGTGGTCGCGCCCCCGCATGCCCACACCATTTAATGCCTCCTTGCCCCCGTGCATGCGCGCTCCCCCCTGCTTTTGGCACGCAATGACAAAAAGGTTACCAGTGGGCCCGGTAGGCCTGTTTTTCACCCTCCCTAGGCTCCAGAGGCTTTCTTGGAGCCTGGGGAGGGCAAAAACAGCCTTCCCCACCCCCCTGGAGACCCTCTGGAGGTCAGAAGCAGCCCGTTTCCTGACTTCCAGTGAGCCCGGAAGGCCTGAAAATCAGCTGACCGGTGCATGCATGCGTGCTGGAGCTGAGCTAGGGCAACGCTCGTGGGCCCAGAAATATGGCTCCACATGCCACCTGTGGCACACGTGCCATAGGTTCGCCATCACGGGCCTATATCATTATTTGCAAAAAGAAAAAACTAGCTAAAAATTGCCAATAAAATATAAAGATGTTTCATTTGAAAATATAGAACAATTTTTCATATGTTGCTGAAAGAAAATGAAGGTTTTTAAAAACAGAGGATTACTTTTAATAACAATCATATATTAAATTGGATAACCAATCTTTTTGTGTGTGTGTGTTACACCAGACAGGAAAATGCAATATATGTGAAAGGCTGGTCCTAAATAAATTATTTGTAATCCTCTCACAAGCTAACCATGGGATGAATTTCTTTTCTGTACAGAGAACCTTTTTGGAATTCAGAGAGGCATATGGTTATTTTTCTTATCAAAATACTGCCTTGGATCTGGGTCTCTGCGTTTAGATTCTCTGTTACCTATTTCCTAAAATAGTTGTGTTATGATTCTTCCAATCACGCTTGCTTTTTCATCAAAATTCTACAACCCTAATCTAAAATCAAGAGCACCAAGCAAAGTCCTTTATGTGGTAAAACTAGCAGTACTGGAACTGGAATGTAAAAACATCAAATAACCATTAGATAGTACCAAGAATTAATGGTCTTTGGACCTCTTTGCTGCTATCTAGTGAGAGCCTGGATTTTTGCAGCCCATAATTGGTGAATTCTCTTGCAATGAATTTTGTGTTAAGTATTTCAAACGGCAGCTACAAAATTCTTGAGGCTAATCTACATCACATGTTAAATATGAATGCACCTCTTGATATCAGTTATGCTGCATATAATTACTGTCATATAAGGAGGGCTTTAAAAATATGTATGTGTTGTTTGGAACAGAGGGGATAGGAATCAAGAGAAAATTGCTTTGAGTTCACTGATTTTCTGATTCCTCGTTCAAAAAGACAAAACTAAATAATTTACAAATATGATACCTATCCCCTTTCCCCTTTCTGTTTTCAGCAAACACAAAGCCCATAGCAATCACATTACCTGAAGGAATATCCTTCAGGACTTTTTTTCACATAGCCAATAAAAATTATCCTCCATTCTGACATCTAGTTCATTATCCTTCTTTACCATTTACCACTTCTCACAGGGCACAAAGGAGAGAAAAGAGCTGAGTAAACATCTTAAGAATTAAGCCTAGTGATTAAATAAACAGAAAACAATTAAAATTCAGTTTAGAAGAAGCTGCAGCAGTTATAAAGGAACACTAAGAACTCTCCCGTGTAAACCCACTGACTGATGCATATTCTGGCCAGGTCATCTCCTTTCAGAGCTTTGGAATTGGTCATACAACATGGGGGTAATTACCTCCCAATTAAGGATGTTGAATTGTTCTTTTTAATTGTGGGTTTTAGGGGCTCTTTGTGGCTTAAAAAGAAATAGCCCATCTATGGAAAGAGGTTTGTATTCAATTTAATATGTATATATTAAATATGTATGCATCAGTACAAGAATACTTTAACAAGCATGAGAGATGTGCACAAAAATCCTGCATTTAATATAGATCCATATCTATATTATCTATATCGATATTGATATCTATCTATCTATCTATCTATCTATCTATCTATCTATCTACCACATTTAAACATCCTTCAAAAGAGATTATTAAAAATATCCATGAAGGAAACGAAAAGACTAGAACAGTGGCCAACATGATGATAGAGAAATAACGAGGCACAAAACACTAATCAAGCAACCGCCAAGGAAGAAACCCTTTGCTGCACTACAGGTAAGCTAGTATTGTATATCTAAAAAGGGAGCAAACTCCACACTCACTTACACTGAAGCTGTTACTTAGCGAGGTAATGACATGTCTGCAACCAAGCAACCAAGCTCATAGGGCACCAACAATGCCATAAAAATCTATTTAATTCTGTTCCCCTAGAAAGTAGTGTGTTTAAAAGTAGGATTGCACAAAGTTGTATTTCAAAAGTACAAATATTCTAGAAACCAAAATAGATAATTTTGTCAACTCTTCTTAATGTGCAGACATTGAAATATCTGCTCGATCTTCACTATCCTTAACATTCACCATTTATTTGAAATTATTGTGACTCATTTGGAAACTAATAAAGTAATGCTCTCCTTGAAGAACTACCAATCTCCCTATGTTAGAAATGACCATCACAATTTAAGGACCAAATTTACCACAATTTCTCCATTGCCATGTTGTTTATGCCAAAAATGACTAGTAATGCTCATAACTATCAGCCACATTAGTTGCCACATCAGTTCCACAGGAATCTTTGTATAAACCTTTGCCACTTAAGTATTTGCATATACTCATCATCTATTTCTAAAAGCACCATTAGTAACTATTGAGTGTTTGTATTCAAAATTAGAGAATGACAGAAACAATTTGATAACATTATCTACTGTGATAGATAGTGAGCCATGGTGGTGCAGTGGTTAAAGTGCAGTACTGAAGGCTACTTCTGCTGCCTGCCGGCTGCCTGCAATTTGGCAGTTCAAATCTCACCATGCTCAAGGTTGACTCAGCCTTCCATCCTTCCCAGATGGATAAAATGAGGACCCAAATTGTTGGGGGCAATATGCTGACTCTGTAAACTGCTTAGAGAGGGCCGTAAAGCACTGTAAAGTGGTATATAAGTCTAAGTGCTATTGCTGTTGCTATATCTCTTGGATTTTTTGAGATAAGTTTTTGAGATAAATTATAGACCTTCTGGCTAATTATTATTTATTCTCACATATACTTTCTGCCATAAATTTTGAACAGTATCCTATGAAAACTAATTGGAATTTTTAATCCTATTAAATCATGGATGCTAACATTCCAAGGATTGATATTTTGCAACACTTTTCTTTTTATAAATATCATTTTGGTTAAAAAGAGAAAGAAGAACAGATATAGTAGAAAAAAAGAAGAAAACATAATCAGCCCCTGGACAAAATTCCATGAATGAGATTCTGAGATTATAAAATAAATATATAGAAGTCTGGAAACCCTAAGTTAATGGATTTCAAACATTTAATTATTATAATAGAGATAGATTATATCAATCTATTACAAATATAATCAAGGATTACTGTACCATAAATATATATCTGAATTCCCTTTTTTTCATTGCAATGAGATTGCAGAGTTGGGATAAGAAATGTTAGCCTTTTAAAATTTGTCTTTCCATGTAAACAATTCATATAGTATAGGAGATAGTTTCACTTTGTCAGTATTCTACTCATTGTGAGAAGTATGAAATGAAATGAGATTTTTAGTTTTTCTAACTTCATGGATCCCGTGAATCCCCTAGTATATCTATTTATTCCACAGTGGCTCAAAAGCTCAAGTTATGCATAAAAGAACAAGGAAAACAGGCTATATGTCTCTGAAACAAAGCTTAGAAGCATCTGAAGAGCTGTGCACAATATCCTAAGATACAATACCCATGATAAAAAAAAAATCTAAGAAGTCCTGTTTTATAACATATTTTCTTTACCATTTGAGAAATATTTTAAGTGTTTTTTTGGTTTCAGAGAAATGACTTTCTACCAGCAAATTAATAATGAATCTCAACAAGACTAGCATTCTTAATCTTTCAATGTGTAGTAATGATTCATTTTTAAAATAAAATTTATTAACAAATGCATTTTAATGTTAGGGACATTTTAATTTGGAAGGAAATGAAACCAATGGATTTGCCCACACCTAACCATGTGTTGTGTTTTTCATGCAGAACACAATGGAATGTTTTCCTGCTGAATAGCCCAGTTGAAAATTCTTAGCTGTCATCTTAATTCATTATATTTCAACCCACACTGAAACAATTTTCCAGAAAAGTATATAATATGCACAGATCTTGACTCAAATAACCATCATATGATTAATTAATATGCGAGAATCATTCCACAATAGCAAATATAAGAGAGAGAGAGAGAGAGAGAGAGGGAGAGAGATTACCTCTACAGAATGCAAAAATGTTTAACTCTAAACAACCATTTTCTATATTTTGAGTTCAAACCAATATATTCAGCCTTGGATCAAAATTTGGTTATTTTGATCCAAATATTGGATCAAATATTAATATTTTCAAATATTAATACAATAAATATTGTATTCAAATATTAATATTTTCCTTCTCTGCCTATCTACTTTTGGCACCAGTACCTGAAGTTTTTGATATTCAAAGCTTTTCAAACTTAGGCTGGGATAACTTTAAAACTTAGAATTAACCATCCATCATTTAATAAAGGGTTCCCCAACACCTGGGCCATGGTCCACTGCCGGGCCGCTGCCCGTTGGGAAGCTGCATTTGCACAAGCAGCATGCATCTATGCAAAACCATCCCCTCTCCCCCCCCCCTCGCTGCTGCCGCCACTGCTCCACAGACCTTGAAAGGTTGGGGACCACTGCTTTAATAGATGACATCAATTTAGTTTCAACTCAGCCATATGGTTGATTCATCAACCATATGCCAGTCCCAAACCTGGATAAAAGGGAAGAGCTTGGGAAAGCAATGGTGAACTGAAAAATATCTCACCAAACTACTTCATGGCAATAACTTAACATGACTCAGATATGGATACCAACAGTGGACCCTCCAGGCTGGATGGTATCCTGCAAGCTACTGGAGAAGAACAAGGGCTAGCTTTTAGTAGTCAGGGATTTTATGATGTTATTGGAGGAAAGCCTTTGAAGAGCCCAACAACTGATGGTGCCCATGATGAAAGAGGTAATCTATGCTGTACAAAGTAATATCAAATTGGAACATGGAATGTTAGAGGAATTAGTAAACTCTAAATTGTAAGAAGAGAAATGATTAGAGCTAACATAGGCATCCTTGGCATCAGTGAGTTACACTGGACAGGCAGTGGTCACTTGAAATCAGATGAGTTTATGGTTTATTTTTCTGCAAACAATATCATCAGATGAAAAGGAGCTGCATTCTGTGTAAGCAACATGTGTTGAGGATCACAGCACATACAGAGATTGCATAGTATCTATCCAAATTCAAGGCAAGCCATTCAATATCACCATACTACAAATCAACTCTTCAACTGTAGACTCAAATGAAGATGAAGTTGAACTTTTTTACAGTGAACTTCAATATGCTCTCAAACACCAAAAACTTATATTTTGTATATTATGAGTGACTTCGATGCAAAGGTAGGCCAAAGAAAAGTTGCAAAAATAGTTGGTAAGTTTGGCTAGGTGAACAGAATGAAGCTGGTGATCCCCTTGTGTAATTTTGTCAGGAAAATCATCTCAGTACAGTAGAACCTCTGGTCACAAATGCTTCTGACCATGACCAAACCAGGTTCTGACCAAAAAATTCAGCAAAAAAAGATTTTTTTTGAGGCTGATTTCCCCTTCTGCGCCATTTTTTTAAAAGCGCCAAATTTCCAAAATTAGGTTTGGGTCACGACCAAATCGGGTTGCAACCAAAGTTATGGAACAAATTATGGTTGTGACCAAAGGTTCTACTCTATAATGAACACATGGTTTATTCAACATAAGCAACATTTATATACAATGACAGTACCAAATGGAGAACACTGAAATCGGATAGATTTCAGCAATGCTGGAAAGATTCAGTTACATCTGTTAAGGCACTTCCTGGCACTAATTGTAGCTCAGACCATCAGCTATAAGTGGCTAAACTGAAGCTCACACTATGCAAAGTGAAAAAAGGTACTATCCCTCCAAACTCAATGTGAACAACATCTCAGCTATGTATACCACAGACATTAAGGATAGGTTTCAACCAATGAAACCTATCAGAAGTTAGAAGGAAAAGATCCAAATTAACAGTGATGAGAGATCCTAGGTAACATTATGGAAATTTCTGAGAAATATGTGTCATGCCAAAAATCAAAGAGAACAAACAAGTGGCTATCCAATGACATGATCAAAATATCTGATTAGCAAACGGTGGCCAAAGCCAAAGGTAATAAGGATGAAGTGAAAAAGCTGAATGAAGGAAAGACCAAATACAGGCAATGGGAGGAGCAGTGTCAACATCTGGAAGAAGCTAATCGGAAGGGACATACTAAGGCCATGTTTGCTGCAGTAAAATGATGCAATCAGCACAAAAAGAAACTGTTAAAAACCTCAATGGGAATGTACTAAGGCAGCAGCCCTCAACCTTTTGGGCGCCAGGGACAGGTTCCATGGAGAGAGGTTTTTCCGTGGGCTGGAGGGGCATGGTTCCATATGCTGCCTGCATGCCATGGATGGGGCTTCGCTTGTTTGCATGGTCTGGTTTCTGGCATGCTGCAGCCTCTGCTACATGGATTGAGGGTTGGAGACTAAGGAACCAGCAGATGATCAAGAAGAGGTGGATATAGCAGTTTACTTTCAAGATGACAATGACTGCCCAATTAATAAAGAACCAAACATCTTGAAAGAAGAAGTACAATGGGAGATAGAGAAATTGATGAACTGGAATGCCCAAAGTATTGATAGAATACCTGCAGAATTACTAAAACCGGTGCCAGTTAACATCATCAGTGCCCTGTGTCAAGAGATATGGACTGCATATCAATGGCCTTAGGGCTGGAAAAGACCTGTTTTTATCCTGCTATGGTAGTAAAGAAAACCAATGCCAGAGATTGTTCCAGTTATCGCATGATTGCATTGATTTCTCATGCAAGCAAGATTCTGTTAAAAATCATTGAACAGAGGCTACAGAATGTCATTGATCAAGATTTATCTGGTCTACAAGCTGGCTTTAGAAAGGAGTGCAGCATTTGAGATCACATTGCCAGTATTAGATGAATTGTGGAAAAGGCAAATGAATATCAAAAGGGTTTATATATGTGTTTTGTGTCACAACAGTTCAGCAGTTAAAGACACTGGGCTTGTCAGCTGGAAAGTTGACAGCCTGGGTTCAAGACCCAAAAGCCATGTGATGGGGTGAACTCCTATTCCTGTCCCAGCTTCTTGCCCACCTAGCAGTTAGAAAGTATGCAAATGTGAGTAGATAAATAGGTACCATTTTGGTGGGAAGTAACAGCATTCCATGTTCCTTGGTTTATAATCATGCTGACCACATGACAATGGAAAATGGCTCCCTTGGCTATAAGATGGAGATGAGCACCGCCCCCAGAATCAGAAACAACTGGACAGAGGAAAACTTTAGCTTTACCTTATATGTATGTTTTATCAATTACAGGAAAGCTTTTGATGATGAGTATGATCTTTGTGATCTAGCCCACCTGATCAGACTTATCAGATCACTTACACTGATCAAGGCAACAGTGAGAACACTCTATGGAGATGCAGATTGGTTCAGGATCAGTAAGAGAGTTAGACAGGAATGTATTTTATCACCATTTTTGCTCAATCTGTATGCTGAAGTGACAATGTGGAAATGAGATCTTGAACTGCCTGATGGAGTGAAGATTGGGGGAAGAACCATAAATAATTTAAGGTATGCAGATGATACAATATTATTGGTTGAAAATAAGGAAGACCTGGAAAAATAATTTGAAAAATCAAGGATGAAAATGAAAAAGTAGAATTGAGTCTTAATATCAGGAAAACAAAAATAATGACAACTGCAGATGGACATGAAGAACATCAACGAGGAAATTGAATTGGTTCAAGAATTTATCTTCCTTGGATCCAGAATTGTTCACAATCGCAATTCTGTTTCTGAAATCTAATGCAGAATAACCTTAGGCCACACTGCAATGATTAACATGAATAAGACCTGTGAAAGCAGAGATATTGATATAAATACAAAAAGCATGATAGTTAGAGCAATAGTCTTCCCTATAATGATATATGGATGTGAGAGTTGGACACTAAGAATGGCTGACCAAAGAAGAATTGACGCCTTTCAACTGTGGTGCTGGCGTAAATTATTGTGCATACCATGGACAATCAGAGCAACCAACAGAGAGATGTTGAATCATATAAAACCAGACACATCATTAGAAATCACAATCACAAGACTACATCTACCAGTAATTTATTTTGGCCATCTCGTATGCAAATTCATTGGAGAAGTTAGTGATGCTAGGAATGGTTACTGGAACAAGAAGAACGGGCAAGCAAAGAATATGCTGACTTAACAATATAAAACCTGATACAAAGATGAACATCCCAACAACTGAAAGAAGCTGTCTTTGATAGGGCAGCATGGAGAACACTTGCCTGTAAAGTCACCAAGAGTTGGACATGACTGAATGGTTAAAATGACAACAATTTAGTTTTCACCTTTCCAGAATTAGCCTGTGATGCTGCATTCTAACTACTGCACCACCAGGGCTCCTGGTGCTTCATATGTATTTTGCCATCACTTTCCTATATATTCATTAACCACTGTTAATGGTTCTTTATTGTTCCTGCACTCCTGGTGCTGTCTGCTAGGTTATGGTAATAGATAGGTGGAAAAGGTGTCAAAAGCAGAGAGGTATTTGGGACTACTATACATTTTCTATAAGGAACTGTACTTGGCTATGGCTGAGAAGATAGAAGGACAAAATTGAACATGTTGACCTTTTTTGATCCTGCTGCCCCTCATGGCCCAACTGGATTGCTCTATGTTATTTTCTCTCTCTCCATTTGGGTCATTAAAAACCATTGTTATTGATTGTTTCATTTAGCTCATGATTGCTACATTAACTGACAGAACCTTTCCAAATTTCCAGAGAGTATCTTTTTATCACCTTTGTCTCTGGAGATGCCCTGGATTGAACTGGGGACCTTCTGAATGCCAAATATACTTTGTAATTCAATTATAGCCTTTCACTTCATGTTAACCACAGTCAGATGCTGTAGTCCTTAGAAAATGCTCTCCAGTCATGCCTCCAACCTGATTCACTACAATATTACTGCCTGCATGGATACCAAGCCCAATGACATGGTTGTCATATCACTTCACACGGAATGCATTTCAATAGAAGGCAGCTCATGCAGCTACCTACGAATCATTGACAGTTGAATAACTGATATAACAAAACACGTTATGTGTGAATCAGGCTTAGGTGAGGAGAAAAATGTTTGTGTGCATGTGAGTGTGTCATCCTGATTACAAAATAAACCCAAACTGGGACAAAAAAGAATTAATAGTCTTTCAGACTTTTGTATTTTAACTCCTTATATATCTTGGCCCATTCCTGAGTCTGGAATCACAACATTCTTTAAAAAGACATTTAAAAAATACATATGTGTGAGGTTTAAGTCTTATCTTTGATAGGGTAGTTATATGCTCACTATTTTAATAACTGCCATCATGAAAGCAATACAAGTGAGGCTAGAATAGCTCACAGCTCCAAGAGATGTAGCAGAGAAAATTAGCATTACAGGCTCAGAGAAGGTACAAAGTAAACTAGTATAGTTCCAGGCTCCAGAAAGAAGTGTAAAGATGAGCATAACAATTACCTGAGTTGAAGATAAAGAAAGAAATGTATATTGTAAAGACCTGCATTTACTTGCTGTAAAAGAGAGAAATAATGAAGTGGGTTTCTGTTAGCTAGCTCTGATAGAGTTGTAAATGACAATCATTAGCTACCCAAGTAGATGGACCAGTAATGAGTAATATTACAGGTAAGAGAGGGGGGAAGGGTTGGGGAGAGGAGGGAGGTGGAAATTGATAATATGCGTTAGACTCTGCTTTGATTTTTAACCTGTAGAAGTTTTAAAGTTTATATTTAAATCATATAATTAAGCAGTTTGAGGCTTCTAATAATACCTGTAGTTATTTTACCATACTTTTCTTGTCTTGATTTTTAATTGCTCATTTCACATGAATGGAATATGTACTATTCATATTTCATGTTTTTACTTTTTTCCTGTTTTCTCTCCCCCCACCCCCAACCCTTGCCTTCATTATTTGAAGAGCAGGCAATAAACCTGACCAACATGTAGTTAACAAATGGATGCACAGCTTTTGATTTTTCATGTTTAATTTTCAACACAACTGAAATGTGTAAACTGGCCAAGTCTTAGACGTGCCAAGTCTTAGAAGTGACAACTTCGATTTACAGTACAGCTATTATAGATCTGCTGATGTGTACAATTCTCACAAACGTAATTTACCATGTGGGACTAGAAGTGCAAACAGAACATTTAAGAACAGGGGAGGGTTTTTTTAAAGTGCATACAAATGTGCATTTCATTTAAAAAAGTGCAGCAGCAACAATTTTCAGATGCATATGAAAGTAAAGGCAAAGGACATGCTGAAGTGTATTCAAATGAATATGCAATTCATAAATGCAGTTCTTATACATAAATAAAGATACCATAGTATTTCTGTAAACATCCATGTATATGAGGGAGTGGGGAATCTATGTATTTTACATACCCTGTCATTTCTAATTAAATGAAATCATTAGAGATGATTTAAGGCAATAGGAATATTGTGTATGATGTTCATGTGCAAATGTAGTTACCAAATTATAAAGCAAACATATGAACAACACCTTAAAAGATGGTCATACAATGAATAATATATGCTGACTGCTCAGAATTACAGATCGGACTGATATGATGTCAGTATCATAAAGCTATGCTACATTTTCATTTCTATGCTATTCACTATGCTATTCATTTCATGCTGTGAAAGGGGCCTAGAAACAAGGAGACTGAGTTCTAGGTCTACTTTAGGCAGGAGAGCCAGATGGGTAACCTTCTCTCTGAGCTCAACCCATCTCATAAGAGTTGTTGTAGTGATGGAAAACATAGGTGGCAGATATGTTCACTACCTTGAGAAACAAGAAAATATCTCTTATACTAAACAGGTTATTGCCTGGGTCATCAAGGACTGCAACAGAGCATGTCAACATTTTTAAATTTTTAAATTTTAAATTGGGTTTTAGAATTGGTTTTAAATTGTTTTTGGGCCATAATATTTAATATATTTTAAATGTTTTTAATATTTGTACTACATGTATTTTATTCTGGCTGTTCACCGCCCTGAGTCCTTCGGGAGTAGGGCGGTATATATAAATCTAATAAATAATAATAACAACAACAACAACAACAACAACAACAACAACAACAACTAGGCAACAGAACTGGGGAGCTATGACTGGACAACCATGGCTTAGCCTTATACAATTACTGGAAGAAGAACAACTACAGACAAGACACAAGTATACTGTGTTTGAAAATCATGCCATTAAGGCCTGCTACTATAAATTAGAGCCAATGAAGTAGGCTACTTAAAGCAAATGTTTGTACTATGGAAAAGAATTAATTCTGACTCAAAATATTACTGAACAATGATTAGCAGATCAAAGGAGAATCATTTTCAGAAATAAAATATTCAGGGATGTAGAATTGGAAGAGATTCAGAAAAAAAATGTGAAAATGGAAGATCCAAAAACAGAATTACAGAATAACCAAGTTGGAAGGGACCTTGGAAGTCTTCTAGTCCAACCCACTGCTTAAGTAGGTGACCCTATACAATTCCAGACAAATGGCTCTCCAATCTCTACTTAAAAGCTTCCAATAATGGAGCACCCACAATTTCTGGAGGACTACAGACTACAGGATCCAAGACAGAACCTTGAGAGCACTGCATGCTTCCCTCCATAATTCCATTGAGGGCTGCATGCTCAGTGTGATTGGTCAGCCAGTTGTGATTCCATCTGGTGATGATGCTATGTATCCCACAGTTTTTTATCTTATCAAGAAGTAGGCTGTAGTCTACTTTGTCAAGTAGAAGTCTTATGGAAGCCCAAGCATACTATGTCCACAGCATTTCACTCGTCCACTAATCCCATCACTTTATCCAAGAAGACAATAAGGTTTGTCTTGCATGATCTGTTTTTACAAACCCATGTTGGCTTTTGTGGTCAATTTGCTCATTTCTAGATACTCACACATCTGCTGCTTGATTATCTTTCCCATGATTTTCCCAGGCATTAACAGATTAACAGAGTTGGAAGTCCCCTAATCATCCTGGTTGCTCTCCTCTGCACTTTTTCTAGAGTCTCAACATCTTTTTATAGTATGGTGACCAAAACTGGATGCAGTATTCTGGGTGTGGTCTTACTAAGGCTTTATAGAGTGGTATTAGTACCTCACTTGATCTGGATTGGATTGGATTGGAGTTTCCTGAATACACTCCCCCCCCACCCCTTGAAGATTGGAAACTTTTCCAATCCTCCTGTCCTATAGGACCTTTGAAACATTACATTCAGTACTTCAAGATCATCTGGCTCAGGTGATTTGTACTTGTCCTGGGTGGATAGGTGTTCTCTTACCAATTCCTTGCCTATTTTGACTTGCATTCCTGTTCTGATCCCACAGTGCTGCTTTTGATAGATTGGACTACTTTTTCCTTGTGTGTGAAGACAGATGCACAGTGCAGATTTTGTAAAGAGACAGAAGAAACAATAGATTATATACTCAGCTCATACAAGAAAATCACACAAATCGATTATAAACAATAAGATTAGAATCAAAACAGAGCTGAAAGGGACCATGGCAGTCTGTCCAGTCTCTTCTTAAAACCTCCAGTGATGAAGGACCCACAACATTTGAAGGCAAACTGTTTGACTGGTTAATTGTCCTCACTGTTAGGAAGTTTCTCCTTAATTCCAGGTTGCTTCTCTCCTTGATTAGTTTCCATCCATTGTTTCTTGTCCTGCCCCCTGGTGCTTTGGAAAATAAATTGACCACCTCCTGTTTGCGGCAGCCTCTCAAATACTGGAATACTGCTATCACTGTTTTTGAGCCAGGTTTCGCTTAATCTGTACTTGTACCTTTGGTTTTTCCTGCCCAAATGTAAATCCTTGCTTTTTTCCACATTAAATTTCATTTTGTTGGATAGGGCCCATTGTTCAAGGCTACCAAAATCTGTTTGAACCCTGAGCTTGCCTTTTGGGCGGTTAGCTATTTCTGCCAGTTTAGTGTCCTCTGCAAATTTGATGAGTTCCCCTTCTATTACCTCATCTAAGTCATTTATGAAGATATTGAAGAGTACTGGGCCTAAGAAGGAACCTTGTGGAACCCCACTGCTTACTTCCCTCATGTAGATGTAGTACTACAGTATTAAGCATTACTTGTTGGGTATGGTTTGTCAGCCAGTTACAAATCCATCTGGTGGTGATGCTGTTTATTCCACATTTTTCTAGCTTACCAAGAAGTAGATTGTGGTTTACTTTGTCAAATGCCTTGCTGAGATCTAAGTATACTATGTCTACAGCAATTCTCTGGTCTACTAATTTAGTCATTTTGTCAAAGAATGTAATCAGATTGGTTTGGCATGATCTGTTTTCAACAAACCCATGCTGGCTTCTAGTTAACTTTGTTTCTAGATGTTCACAGATCTGTTTTTTAAAATTATTTTTTCAGTATCTTCCCGGGTATTGATGTTAGGTTGCTTGGTCTGTAGTTTCCTGGGTCTGTTGTTTTCCACTTTTTTGAAGATGGGAACCACATCAAATTTTTTCCAATCCTCTGGTAGTTCTCCAGTGTTCCAGGATTTTTTGAAAGATGTGGTACAATGGTTCTGAGATATCATCTGTCAGCTCCTTCAGAACTGTGGGGTGTAATCCATCAGATCCCAGTGATTTATATTTATCAAGGTCAGACAGGTGTTCCCTTACCATTTTCTTGCTTATTTTAATTTTTATTTCTAGTCTGTCTTTTACAGTTATGTTTTTGGTAGGCTGGGCTATAGTTTCTTTTTGTGTGAAGACTGATGCAAAGAATGAGTTAAGCAGTTCTACTTTCTCTCTACTGCCTGTTACTTCCTTGCCATCTTCTCTCTTTAGTAGACTGACTGTTTCCTTGACATTTTTCTTGTTATTTACATGTTGAAAGAAACTTTTTAAAAATTATCTTTGACTTTTGTTGCAAGTCTTTGTTGATTTATCCTTTGCTTTTCTGACTTCACCTTTGCAGATTCAGGCTATCTACTGATATTATGGCTTAGTTATGTGTCCCTCTTTCCATTTTTTTGCACTTATCCCTTTTGTCTTTCAGTTTATCAGAGAGATCTTTGTGCAACTATGTTGCTCTTATCTTAGATTTCTTGTTTTTCTTTTTCAGTGGTATTGTGCTGGACTGGGCTTTTATGATAATATTTTTCAGTGTTTCCCATGCTTCTTGAGTTGTTTTCCCCTTTAAGATTTTTATCCATGAAATTTTGCTTAGGGTCTCTCTGAGTTTATTAAAATCAGCTCTTTTAAACTTTAAGACACTGATTGGATTATATTTTATTGCTTGTGTTTGCATTATATTGAATTCTAGTATGATGTGGTCACTCTCACCCAAGGTTCCAGCAACTTCATTTCTTCCCTATTAGTAAAAATTAGGTTCAGTATAGTTCTTTTTCTAGTTCCCTCCTCTACCATTTGGATGACAAAGTTATCAGATAAGTTGGTTAGGAATCTGTTCAGTCTTCCACTTGCTGCAGAATTTGTCTCCCAGTTGATATCACAGTTGTTAGAATATCCCATTACTACTGTGGTATGTTTCCTACATACATTTGTTAATTGATTGGCAAAGAGTTCATCTATTTCTTCTGCTTGGTTGGATGGCCTGTAGTATACACCTATAGCAGTGTCATTTTTTCTCCCTTTTATATTGACCCATATGGATTCTAGGATTCTAAAACTCTAGGTAGTTTTACTGTCAAACTAATTGTCAGGATGACAATTCAATGAAAACCTGAGACCCAAACTTTAACACTTTAGTAATCCTCAAAGGGTTATATCAGTATTTCCTTGAGAAGCCTTTCCTGGCTACTGGATCATTCAGTACTGCTCTCCATCCATCCTTGAGTCAGCAGAAAACTATAAAACTATACCAAGGGGAAATTTGTTGTCCTCCTTGCCAATCCTATCTTGCCTCTACTGTTTGTTTCAAGTGACTGCAATTGCCTGTCTTCTGTTCAAGGTAATAAGTAACAAAATATAACAGCCTTGAGGCTATCCTTGTATAGTTGGAATAAAGGGGAAATATTCATAAAACATGGGTGTAGGATGACATAAACTTGTGTCATTCAAACTAAAATGAAATGAAGACAATGGCAGGCAAAAGATGTTGCTGAAGGATGTTTGTGCCATGATTAGGTGCAAGTGTGAACATAGCCTCTGTCTTGATGCACAAGTGCTTTGAGGATATTGTTTCTTCAACTCTCCTCATATTATTTTACTGCTCAGTGCCTTGCTCAATATGAATAATCTAAAATTGTATCACAGTCTGTTCTCAGAGACCCTGGATTTTACAGTATCTTATATCAAGGTTAAGAGTGAAAAGGAAAGCGCAACAGCAGTACTTTAAGCATTCTAGCTTACCCTCCATCTGCCTGCTGCTCCCAGAGGGGCCTGCTGATTATCAGCCTTTGAACAAAGCAATTTCACAGGGAAATGGGGAATATTGCACATAGGGGCCTCATTTGAGAAGTAATGATGGGCATCCATTTTCTTACCTTTGCGGCTTGTTTAGTTCAGTTGCAAATAAGGCCCCGTAATATATAATATTTTGATCTCTAGACTTGCAGAACTGATGTCCCAAGAAGTGAAGAAAGCCTGATGGCTCAATTGGCAGTGATTATAGAGAGGAAATCATACTATTTTGACTTTTAATCCTACAATGGTTTTATTCAGAATGGCATTTATTATCTAAATTATGATTAGGCCTGGGCATGTCAGCCTTTTCAAACAGGCTTGGCACCTAAACTTGGCACCTTATAGAACAGATTGTTCTATAAATTGAGCAGAGATTTCAGGGATGTCTCCTTTCATATCTTTAATAAAGTTCACAATTTTTATCTGATGGGGCAATAGTAAGACATGGATTTATTCTGCCTCCAGAATCTCTTTCTTTCTCATAAGAAACAACATTCCCCCAATCTCACCCAATATGCACTGACTGAACTCACTGTGGCTCTGTTATGAGTAAATCCTCAATAAACTAAAAGCCTATTCAATAGAAACACTGCAGTGCTTTCATGTCATATCAAGTTTGGCTGGTAGATTCAAATAAAAACAATACAGAAAGCAACAAAGAAAGAGTATTTTTACTTACCAAATCATCCTTAGAAGTTGCAGATCCTTTCTCTTCTTCCCTTAACTCTGGGTACAAACTGAACCTGAGATGTTTTGCTAGGTCCTTATGAGGAGTTTTCAGCAAAGATTCCAATTTATCCTGCAGAATTTTAAGGTTTGGAACATTATAAATGTACTGTCTATGTTGGGCAATGTTCATATCAAGATACAAAGCAGATGACATTGGAATTATTATCTTGAAAGTTTTCATCCTTCTGACAGTAACCTTTAACAAGGTTAAAGTGCTCATTTTAATAGAGCTCATATGTGTGTATGTTTGAAAACAAAAGGCAAAATGTCTTTGGAAATATACAGAGAAATATCCTACAGCTGTTGCTGCTATGGGAATATGTTGTCATTCTCAGGAAATGCAGACACTAAAGAAAGAAAAGGATACCTGAAAGACACTTAAGGCTCAATGTCTTTAGAGGAGAGATTTGTTTTTCCAGAGACAATCAGTGTGGTTGTACTTTATATGTAGTGTCAAACTTTACCATGCAGAAAGGAATAAGCTATTTACTAAGCTCACAAGAAATCCAAGAACTTCAAATACTGTAAGCAGCATTTGAAGAAAGTTAGAAGCCATACCAAAGAACTCCACCAACTGTTGTGATTCAAGAACAAACCCTGCATATGGGAACACTACCCAAACTCTCTATTTAGATTTCCAATCTGCCCTTCATAACAGAGCCTCTATTTGCAATGGTGGCCCCTGTATCCATCTAACATTTTTGTTATACTGCCAGATTTGCTATCATGTTGTTTCCCACTTAGTGTAGGAAGTTTGGAGGGTCCTTCAGGATTGCAGGAGAGTATAAACTTGGTAAAAAAAATTATCATGTAATTTAACATATAATTGTTTGCTTCCTTTCTCAAAAGTGTATATAATGATTGAGGAATTCTGATCTTTCCTTTCTCACTTTTGGGTTCCATCGACCCCTCCCCATCCAACTAATCTCAGTTCAGGGTTCAGTTGTTGGGTTAGAATTATAGGGCTGGAAGGGACTTTGGAGGCCTGCTAGTTCAACCCCCTGCCCAAAGCAAGGGACTTCCCTTAACTGTACATTGTACGAGTTAGCCACTAGAACCCTTATCATCTTTGTTCTTGGTGCTCTCTGAGATTGGGTGCTTTCTTGCAGACCTTTCATTATCTAGCTAGGTAATATCATCAATGCAAGGTAGAGTGGGCTCTTTATTTATAATAGATTGCCCAATGGTGGGGATACCGTTACCACCTGGATGATTCCTTGATCAGGGAAGGGTTTCTTCTCTATTTATCTGGTGCTGTTTCATGTTGACATGGGTGTGAACAACAGAAGGGGATATATTTTAGGCCAGGGGTCAGCAACCTTAAACACCCAAAGAGCCACAAAGGTCCTAACTGGAAGCCCCCATTCAATTCTGGAGCTGACTGGAAGTCCAGTTCCCACATCATAGTCTCCTCCTAGCGTGGCATCCTTTTTCCTCTGTTGACTGGAAGTCGGTTCCCCCACCATAGAGTCGCGGCATCCTTTTTCCTCTACCTGTCCTAACCAAAAGCCCTATCAATTGTGGAGACAACCAGCAACAAGGAGCCACAGCAGAGGGATGAAAGAGCCACATGCAGCTCCAGAGCTGTGGGTTGCTGACCCCTGTTCTAGGCCTTTGTTTTCCTTCCTAAGTTTTTGATTGTCTTTTTTTTTTTTTTGAATGGTGGTCAAATGGGGCTTATTTTTCTATGTCTGTTGGTAGCTGATTTGTCTTGGCATTCAGATCTTTAACGCCTCTGAAAGTTGCTTTTACCTTTGCATCACCCCTTTTGTTCTTCTAGCATTAGAAAGCCTTGAAGTGTATTAATTCCCTTTATCTCTGAAATTCAGAAAAATGGAGTGGTATCATTTCCTAGTTAAGTAGCAGCATCCATCAGGGATGTGAGGATCAATGGGAATCCAATCTATATTAAGCTCCATGTTAGATATATTATTTATTGTATCTACTTATTCAATAAACATTTAAAAATTTCTGGAAAATCCACAGTAGCTGCTATACAGATTTTATATATATGTTTAGAGAATGTACTTTTCTATGCAACTTACATGATTATCTGTGATACATATTTTCCAACAAACTAATGCCTAACAGATGATTTTACTCATATCTTAAGTCTCACATTATTTATGTATTGAGACTCTTTGGCATAAGAAACTGTGCACACATCTTTTAAATAAACCTTAAATAAAACAATTTAATTCTAGCCTGCACTGAAATATAATTCCAAAATATATTTATAATTCTACAATTTTTTCAAATAAGGATGTGGATGGTAGCAGATTCCATTCATTGTGCTATTCATCACTATAAAATCCAATACGCACAAACACACACATATATCAGAACAACAGCTGAAGGATATGTAGAGACAGAAATGTGGGAAACCACATCAACAAGCCAATGTGATTTAGGTGGACTATGCTGGTGGGAGAGGAAGAAATGGAGACAGTGAGTGTGTAGCATAGAAAATCCTGCAGAAGGCGTGGCTGGTTGACTGGAACCCAAACACTCCCCTTCTGATAATTTGCTGGAAGTTCCATTGTGAATGAAATTAATAAGTAGCATAAAATGATAGCCTGGCTAAGAATCTGGTCTTTTTTGAATTATAGTCCTCATAATTCAAAAAAATATATATTTTGAAATTTCAAGGGATAAGCTAATGTGGTATCTTGGCTTAATATATTTATTTATAAACTTTTTAGAAGCTCCAGACAAAATAGAGGAATCTATTTTGTTGTATGAATTCTGTATGGGAGGCTGAACTGAGAGACAATATCTGATCTCAAACCAATCAATCAGTTCTGTGCTTTAGTACCAATTTGAACCTGGGTCCCACTCCAGTACCTTTAACCATACCAGCACACTGATCCTCTAGTTTATATAAAGTTTTAGTTTCTTTTGGAGCTGTAGTCCTTGTATATATTTTCTCTCTCTTGTTGTTCTGACCTAGGCTCCCCGAGAAAGCTTAAATCACACACTTAGTTCCCAAAAAACTCTTTTATTTAAACGGCTGTGAATTATGGTCATTCACTAACAGTCTGTGAAGAGTCCAACAGATGTCTGCCACAGGCTTTCAAGGTAATGCTGATAAGCACCCATCTTTATCTCCCTTGAAATGCTGCCAGAGACCTAATTGCCAATTAGTTTTGCAAGGCCAAATGGAGCAAAGAGTCAAACGGAGCTTCTCAGAGTTTGAACTGACCAGAATGAACAAATTGCTTCCTGCAAATGCTCACGTCTGTTTGCTCCTCTCTTATGTCTTATGGGAGGGGTCAATCATCTCCAAGCCTTACTCCTGAGTTGTCCCTTTTGTCTTAACTGTTCTTGGCTCCTGGCAGCTCTGCACATGTCTGCAGTGAGAACAGGCTCCCCCTGTTCTTCTGCCTTGCTGATGTCAGATTCCAGAGGCTCTGGTGGCAGCACATAACTACCAGGTGGCCCTGGCTTCCTCTCTGCCTCCAATGCAGAGCCCTTGTTCAAGCCTTCCCTAGACTCCAGGACTGGCCCAATCTCCTCACTGTCCAAATCTGCTGCCAGCTCTGCTGGCCATTGGTGGACCACAACACTCATTCACACAGACATATATAAACACAAGTACATGTTTCCCAAAAATTCTCTTAATAACAAACTGTAAATGACAAATATTTGGTTCTTGGATGGTAAGAATACAATATTTCAGTTCAGAAGTTACCAATAGATCTGGCTTCTGTAGTGCTCCTGTCATGCATGTGCAAGACGTTGCAGATAATATGCAAATATGTAAAAGACACAAAGGGAGTGTGTTACTCTTGTGACATATTCATTGCTGTCTATCATGAAACATCTTTCAGATTATGGAAAATGGCAGAGAATTACTGCAGCATGCTTCAGTACCTCCCAGTGAAATCAATGGGAAGATTTTAGATATAGCACATTTCACAACCATGGAGGGAAAGAATGCTTATTTCCCTATCCAAATGGAGATCTCTGAGGGTTTAATTGCTCGTTGCTTATTTTTACTATTTTTTGTTCTTTTATAACTTGAGGGAGATTCATTCAGCTCTACAAATCCCAACACAACCAGGAATTAATAAGTCATTATACTGCTTGTTTTATCACCTACTTGCTTTGGACTATGAAAGAAAAGAAAATGCCTTAAAACCCATTGCAATCTACAAGGCAAGAGTGGTTATAAGTCACCTCTCATTAACAGTCCATCTTCTTCGAGCAACGTGTGACCAGAGCGATGTCTAAGCAAATGAAGGAAAAGCAACAAGAATTTTACAAGCCACAACGTGAAAAGAGAGATAAAGGCAAGCAGCAAGCTGAAGTCATGGGAGGAGCTAAACCGAAGATTACTTCTGTACAAAAGAATCTTCAACAATTGCTCTCAAAACTTCAGACTGGATCAAATGGTACTTAAACTTTTGTCTTGGAATGTTAATGGATTGAACTCTCCACAAAAAAGAAGGAAGATATTTCATTATTTGAAGCAAGTTCATAATGATGTTATTTGTTTACAGGAAACCCACATAAAATTGCAATAGAACTGCAATCAGAAATATTTGATAAATTCAAGATTGGGAATGCAATTTGTTGCTTCAAATTTGGAAAAGAAGAATGGAGTGGTGATGTATATAAATAAAAGATTTGCAGCTAAAACTATAGAAACAGATGAAGGTGGAAGATATATTGCAATTGAAATTATTACAGATAACGGACCAATTTTGTTGGTCGGAATATATGCTCCAAATCAGCAACAGGAAAATTTTTACAAGATGCTTCATCTAAAAATCTTGGAATGGGATTACTCAACTATTATAATAATGGGAGATTGGAATGGAGTAATTCAACCGAAAATTGATAAAAAATCTACGGCCAAATTTGGGATTAAATTACCACAAGCCTTTTATGAACTGAAAGAGGATTTGGAACTGAAAGATATTTGGAGAGTTCGCAACCCAAATGAACTGGATTTTACTTTTTACTCGGACAGGCACAAATCCTTTTCCAGGATAGATTTTTTTTTGTTAACTACGAACTTACTTCCTAAAGTAAAGAAGATAAAGATATTTCCTAGGACTTTGACTGACCATAGTCCGGTCTGGATGGAAATTGAGATGGGCAAAAGACAAAGAAGATCTTGGAGATTAAATGAAAATTTATTCAGATATGAAAAAAATATAACTGAACTTAAAAAACATTTAAAGGAGTTTTTTAAATTGAATTTGAATAAAGGTACCCCCATTGAAATAGTTTGGGATGCAAGTAAAGCATATATGCAGGGAGTACTAATTCAAATGAATTCTAAACACAGACATAATCAGCAGAAAAAGAGATTACAGTTGGAAAGTGAGATAAAAAAGAAAGAACAACAACTGATACAAAAACCAACAGATGGAAAATTGCAAACGGCTATAAAACTTCTGAAGGATCAATTTCAAATGCTTATAGCAGACCAGACGGCAACTAACTTACAATTTGCAAAGCATAATACATTTGCTAATGCTAACAAACCGGGCAGGTGGTTGGCTTATACTTTGAGGAAACAAGTAACAACACGAACTATTGATAGTACTGAGTATGCTGGTAAAGAAATTTACCAACAAGAATTAATTAAAAAGGCCTTTTTGGACTATTATACTAAGTTATATGCTAAAGATGATATACAGAACATTTTTATAGACAATTATCTAGAAGAAAAGAGAGTTTCTAAAGTTTCAACAGCTCAAAAGGAAAATCTGGAACAACTGATAACAGTGGAGGAGATTAGTTTTGCTATAAAACAACTAAAAACAGCTAAAGCTCCAGGCACGGATGGCCTAACTGCAGTTTACTATAAAACCTTACAAGAGGAAATGATTCAGCATCTCAAAGACTTATTTTGTAATATACAATTAGGAGGTAAGATACCTCCCTCGTGGAAATCAGCCTTTGTTTCATTGATACCAAAAGAAGAATCAGGTCCTAAGAAACCAGAAAATTATAGACCAATATCTCTATTAAATACACATTATAAAATTTTTGCAAAAGTCTTGGCCAACAGATTGATGCCAGTTATTCAAAAGGTAATTCATCATGATCAAGCAGGATTTATTCAAGGCAGATATATGAAGGAGAATGTTAGGCAAGTTATAGATTTATTGGACTATCTAGATAAGAATAAACAGATCTCTGCAGTGCTGGTCTTTTTGGATGCGGAAAAAGCCTTTGATCGAGTGAATTGGAATTTTATAATCAAGACTTTGGAAAAAATGGATTTTGGGGAGCGGTTTATACAAGCGATTGCTGCAATTTATCAAGAGCAGTATGCACAACTTATTATTAATGGATGCTTAACATCGAATTTTAATATACAAAAAGGTACCAGACAAGGTTGTCCATTATCCCCACTACTATTTATTCTAACTCTAGAAGTCTTACTCAACGTAATACGGGACTCGAACTCTTTGAATGGAATAGCCATAAGGCAAGAGGATTATAGAACTAAGGCATTTGCAGATGATCTGGTGGTTACCCTATCACAACCTATGAAATCAATAATCCAGATGAAAGATATTATAGAAGATTATGGCATGGTATCTGGTTTTAGATTGAACCAGAAAAAAACTAAAATGATTGTTAAAAATTTGACAGAGAGTAAAAAAAAAGGAACTGGAAAGATTGTCTCAAAGGTCAAATATTTAGGAGTACAAATCACAGACTCAAATATAAAACTGTTTCAAAATAATTATGAGGCTCTGTGGCAAAAGATACAAAAAGATATGCAAAACTGGAAGAAATTGCAGTTATCATTGCTGGGAAGAATATCAGCAGTAAAAATGAATGTTTTACCTAGATTTATTTTCTTATTTCAAATGATACCGGTGCTCAAATCAGATAAACCACTGTTAGAATGGCAAAAAGGACTGAATAAATTTATTTGGAATGATAAAAAACCAAGAGTCAAACTGAAAATAATGCAAGATACTCGTGAGAGAGGTGGTCTTAAACTTCCAAACCTTCGATTATACTATGAAGCATCTGCATTGATACAATTAAGTGATTGGTTTGGGAAAACTAAGACTGAATTGTTGAACATAGAAAGTCATGACCTTGTTTGGGGATGGCATGCGTATCTATTTCTTGTAGCCTGTAGTACAGTGGTTTAAAGCACCCTGTTATTAACATCTATTAACATCTGCTGCTTGCAATTACTGCAAGTTCGAATCCCACCAGGCTCAAGGTTGACTCAGCCTTCCATCCTTTCTAAGGTGGGTAAAATGAGGACCCAGATTGTGGGGGCAATAAGCTGACTTTGTATAAATATACAAAAGTATGAAGGCTATTGCTTAATGCACTGTAAGCCGCCCTGAGTCTCCGGAGAAGGGCAGCATATAAATCAAATAAATAAAAAATAAATAAAAATAAAAATAATATTTTATGATAATAAAGTGGACAAAGTGTTTAATAGTCATCTACTTAGAAGTGCCTTGTTGAGAGTCTGGAGGAAGCACCGAATTAATTGGGATTATAAGATTCCGTTCTGGCTGGATCTTGCTGATACCATGTGGAATACAAATATTAAGTCACTCGGGGGTTTTTTATACAAAGAGTTACTTTATTTTGAAGAGGGCAGGTGGCGACTGAAGACTTTGGATATGCTGTTGGAAGAAGGGAAATCGTTGACTTGGTTGCAGTACAATCAATTACAGATGAGATGGAAAGAAGATCAACAAACTGGTTTAATGGAATATGAAGTAGAATTGGTTGAACAGATAAAGCAGACAGGTCCAATGCATATTAAGAGAGTTTATAATGTTCTGTTAGAAAGGGATTCAGAAAATGAGTTAGTTAAAGATTGTATGATTAAATGGGCACAAAATTTCTCTCAACCAGTTATGATGGAAACATGGGAAAAAATATGGGTTCAGAATGTTAAATTTACACAGTCACAAAATCTACGAGAAAATTTTTATAAAATGTTTTATAGATGGCATTTAGACCCCAAGAAATTGCCTTGTATGTACCCTAATGTGCAGCCAAAATGTTGGAGATGTGATTGTTTAGATGCTACATATTATCATATATGGTGGACTTGCAAAAAGGTGAGGGCTTTTTGGATAAAAATTTGGTGGGTTATGCAAAATGTTTTAAAGAAAAAAATACAATTTTCTCCGCAATTTTTTTTATTGGGTATAGCTAAAGATTTTACATTGGGTGAAACAAAACTGATTTTGTATATGGTGACAGCAGCTAGGTTGTTGATTGCCCAATATTGGAAGAGTGATGTCTTACCGACGGTGGACCAATGGACTCAGAAGATGGCTGGATTTGCAGAAATGGCGAAGATTTCAGCTTTTTTTAAAGATCAGACCCATGAGAAGTATATACAGGATTGGAATAAATGGATTGAGTATGTACAGAATAAGTATCAGATTAGAAAATATCATGTAGCTTTCAGCTGAGGGGGATTGATGATTACATTAGCAAATAGTGAAAAGATATGGAAGGATGATTAACATATATATTGTTTGGAATTATTAGTATTGCATATAATGGAAGTCAAGGGGGTTGGGAGGGAAAAGGGTGGGGGGAGGGCTAGGGTCGGATTGGGAGGGAATTACATTTTTTGCATATGTACATGTATTTTATAATGCTGGGGAAGGGGGGGAAACGGGGGGGGGAATTTGTATGCGAAAAACTTTTTCAATAAAAAAAAACAGTCCATCTTCTTCTACTGCATGTATTCCTCACCAATTCCCATCTTGTTTTAATTGCAGCTCATTTTGATTAAAGAGAAGTAGTGCTATGTGTACCCAACTTCACAGGCTTTTATTTATCAAGTTTATCATATTTATCAAGTTTCAAATGAAGATAACTTACACATTGTTTTTTCACAATAATCTCTGTGTAGATATCTACAAGGTCGGGACAAGATCTGAAAAGCTGGTGAAATATCATGATTCAGATTCCACTCTTTTATATGTGGTTTGGCAACACATAAATATACAAAAGAGATTTTTGTATCATACAGATTTTTACACATTATACTTCCACTTCTCCACTGATTCCAACACAGCTTGAAATCTGATGACTTCAATAAACTGGTAACTTATATAGAAAGCATGCACTGAAACATGGGCTTTCCCTCCGAAGATGGCCTTGTTCAATACATGGATTTGTAGGAGATGACTGTTTTCAGCAAGCCATTGATGATCACATGCCTACATTTATTTGTGCCAAGGCAGGGAAAATTCCTACACCTTCCAAAATTTCTCTTTCCAAATTTCTTATTGACCAAGTAAATTAGATGGCAGTATCACAGCCCACATTAGCTACATTGGCTTATTTCCCACATCTCTTTTGCTCATTAGAAGAAAATGATGGAGATAGCTCAAAACATTTCTACTTTGCCACATTTTTGCAAGGCTGAGGCATATTAAGAATCACATTCCCAACTGAGCATGGCTGTTCTTATTTCTTGCATATGTTATTTTTTGTCACAATTCTTGCAAGTTGAACAAATAAGATTAAAGCAGTGATTTTTGCATTTTGAGAATTTCAGACAAATGAAGGACCAAATTGGAACACTTTGCCTAGGACTTGAACATCTTGAATCAGCGGATAGTCATTGACATGATCACAATAGGAATTGGAAAATTATTAACAGTGCAGTCATTAAGTGAAGCATTTTACATTTTTTGCCATGATCATTAAACAAATCTGTGTTCATTAAATGAGATATCACTGCAACTTGCAACCTCCAGCTGACTTCCCCATTGACTTAACTCTTTGGAAGCTGTGAGTGTGCAGGCCACCCGGTAGGTATCATGTAGCAAGAGGTGCTGGGTGGGTGCTCTCTTGCGAGTGGGCTCCCGAAGAGCCAGGCACAGGGATGTGAGGATGCGGGCATGGCCTCGGGCGAAAAGCTGATGAGTGGCTGTGTGGTGCTGACACAGCAACGCAACACAGCAGCATCCATGAGCACCTCCAAAATAATAAGACCCCCTCCAAGCCCTTATTTCAGGGTTCAAAAGAAAATAAGACCCTGTCTTATTTTGGGGAAACACGGTACCTGTATGAATCATAGACCCCATTTCTACGTGGCAACAAATTAATAGACTTCAAACTTTAAGCCTGTTCAATATATAACTAACTAGTAGCCAGCATGGATTTGTTAAAGACAGAACATGCCAAATCAATCTTTTGTTCTTTGATAAAGTCCCTAAATTAGTAGACCAGCGAATTGCTGTGGACATAGTATACTTAGATCTCAGCAAGGCATTTGACAAAGTAGACCACAATCTACTTCTTGGTAAATTAGAAAAATGTAGAATAGACAATATCACCATCAGATGGATTTGTAGCTGGCTGACAAACTGTACTCAATGAGTAGTCCTTAATGGTATTACATCCACATGGAGAGAAGTAAGCAGTGGGGTACCACAAGGCTCTGTTTTAGGCCCAGTACTCTTCAATATATTATAAATGACTTAGATGAGGGGATAGAGGGGAACTCATCAAATTTCAGATGATACTAAATTGATAGGAATAGTCAACACCCCAGAAGACAAACTCAGGATCCAAAAAGTTCTTGACAAACTTAAACAATGGGCCCTATCCAACAAAATGAATTTTAATGTGGAGAAAAGCAAAGCTTTACATTTAGGCAGGAAAAACCAAAGGTACAAGTACAGATTAGGTGAGACTTGGCTCAAAAACAGTAACTGTGAGAGGGACCTTGGAGTCCTAGTGGATGATCATTTGAATATGAGCCAGCAATGTGCAGCAGCAGCAACAAAATTTAATATAATCCTGGGTTCAGTGGTGGGATTCAAATAATTTAACAACCGGTTCTCCACCTGTTGTAAGTGTGATTCTGCAATGGTTGTAAGTGTGAAAAATGGTCATAAATCATTTTTTTCAGTGCCATTGTAACTTTGAATGGTCACTAAATGAATTGTTGTAAATCAAGGATTACCTGTAGAAAAATACAAAAAGCTTGTTTACTTGCAAAAAAGATGCCCTAAATACCAATCATTAGATTAGAAATACCTGCAAGCCAGAGTTACAAATCAGGCAGGGTGCCAGAGCATCTTGAGGAATTAAAATAGTTAAAATGCAATGATAACTATCAGCAGCCAACTCTTGCTCAAAAAGTGAAACTCTTTAGCAGAGAGGTCATTTAAGCTCTTCAGAAAGTGGGTGGGCATATTTGGGCTACAAAATGCAGAGCTAAAGAGACAATTTAACAAATTATATAGGGGACCCAGGTTCAAGCCTCCCAAGCTTGCAGGATCACAATAAAATTAGTACATGCCACAGATATCTAAATAAACTTCAAGCCTGGTGCCATGTTACTAAGCCTTATTATCATGAGAGAAAACTAAAATAAATTGGAGGGAGGATCCACACCCCTACCTCCTTTTTTTAAAATCTTACTGTCAGTGAACAATCATGTGCCTTGGCCACTCTGAAGCAATGCAAGAGACTCCTGTCCCAAAGGTGCTTTTTCAAGAAGCAACTGGACTTTCTGGAATGCAAGAAAGTCCAGTTGCCTCTTGAAAAAAGCACCTTTGGGACAGCCACGATGACTGAAGAATCCCCATAGAGAAGAGACTCCTGTGCTCAATGAACTGACAAAGCACCCTTTCACACCCAGGAGAAGCAAACCTTAGATCCATTTGCACCACTTAAAGATACCAGCTGGTTTCACTCATCTCACAAGATTTCCTAAGGAAACCATCCAGATTTAAGGAAAGATCATATGCCCCCAGAAAGGCAGTAAAAAAATCAGTGCCAAGCTTGCATCCTGCCTCTTGGAAGTACACCCCAAAAGGATAGTCCCAGGAACCACTAAAGCAGTGTAAAAAGCTTAAAACAACCCTTCCCCTTTAAGAAAGTCAAGCCCCTCCAGAGAAGCAGCTCAGGTGACAGAAAGTCTGGGCATACTGCCAAGTAGTATTAGATGTTACAATGTAATAAGGCTTCACTGGGAGGCAGTTTCTATAAGCAGGGCAATAAAGATAAGGATTAGGCTAGAACAGGGGTCTGCAACCTTAAACACTAAAAGAGTCATTTGGACCCATTTCCCATAGAAAAGAAAACCTGGGCTGGTGTGGCCAACTCAACCTCACTCCCACCCAGACACATGACACACCCAGCCAGCATTTTGTGGCTCAGGGTGTTTTCTGTGGGAAATGGACCTCTCTTTCTCTTTCTCCCTACCTCTCTTTTCTTTTCTTTTCTTTCTTTCTCTCCCCTTCTCTCATGTCCCCCTTTTCCCTCTCATTCTCTCCCTCCAGCTCTCTCATTTCTGTGTCCCTCTCCCCTCTCTTCCCTTCTCTTTCAATTGTTTCTCTCTTTCTCCTCTCTCTTGTTCTCTCCCTCATCATTTTCTCATTTCTCTTTCTCATCTCTCTCTTTTTCCCTTCCTCTCTCTCTTCCCCTTGCTCTCTTTCCCTCCTGCTCTCTCCCCCCCTCATGTATTTGTGTGTTCCCTTTTGGCCCATTTCCAAAAACAGGCGAGGGTTGGTGGTTTTTTGTTTGTTTGTTTGTTTTTTTTGTTGATGTTCTTTCTTCTTCTTTGGGTGCTTTTTACCATATAATTTAAATCAAGAGTCATTTCAGGTTCCCAGATAAATGAAGCTCTTTCGTCTCCCTGCAGTGGCTCCCTGCTGGCTGGCTGGCCCCACCCCTCACCCTCCCCTCCCAGTCACTCTTCGCATGGCCTGAGAAAGTAAGGGTGACAGTGGGGATGGAGACCCGCTCTATATTCCAGAGTGGGAGGGAAGTGCCCCTGTACTTGCCTCTCATCTTGTGGGAGCTTCTTCCAGCGCTTATTGGTACTGCGTGCACCTTGGTCGCTCAGGGAGACGTGAAGGTGAGGGTCGGGGCCAGCCAGCTGGCAGGGAGCCAGAGCAGGGGGATAAAAGAGCAGCATGTGGCTCGGGAGCCGCACGTTGCTGACACCTGGGCTGAAAACAACACCAGAATGTTTCCTTCCTGCATTCCTGACAGGATTAGCCCTGTAAAATGGAAAAAAACAAAAGGCTGTTGGAAGGATATTTCTTCCAACAACCGGTTCTCCAAACTGCTCAGAAAGTTAACAAACGGTTCTCCCGAATAGGTGTGAACCAGCTGAATCCCATCACTGCTTGGGTTGTATAAACAGAGACATAGAATCAAGATCATGTGAAGTATTGGTGCCACTTTACAAAACCCTGGTAAAACCACTCCTGGAATACTACAAAAAGATGTTGAGACTTTGGAAAATGTTCAGAGAAGAGCAACTATGATGATCAAAGGCCTGGAAATTAAACCATATGAAGAACAGTTGCAGGTTTTGGGTCTGGCTAGTCTAAAGAAAAGAAGAATTAGGGTGACATGATAGCAGTATTCGAGTACTTGAGGGGCTGCCACAAAGAAGAGGGAGTCAAATTATTCTCCAAAGCACCAGAGAGTAGGACAAGATGCTCCTCTATACAGCGCCAGCTACTTGCTTGTACTGTTCAGTGTATGTTGTTCTTGCCTGCCACTAGTTGCCATTGTATAATACTATTTCTGAGGCCTCCCTGCTTACCTTGGGTCCTGTTAATTTCATCTGCTAAGTAAAATCCCCCGAGTGAAGTTTTATTTTTATTTGGTTAAACTCAACCATTTATAAAATGATCCTATCTCCTTAGATGTGTCACATATATGGGGTAAGTAAGTTAACTCAATTGTTCATTTGAATGATACCAAATTTCTTGAAGTACTCAGGAAATGAATATAAAGATGAATAGAGATCACCCCATCTTCTTAACAGAGATCTGTTTTGGAACTTAGAAACAATAGATTCAAATTGAGGTCTAGATAGAGATTAAGAACTGGAAAAATAATGCTCTGTTCTCCAACAGTTTGGGACTGAATCTTTAGTCCCCGACCTACCTTGGAGTGAAATGAAATTTGCAAGCTAGATTGATGAGGAAGATTTGAGCTACTGTACATTCCTTCAAATCCTGAAAATTAAAAGGAATGATAGAAAAATGTCTCTTATATAAAACAATTTTATTACATTTCACGTGCATAATGTGATTTCAAACTAAACATTTTAACTAGCAACTGTTAGGACTGATTTGTTGTTGTTCACCTCTGAAGTGGCTGCTATATTATCACAGGATTTGCTTGCGAGTTAATATAAATGACAGGCAGATGTCAATTTAAATCTGAGAAATAGAGATCCGCTTAAGTATTTGAACCTGGAGTTAAAAAGTCTGTCTTGACTTCTGTCTGAATGATTGGATGCTGAATATATCTCTACCCATTATGGCAAAGTATGGAAACAGGATCTTTCTCCTCCATATTGAGATCAGCATTTGATGACACTGACTCTTTGAAAGTGAATTCAAGCAGAAATGATATTCCATTGATTTATCTGTCACAATTACTTATTGATTCTGAGGAATGTTATGACTAATATCCAATTATTATTTACCAACTCTGTCAAGTACCCCAGTATAACAGTCAATTTGAACAACTAGGAGGAATATATTACAGCCACACTTCTAAGGCTGTGGGATTTTTTCCATTTCAGAATATTACCTTCCTGAGACTTCATACTTTTGTTATGGCTGCAATTGATTATTATCATTCTCTTCTAGCTGAACTCCCAGATCAGATTCTATGTAATTTTTGGCTTAGATATAATTCTGTTGCTTGAATTTTATTTATTTATTTTATAAGTACTAAGATTTGTCCTGGTCTCTCAATCATCTTTAGCAACATTTTCTTAAACATGGTCTAAAGCACCCTGTTATTAACACCAGCTGCCTGCAATTATTGCAGGTTCGAATCTCACCAGGCTCAAGGTTGAATCAGCCTTCCATCCTTTCTAAGGTAGGTAAATTGAGTTTGTGGGGGCAATAAGCTGACTTGTATAAATATACAAAAGTATGAAGGCTATTGCTTAGCGCATTGTAAGCCTCCCTGAGTCTCCGTAGAAGGGCGGCATATAAATCAAATAAATAAAAAAAACTTCTGGATGTTTTGGTCACAATGATTTTTCAGAGCTTGCTGCTTTGATATCAAAAGGATCTTATGGTAAATGTAGGTGTCACTCAGAGTTCAATGCAAAAATTAATATCCTAATTTAAATTCCGTTGTCACTCAGTTTCAACTGAAATTGAATTTGAGCAAATGTGGATGTTCTTCCTTAGACAAACCTTTAGAGATCTGAGGAAAGTTAATATATGGTTTCTCATAATTTTCTTTGATAAACATGGATTATCAGAAGTATTACTTCTTTAGTAAGTCACTGAATGTGATGTCTCTAGAAAAACCTTCCCTTTTACTTCATGTTGTTGTAGGTGACAATTTGCAAGAAAATGTGTGCAGTAGAGATGGTGATATCCAGTGACAGGGAAAAAAAATCCTACTATACCATGGAGGAGAACAAATTTTTCTCCTTTATCCTGAGTTTCTGGATACTTCTCTTTTTCCTGTAAAATATATGAGTGTCATTGGGCAATGAGAAGAAGGTCAAGAAAAAAAGAATGAAACAAACCTATAGAGTACTACAAATATTGCTAGAACAAGGATAAAGTATCATACTACTATAATTTCCAAACAGCCACATGAGTAATGTTTGATGTAATAGGATAAAGGCTTGGCTCAGTTTGACATCAGCTGAAAAGCCCCATGGAGGAAGAAGGCTTTCGTCTCCTTTTCATGTAAGCTGTATACTAAGAACCACCTGCAATTTACCTTCATTCCTCCTCTTCAAGAGAGAATGAGCATTTATTTGTCTTTAGGCATTTTGTACTGAAGAGGTTTCATTCTTCATATATCCTGTTTCTCTGTGTGCATGCATATATATATGCGTTCAAAGGCATATAAACTATGAATTCTTTTATTATAACAAACAATGAAAGAACAATAGGCATATGTGTGACATATATTGGTCCAATTATATTTGCTTTTTCAAATGCTCAATTGTTTTCCAATCATTTTATAAAACAGAAATGAAATGTCAAGAGCAATTGATGTACATATTCTGAAAATGATCATTCTGGTTATATGCCTATAATGAAGTTTTATGAAAATATAGTGTCTTAAAATTCTACAACAATAGATGCACTGCCAGCTGAATATGATGCTTAAAGAATAACAGCACTTTTTGTTTAATTATCCAAATGTGATGCACTAATATAGGCCTTTACTCTTTCCTATATTCCAAAATTGTTTAGACAGCTACTAGAATTTTATATGGTGATAGAGGCATATAGGCATACTGTGAAATTTGTACAAAGAAATAGTTTCCGTACATATCTAGTTGCATCAATTTTTGAAAATTTTCTAGCCTTAAAAATAAGTTTGCCATATTCTTGTCAGATCCCTAAAAGTGATACTGCCATTCAGGTGGAGGAAGGGGGAGACTTGGATTCGATTTACTAGCATGATCTGTAGCATCAGATATTTTACAACCTATATCCTGGCGCCAAACAGCCCTGAGATCTCCTTTACCTGCAGGAATTTTTATGATAGCCATGTGGGTTGTCTCACTTTAAAGTAAATGGTGGGAATGCATGTTTGTTTGGGTTCTCATAGGAAATAGTAAAGAAAACATCTTCACACTTGCGTATTGGCTAAAATCTGCATTCTGACTTAAAGGGAGGGGTCTCTACCACTTTAATCCTACTGCTTTGCCTAAGGGTATTCAGATCTTGCTTTAGCTGGATGGCTTTCACTTCTGCTTAATAAAAGAAATCCTTTTGAACAACCACGTTTCAAGAGTTCGTACTTTCTTAAATTGGAAGGAGAGGCGATCCTTACAATTCTGGTTGTGTCTAAAAAATTAACTTGAGAAGATAAAGCATAAGGAAATTTGAGACCAGTAAAACATAGTGACTAAATTAGTAGACCAAAGAAATACTGTGGACATAATATACTTAGACTTCAGCAAGGCGTTCAACAAAGTAGACCACAATTTACTTCTTGGTAAGCTAGAAAAAAGTGGGATAGATAGCATCACTACCAGATGGATTCATAACTGGCTGACAAACTGTACTGAACAAATAATCCTTAACAGGTCTACATATGAATGGAGGGAAGTAAGCAGTGGGGTACCACACTTAGGTCCAGTACTCTTCAATATCTTTATAAATGACTTTCCGTGTTTCCCTGAAAATAAGACATGGTCTTATTTTCTTTTGAACCCCGAAATAAGGGCTTGGCCTTATAATCGGGGAGGGGAGGTCTTATTATTTTGGGGGTGGAGGAGGCGGCGAGCGTGGGACTAGATGTCCCATCATCGCTGCTGCCTCCCCTTCCTGTTCTTCATGCTGGCCGAGTGGCTGGCTGCTGCTGCCCTGAGGTGTCCCGCCGCCACTGCTGCCTCATGGAGCAGGACTCTGCAAGGCTTGTTGTGCTGTTTCACGCACAAATTGCAGCACCACCGCGAGCTTCATCATACCAGCACAGCTGGCATCCTGCCGCTCACAGCTGTGCTGGTATGTTGAACCTTGCAGCAGTGCTGCTGTTCATGCATGCAATGGCACAAGCTTTGCAGAGTGCTACTCCACAAGGCAGCAGTGCCAGCGGCACAATGAGTTTCACAAAGACTCGTTTCTGACAGGTGGGGCGGGGGAGAAGCGAGATATGTGGAGCATGATGTGACTCACCTTGCCATCTCTTCTTTCCCCCCTCCCCCCTTGCTGGGCATGGCAGGGCTTCTGCCCCTTTCTTAGTCACCCAACCCCTTTAGGGATGCAATTTGGAGGTGGCAAGTGGGGCAGGCGAGAAGCGGGATGAGCATCTTACCTTTCAAGTTCCGTGGCATTCCAATTTTTTTTATATTCTAGTCTTAGAAAAAAGATGACTTTGGTTTCATTACTGCTACAATGATTGAGCACCACATATTGCTTTTGTAAGGGTAACAAACCTTTTAACTTTTATGTTTCAGTTTTATGACCCTCATATACAATGCTGTGCTTATATTACATGAAAGTATATTTTCTTCCTGCTTAACAGTGAGACTCAATTGGTAGACCTGCTTTGTTGTTGTTCCATCACTAAAACCTTTCTCATTTCTCTATTTTGTATTGTTTTTAATTTAATTTAGTTTTATCTCTCCTGTGACTTTTCTACTGCTCATTGTATATTTCTTTTAAACTATTCTATTGTATTCGTATTGTGTTTTTATTACTTTTGCAAACTATCCTGGGAAATCATTTGAAGGTTGAGGTAAAAACATCTCTAATAAGTAACTCAAAAGCTTCTAAATTTTTCTAATTCCCCATGTTCCTTCTATCTTCAAAGATAAGCTAATAAGGAATCTGAGACATAGGAAACAAAACTATGGGTGCCTCTTGGTAGTGGCAAGATTAAGAATTCTATTCCCAAGACTCACAAAAGTTATTTTAAAAAAATAAAAGATATTTAAAAATTTCTAGCACTTGCAAAACATAGAGATATGGTGGATGGCTCGATTTTGCTCATAGAACACAGAATAATAGGGTTGAAAGGGACCTTGGAAATCTTCTAGTCCAACCACCTGCTCAAGCCAGAAACCTCATATCATTCCAGAAAAATGGCTGTCAGTCTCTTTTTGAAAACCTCTACTGATGAAGCATCCACAGTCTCTGGAGGCAAGCTGTTCCATTAATTAATCACTGAGAGGAAACTTCTCTTTAATTCTATGTTGGGTCTTTCTTTAACAATCTTCCATCCATTACTTTGTGTCCTGCCCTCTGATGCTTTGGAAAATAAGTTGACCCACTCTTCTCTGTGACAGCCCATCAAGTACTGGAAGACTGCCATCATATCACCCCTAATCTTTCTTTTCCTTAGACTAGACATACCTAGTTCCTTCATTTGTTCATCTTATAGTTTAGGCTCCAGACTCCTTATCATCTTTGTTGCTTTTCAATGTACACTCTTTCTAGGGTATAGTATCTTTTTCGCATTGTGGTGACCAGAACTGGATGCAATATTCTAAGTGTGATCTTACTAGTGCAGGATAAAGTGGTGCTAACACTTCATGTGATCTTGATACTACCCTCTGTTGATGCAAACCTAGGACTGCATTGGCTTTTTTTTGGTACTGCTGGCTCATACTTAAATGGTTGTCCAATAGGACACCAAGATCCATTTTTTTCGATTATTGCTGTTGAGCCAGGTACCTCATATTGTGTACTATGCATTTGATTTTTCTTGCCTAAATGTAAGACCTTACTTTTATCACTGAATTGCATTGACACAAAATTCTTGGAACATATATTTAAGCTTGGAATATATATATGTTCTAGATTATTTGCACATTAGATACTAACTCCCAAATTAGAAAGCTCAAATACAACTGCTATGAACAACATTCTCAGAGACTCTTCCCATCCTGCTTACAATCTTTTTGGACTGTTGCCTTCTGGCAGAAGTTACAGAACAATTAAAACTCAGACCACACATCTTCTGAATAGTTTTTATCCCAGAGCTATAATTGCACTCAACAATGAACTAAAGAGCCCCCATCAGTGAGCCGTTGGACAGCATTACTTGGTCTACTGTGTGGATGTTGAGGGGTGGGGAATTTTTGGTGGGGGGTGTGTGTGTCCGGGGATTGTCATGTGTGTTGGGCTTGGTCTCTGGTGTTATGTGAATTTCATTGTACGGGTATACTGTGTATATACGTACAATGACAATAAACTATTAAATTAAATTAAATTAGGAAGTAACAGTAGAAGAAGAATATCTCTTTCTAATCAAGCTTTCTGAGCTTCTTTAATCTGTGGGTTTGGTTCCTCAGTGTCATAGGGTAACATATGAGCCTTTTTTCTTCATTTTTATGTTATCTTTCCTTTTTTCTTCCATTATGTCAACTAATATGCTATCAATTCAGTTATTTAACTCATAAACCTGGAAACAATATACAGATTCATGGAACATGTATGCTTTATTTGGCACAAAGAATTAGTGTTTTCTGACATTAACTCAGATACAGAAAATAGATATAGACAATGAAATGGAAATGTTTCTAGTTTACCTCAGAATAGACTGTCAGACTTGATTTATAAAGACTGCATTGAAAATCAAGAATCCAAGACTATCTTCGTATAAGTGTTGTGTCACTTTTAACACATCACTTTTTGTTATAACACTTTTTGTTATGTATTCCTGCTATCATGTTAGAATTAAACCATTCTGACATCTTGGCTGTGTTGATTTCATTTTGGTAGCAGGAAGATATAAAGAGGAGAAATGAGATGAATGGCTTTCTAAACTGTCATCTTGAATTTCATTTTGCATATTGTATTGAATATTAAGTTGCATTTGAGAAATGTTTAAAATCCAAAGAGCTGATGAGACTAGATCACTTGAATTATCCATTTTGAAATTAGAATTAGTGAGTGCTTATTAGTGTCTTTCTCCAAGAGCAGCTTACATTTTCTATCACAGTTGTTTTGACTACAAAACTTTGGCTAATCTTTTTAAAGTGGCTTGATTTGCAAGGGAACCTTCTAGGAGAAAATTCAAGATTTAAACTTTTTTAAAAACAAAGCAAAACAAAGCCACAAAAAATTACTTATACAAATTTAACCATTGGTTTAAAGAGTGATGCCATCAAGAGAACTTTGGGTTTCTAGGCCATGGTCTACAATACCTACCAGAAGGGCTTCTGGCAGGGGATGGACTACAACTCAAAAGATTGGGAAGAACTTTTTTGGAAAATATTTTCATCCTAAATGTAGAGAAGAGAACTAGAGAGTCAGCTATACTGGACATAAATCTTATTAATAGGATGAAATGATAGAGGGGAGTTGAAGTTGCGAGAACGATCATAATATTTTGGAATTCGACATAATGCAAGCACAAGTAATAGTGTCTTAGACTTTAAGGGAGCTGATTTTTAAGGAGGGGGGGAGAATTTAGGAGGATTCCATAGATGAAAATCTTAAAGAGGAAAACAACTCAAGAAGCTTGGGAAACTCTGTAAAATGAGAATGTAATAGCCCAATCTAGCACAATACCAGTGAAAAAGAAAAATAAGAGATCCCAGAGAAAATCAGCATGATTGATAAAGAACTCTCTGATAAACTGAGAAACAAAAAGGACAAGTATAAAAAATGGAAAGAGGGACACATAACTAAAACAGACTACCAACAAATAGCCGGTGTCAGGAATTAGGGACTGATTGAACAAAGAAAAAATAATAATCCAATTTACCAAAACAGTATAATAGAAGACAGAATAGGAATATAAGTTAAATTAGGAAAGAAAATGGAAAGACAATACCTGTCTACCCTAGACAGGTTCAAATACTGTAACTAGGACCAGACAGATTACATTCCAGGGTTCTGAAGGAGCTGGAAGATGTGATCTTGGAACCATTGAACAAAATCTTTCAAAGCTCCTGGTGTACCAGGGAACTACCTGAGAACTGGAAAAGAGATGATGTGGTTCCAATCAGTGGTGGGATTCAGCCAATTCACACCACTTCGGGAGAACCAGTTGTTAACTTTCTGAGCAGTTTGGTGAAATGGTTGTTGGAAGAATCATTAGGGCAGAGAACTGGTTGTTAAATTATTTGAATCCCACCACTGATTCCAATCTACAAAAAAAAAGAAAAAAACGGATCCAGGAAACCACAGATCAATGAGCCTGATATTAATAGCTGAGAAAATCCTGGAAAAGATAATCAAGTAACAGATTTGTGAGCACCTAGAAATGAGCAAGTAGAAGCCAGCATGGGTTGTCAAAAACAGATGTTGCCAAATAAACCTTATTCAACAAAGTGACCTAATTAGTGGAGAAAGGAAATGCTTTGGATTTAAACTCCAGAATGCAGAGAACAACAAAGATGATTAGGGGACTGGAGGCTAAACTGTGTGATGAACAGTTGCAGGAACTAGCTATGTCTAATCTAACAAAGAGAGAGATTAGAGGTGACATGATACCAGTCTTTCAATATTTGAGGGGCTGTCACAGAGAAGGGTATGTGGGAGGGGGATCAACTTATTCTCCAAAGAACCTGAGGGAAGGACAACAAATAATGGATGGAAGATTAGCAAAGAAAGATCCAACCTAGAACTAAGGATAAATTTTCTGACTTTGGAAACAAAATCAGTGGAATGGCTTTCATCCAGATGCTGTGGATACACCATCAGCACCAAGGTTTTCAAGAAGCAATTGGTCATTTGTCCAGAATGGTATAGGGTCTCCTGCTCAAGAAGGGGTTTGGACTAGAAGAATTCCATAAAATAAAAATAAACTGATTTAAGGTATTGATCTCTTGTTTAGTTCAACTATTCCAATAAACACCTTCCCCACTGTTTTCAAATTTCAGTTATACCACAATATGAATTCCTGTTGTAATTTGGGATTAAATCACAACTATGTACCTATCATTAAATAAATATGCCTAGCAGTTAATAGATATGTAGCCCTTAATACCAGCTAAGATTGCAAGGGTTGTAGGATTGTTCTCAGGTTTTAATCTTACTATGAATTTGGTCTTACGATAAAGAAATATAGGAAGATTAAATTATTGATTATAGCTTTTCAACAACATAGATGTCAGTAAGTTTGTTAAAAAATATTTACTAATACATTTATTACCCAACTTTATTTTGTACAATTTAAGGCAGCATATATAATGCTTTTCAAAGTCAAGTCTACAATGTAAATCAAACCAAAAAATCAACTCCGTACAAAGGCAAAAACTGCAGGTATTAATACTGGCTATAAAGTCTGACTATTTCCTTCTCCCAGCCACTACATGTGTATTCATGTAGATTAGAAAAGTGTCTGCCTGAGTCTTTTGCCTATGCTGTCATCTTATTTTGTACCTAACCCTTGTCATTTTGGTAATGGACCTGGCCTATCTCTATCAAAGTCATCTTTTTTATTCTCTAAAGCTACTTCCTCCTATTTTCCCCAAACAACAATCCTGTAAGGTGGCTGTGTTCAGAAATAATGGGTGGTTGAAACAATATATGGTTTATGTTCCCGGAAAATTTCTTCTGTTTAATAAATTCCATCAAATTAGTAACTTGCTATTCAGTTGCAGAAGTCTTTGAGTATAAAAATAATTAAAAGATTGATTAATAGATTTTGTTTCAGTAAACGATGATCATTGGTCTGAATTCCAGTTATAAAATTTTATTGTTTGTGTTATTTCAAATGATAGGTGTGGTTATGTAAGTTGTAAAGAAAAATATGATTTGTGGAGAAACACATATACAATCTGTACAAGAGCAACTGCAGATTTAAGGTGTTTAAAAGTATTTGACTGAAAAATTTGACAGTTTACAAGTATTTACAACTGTTTACTATATTACCATCAATCCATACCACTTTAGATATATGCCTATCAATGCCTTAATGAGAAAAATTGTTAAGATGATCTGCTAAAACAAATTATTAATTTTACTTACTACCAAATCCAGATCATAACTTGTTATTCCAGCCTTCTTTATTGTATCTGAGATGCTACTTCTTGATTCAAAACTACAAGAGACCAATATAATAATAACACAACTCCAAGCATGTAAGTTTTTTTAAAAAAAATCTTAGTTATATCATCACATACATTCAATAATCTTTTTAAAACTAATGTTGAATTGATCTACTGTAAATGTCAAAACATAAGATGAAAGATGATGTAAGGTTTCCACTTATTAAACACCAGTGCTTTGTTTGAGTACCAATCTTCTAACATATTTTTTTCTATGAATCTTGATTCAAATAACAACTTTCCACAATACTCTCAGGAAAATGTGAGGATGCCTGCTATGATATGCTTACTGGAAAAATGATTTAAAGTATTTTGGATGTCATTTAAACATAGCATCTCTCTGTTATTAATTAAAGCAACCCATGTTTCTAAAGGCTTTATGTGAGCCTGATAGAAAGATATATGGCTTTAAAGAGCTCCAGTACCTTTAAAGAGCTGGTTTCTTAAAGCAGTCATATCTTAATTCACGTTCACACAAAACATGGTGCTTTCATGAGATCCAAAACACATCTCTTCTTCCCAAGAAAGAGAAAGAGAGAGAGATCATCACAGATACAGATCCATTATTTGGCATACTAGGAAGTAACTAAATATTCATTACATGGCTTCTGTAATCAGACAAAAGCTGTTTGTCAAAGAAATATTGTACATGGAATGAAGAAACAATCAAGTGGAAAAAATTAGTAGGAAAAAAAACAAAATTATTTCACATCGAAAATAGAAATCAGTTCAAGCTTCCATAAATACAATTAAACCTTTTTCAATATAAAGACTTCGTAAGTTCTGTCTGAATTTCAAGTCTGAATTATTGTATTGTTTTCTTTATGGGATAGCATTTGAGCATAATATGGAAATTGCAGCCAGCCCAGAAGCATGGGTACTAAGTGGGGCTTCCTGAAGATTCCTCATATTGAAACATCTGCTCCATTGAGTTCCAAGCCCAATTCCTGGCATCCGCAATGGACTTACTTAGGCTAGGTTAGGATCAAATTACTTGCAGAATAACCTATTCCCATATGGTCCATCTGATATTTTTGAATCATCAATACCTTTTATAGGACCCAACAATGGACACATTTGATAGTTACATTAATTATGCCTTTGTTAGCAGGGTCCATTTATGGAACTAACTACCAATGGGGCTCAACCAAATTCCTTTATTATAGTTTAGAGAGTTGCTCCAAACATTTTTTATTCAGATCATTTTTTAAATTGCTTATAACATTAAAAATGTTTATTATCTCATAATAAATTTTAGGATTTTTTTAAAAGTTATATTCCTGCCCATTCTTCAAGGCTCTGGGTTGGGAACTGAAAAGGTTGGGATGATCTTGCAACTAGTGTGGGAAGTGAAAATATTGAGAGCAACAGTCTTCTCTACCATTGTTCATCAATACACTGGATTACATTGCAATGAGTTTGATCTTTATTATATCTAACCCTCCAAACCTCTGAAGCAGTTATGATTAGGATCAAGTCTCTATTTATGGGTAGAAAGAACAAGCTAGAATATTGATTTCTTATAAAGGGCCTTTGGGAAGAACTGGAAACAGGTATCTTGTCTCAAGGGATAATCATATTATAGAGTAAACCTGAGGAGTATATCCCACTCTGCTTAATGATGCAAGACGTTGTAGCTATATTGCATATAGATGGAAGAATGAGATTCTATCAGTTTAAATACTGGAACTCTAGTTACTGGTTTGCTGTTGCTTTATTTCAAGATTATAACCTTGGACTACATACAGAAGATATTTAGCACACAGTGACATTCCCCCCTATACTGAGATTTAATCAGCCACCATTCCATCTTAAGAAGATACTAACAGAGCAGATGTTTTGGGAACTGAGTCTGCTTGCCTTTCATAGGACACATTGCTGAAAATAAAAGTTAGCTCCAGCTGGTGGGGAAATTTATACTGGAAATGAAAGCACATATAATAAATAGGATGGCATGAAGTGCAGTGGTAAATGCAACATGGAAATTGGAAAGATTAAGAGGAAAGTAATAATGATAAAAGAGAAACAAACAATAGAAACAATTTCCTTAGAATCACAAAACTCACTGAACTAAGGTATTGATGTGATAAACATTAAATATTTCATTTCTAAAGCTTTCTAGATATACTTCAGTGGGACCAAAATTCTGTGTGTGGAGTGCATAGAGAACACAAAGCAAACAACACCTTTCTTATACTCTTATATGAAAGTAAAAATCATTCATCCTGGATTATAAAATAATTGTCCTTTTCCATCCAGCATCAAAGATATACAACTGAATAGTACAGAATATCATTATTATGACCCCAGGTGATGCATTGTAAAGAAAAAAAACTTTTCTGACAGAGAATGCTTTTTTCAACATTTCTATGTTTAGAGTAAGATGTGTTTCATGGGTGTCCCATTTAACATCAACTGCAAACATACATATCATTATTACTGTCACTGACTAGAATACAAGAATCAATAGCATGACTAGATCATATTCAGTATTAACTGGATTTATAGAGATGCAACTATTATCAACTTCCTAGTTATTTCACAAGGTTTCTCCAAGGTAAATCCCTGGAGTAAATAGTACAAATCAATGCATATAGAATAACTTCTTATAAGTGTAAAGAGGAATGAAACAGTTTTCATATTGCTGAAAAGCAGATGGCTATTAGGAATCTTATTAATGTCTCCCTATAGAATTGTTGGCTTTCTTAGTATAAAATTCATTCCTATCTTCTGTTATAATCAGAAATAATACAGACATGGTAGGTGCAGAGGAGAATAGTAAAGAATTTCAATTTCTTAAGTACCACTGATAATATCCATTCTGACTCTGTGGGAAGAACAGGTGCATCCTTAGTATCACAACTGTAGTTTGGGTAACTAAATTTGAAATTTTAAAAAAAAGAATCAAAATGTTTCCCGACTTAGAACCAAGAACTCTTTGTAGAAACATAATGGACTTCCATTTGCCCGAGGAAAATCTAATAGATAGATCTAATTTTTAGAACCAGTTTGATGTAGTAGTTAAGGTACCAGACTAGAAACTAGGATACTGTGAGTTCAAATCCCACCTTAGTCATAAAAGGCAGCTGGGTAACTTTGGGCCAGTTAGTTTCTCTCAGCCCAACCCACCTCACAGGGTTGTTGTGGGGAAAATAGGAAAAGGAAGGTGTGTTGGATATGTTCGCCACCTTGAGTAATTTATAAAAAATAATAAAGGCAAGATAAAAATAAAATAAAATAAAATAAAATAAAATAAAATAAAATAAAATAA
>WNWU01000006.1:50775534-50848235 GCA_012654045.1 Ptyas mucosa | reverse complement strand
AATAAAATAAAATAAAATAAAATAAAATAAAATAAAATAAAATAAAACTTTATATCCTTTAGACTAAGCTGGATTAGACTAGACATTTACTATTCTGGGAACATGGAATTAATTTCACAAACCTTAGAAATGACTTTTTGACTATTCATTTTAATACTTCATCTTGAGGTTTGTGGCTAAGTAAAATAGTGTAAAATGCATTTCTGGATATCTTGGCAATTATTAATGAAGGGACTGACAAAGCTGTTTCTCTTTCTATATCACCCATACATTTATAAGCAATTTTATTCCACCCAATAAATATTATTTATTTCCTACTTCAAATCAATATCTGCCTTTCTGCCTTTTCTCTACATCATAACTGTAGGTTATGGAAGTATAGGAAATATATGTCCTATATATGTGTCTCAGTCAGAAAAAAGAAATCAAGGGAGCCACTGGCATAAAGGTGGAAAAACAGGAGCACTAGAAGATCCTATGCAGACTTTTTTCCCAATTCTGGAATAACAGACTTTGCTGCTTTGAAAATATACTGGTGTTAATGAAGTGGAAAATGATTATTAAAGCTGATTATGAAATTTCATCTATGTATTGTAACTGAAGCCGTCTTTCAATACAGTTGGAAATTTTTGTATTTGTGTATGCTTTCAAGTAAGCATTGACTCAGAATTACAGAATAACAAAGTTGGAAGAGACCTTGGAGGTCTTCTAGTCAAACACTTTGTTCAAGCATGAGATCCTATACGATTTCAGACAATAGCTGTCTTCTTGAAAATCTCCAGTGATGGAGAAACCCACAACTTCTGGGACAAGTCATTCCACTGATTAATTGTTCTCAGTGACACAAAATTTCTTCTTAATTCTAGATTAGTTCTCCAAGTTATAATCTTTCATTCATTACTTCTGTCCTATCCTCAGGTGCTTTGGACTCGCTCATCTCTGCGACAGCCTCACAACTGTTCATCATATTTTTTTTTAAAATTTGATTTATATGCCGCCCTTCTCCAGAGACTCAGGGCGTCTAGAGGGTTTTAGCCTCTAGTCCCCGAATCATTTTTGTTGCTCTTCTGGACACAGTATTCCAAGTGTGGTCTTATTAGTGCAGTATAAAGCAGTACTAACGTGATCTTGATACTATGCCTCTGTTGATGCAGTCTAACACTGCAATGGCTTTTGTAGCACCTGCAGCTTACTGCTGGCTTATACTTAGGTGATTATCCAATAATACTCCTAAATACCTCTTACCTGTTGAGCCAGGTATCACCTATTCTATATCTGTGCATTTGTTTTTTCTTGCCTAAGTGTAAAGCCTTATTTTTCTCACTATGAATTTCATTTTGTTGGATAGAACACAGTGTTCAAGTCTGTTAAGATCCTTCTGGATCTTGAGCCTATTTTCTAAAGTGTTCGCTATTCCTCCCAGCTTAGTGTCACCTGAAAATTTGATGAGTCCCCCCTTCTATCCCTTCATCTAATTTAGGGATGTCAAACTCAAGGCCTGGGGGCTGGATCTAGCCCATGGGGTGCTTAGATCTGGCCCATGGAGCCGCCCTGGAAACAGGGAAGGACTGGCTCATGGTGCTTTTGCCAGTGAAAATGGAGCTCGGGAAGGCTGCATGTGGTGCCCCTGACACGAGTGATGTTGAGCTGGCCACACCCATCCTGGCCACACCCACCCTGGCCCCCTGAGGTCAAATACAACTCTGATGTGGCCCTCAATGAAATTGAATTTGACACCCCTGATCTAAATCATTTATGTGGAAGAGTACTGGTCTAAGACAGAACCTTTATACCACTGCATGTTTTTAGCCTGGTGTTTTAACCACTATTACCAAACTGGCTTTCAACATAGTCAGTAAATTTGCTACATGTGGATGTAAAACTGTAATAAATTACTGTTTGAATTTATGGAAGTTTGGTCTTGTCTCTACAGTTTCTAATTTTGCCAATATGGGAAATAATGTACCATTCTTATATTTTTCAGTACAGGTAGATGGACTAGTTTCACTCTTTTAGCACACAAGTCAAAGAGATGGAGGGAACAGGCACAGAATAAAGTGGCAGGACTTATGATGCTATCAGACCCGATGAAATTATGATCACACTTTTCCACAGTACAACAGGCCAATTGACCAACTGTCCAAAATCTGTCTCAATATGTGACTATCTCACTCTGTAAAATTCTGAGATATCCCAGAGATGGTTGTTATGATAGGAACTGTCAACAGCAGCAGAAGAAAAGGTATCTCATTTAAACAATGTAGGGACACCACTGGGTGAAAAGGTAGAAATTTAAGCTCAGCCTTACCACACACAATTACAGAGCTTAAGAAATAAAACTCTCAGGCTAAGACAAAATGGCACTGCTTTGGGAGTCAATTTGCAACAAAATTGAAAGCCAGGATACCACTGGAAATCAGAAACTTCTGAGGAGGACAAGAGGGGACAAATGATGAAAGGGGTATCATGCTGTCACAATTCATGTTCTGACCCTTTTGTACATGTTTTGTAATGTTGCACAAAAGTATTTAAGTGTTGTAACTTGTGTTAAAACATCATTACTTTTGTTTTGTTCTTTTGGCAAAAGAGCCAGATTTTATGAGTGTCTCTCCTGGAAATGTAATAACAAAATGGGAATGGGGAAAATATTTATAAAAAAACTTTAATCTTCATGATCCAGTAATTAACAGAATAACAAAATAACAGAGTTGGAATGGACCTTGGAGATCTACTATAATTGATTTTATATAAACCAGTTGTGTTTGCCTGAGGGGATCAAGAACTACATTTGATCTTAGCCAAAGGGCCAGCGAGTATGTTAATGATACTGGCTATTTTCCTAGTCTTAGAATATTCATATATTCTATTCACCTCCATTTATAGAAAATAAAGGTTTCCAACTATCACTACATATAACTATCTTTCTTACTAATATGCACTCTAGGTTGCTCTCAAAAATAAACTGGTTGATCATTTATGAGCAGACATATTTTTCTTAAATGAAAAGTTTGATGTCAGTGAATGGCTGTTTATATTTAATAACCTCTTCACCAAATTATTATTTGAAATATATATATATGCCAATTTGAATTATAGTGTGTTGAATTGAATGTATGTGTGTGCATAGCTTGGCATATAGATATATAAATACATACAAACCATACACACATACAATAAACACATACTGTATGTATGCACATACATTCACCTTCAGCTGGGGTGCCTTAAGCCATTCGTAGGGGAAGTCTGAGTATTTAGGCCTATGTAGATGACTTCATCCAGTTAACTAGGACTGAAGTAGGCTAAGTATGATAATGGATAATGGCCAAAAGGATTAAGAATTATTTGGGACAAAACTAGGACTCTGTGCTTTGCTATGCTATGTAAAGTTTTTGTTGGAAGTGTCACTGAACTAATCAAATGTAGTAACTACATTCCTGATAACTACACTGGCACATCCACATTGTTTTCTTAAAAATTACACAGTACAGGTTTGTCATTGCCTTCCCAGTCTAGCCTACACTTCTGGATCTCCTACTGGTTTCCTATCCACTTATTAACTAAATTTAAATGTTCTTATTCAATATTAGCTAAGGTTGCCTAGATACACTTCCACCATAATTCAGTTATTGCCACACAGTGTTAAATGTTTTTAAGTCTTTTCAGTGGGCAATTACAAAATTTAAGCCAACTATATAACTTTAAGGAGATTAAAGTTATGAGTCAGATTCTGCATAGTATCCTGTTTAGGGCATACTAATAAGAAAGACCAAATTTGTGGAATATTTGTATATTTATTTATAACATATTTTTGGCTGTCCAAGAAATATGTTGTAAAACAAATCAGAAACAAGAACAGTATCCATTATATGTCATGTCAAAAAGACAATAAGAAAATAGGGTATTTAATGGCTCCATCATGGAAAGAAATACAAATTCTTATTTGAACATAGAAAACTATCCCTTTCCTCTTTCCTCAAACACATGCTGTTGTTTAGATGATTTTTTAATAAACTTAATCAGATGTATTGTTTATGATGCTCTACAATATTATTTTAATATTGTGTAATGAATGAGGATACGACAGATTTCAACATCCATATTAACAATTTCTGCTTTTTATAATTCAGAAAACTATAGTTAGACTGAAGATATGCAAATTATTCATTTTACAAATCTCTCTGAATATTTTCCTCCTGAGTTTATGGTTGGGCATAGCTTTATATCCAACATGACTACTCTTTTTTTTTTTATTGAAAAAGTTTTACACATACAAATTCCCCCCCTTTCCCCCCTCCCTTCCCCAACATTATAAAAATACATATACAAAAAATATAATTCCCTCCCAGTCCCCCCTAACCCTCCCCCACCACCCCTTTCCCTCCCCTTCCCCTTGACTTCCACTATATGCAATACTAATAATTCCAAACAATATATATGTTATTCATCCCTACTTTTTCTCTATTTACTAACTCATCAATCAATCCCCTTCAGCTGAAAGCTACATAATATTTTCTAGTCTGGTATTTATTCTGTATATAATCAATCCACTTTTTCCATTCCTGTATATAATTCTCATGCGTCTGGTCTTTTAAAAAAGCTGAAATCTTCGCCATTTCTGCAAATCCAGCCATCTTCTGAGTCCATTGGTCCACCGTCGGTAGGGCATCATTCTTCCAATACTGAGCAATCAATAATCTGGCTGCTGTCACCATATATAAAATCAATTTTGTTTCTCCCAGTGTGAAATCCTTAACTATACCTAGTAAAAATAATTGCGGAGAAAATTGTATTTTTTTCTTCAAAACATTTTGCATAACCCACCAGATTTTTATCCAAAAAGCCTTCACTTTCTTACAAGTCCACCAAATATGATAATATGTAGCATCTAAACACTCACATCTCCAGCATTTTGGTTGAACGTTAGGATACATGCAAGACAATTTCTTGGGATCTAAATGCCATCTATAAAACATTTTATAAAAATTTTCTCGCAAATTCTGTGACTGTGTAAATTTAACATTCTGAACCCATATTTTTTCCCAAGTATCCATCATAACTGGTTGAGAAAAATTCTGTGCCCATTTAATCATACAATCTTTAACTAACTCATTTTCTGAATCCCTTTCTAGCAAAACATTATAAACTCTCTTAATATGCATTGGACCTGTCTCTTTTATCTGTCTAACCAATTCCACTTCATATTCCATAAAACCAGTTTGTTGATCTTCTTTCCATCTCATCTGCAATTGATTATACTGCAACCAAGTCAGAGAAATCCCTTCTTCCAACAGCGTTTCCAAAGTCTTCAACTGCCATCTGCCCCCTTCAGTATAAAGTAGCTCTTTGTATAAAAACCCCCCGAGTGACTTAATATTTGTATTCCACATGGTATCAGCAAGATCCAGCCAAAACGGAATCTTATAATCCCAATTGGTTCGGTGCTTCTTCCAAGTTCTCATCAGGGCGTTTCTAAGTATATGACTATTAAACACTTTATCCACTTTGTGATCATAAAATAAGTATGCGTGCCATCCCCAAACAAGGTCATGACTTTCTATATTCAACAAATCAGTCTTTGTTTTTCCAAACCAATCACTTATTTGTGTCAATGCAGCTGCTTCATAATATAATCGAAGGTTTGGAAGTTTAAGACCACTCCTCTCACGAGTATCTTGCATAATTTTCAGTTTCACTCTCGGTTTTTTATCATTACAAACAAATTTATTCACTCCCTTTTGCCATTCTAGCAACGGTTTATCAGATTTGAGCACCGGTATCATTTGAAATAAGAAAAAAAATCTGGGTAAGACATTCATCTTTACTGCTGATATTCTTCCAAGTAAAGATAACTGCAGTTTCTTCCAAGTTTGCATATCTTTTTGTATCTTTTGCCACAGAACCTCATAATTGTTTTGAAACAGTTTTGTATTTGAGTCTGCGACTTGTACTCCTAAATATTTGACCTTTGAGACAATTTCGAAACCTGCCATTCTTTCCAGTTCCTTTTTTTTTTGCTCTCTGTCAAATTTTTAACAATCATTTTAGTTTTTTTCTGATTCAGTCTAAAACCAGATACCATGCCATATTCTTCTATAATGTCTTTCATCTGAATTATTGATTTCACTGGCCGTGTTAGGGTAACAACCAGATCATCTGCAAATGCCCTAGTTCTGTAATCCTCTTGCCTTATGACTATTCCATTCAAAGAGTTCGAATCCCGTATTGTGTTCAATAAGACTTCGAGAGTTAAAATAAATAACAGTGGGGATAGTGGACAACCTTGTCTTGTACCTTTTTGTATATTAAAATTTAATGTTAAACTTCCGTTGATAATAAGTTGTGCAGATTGTTCATGATAAATTGCTCCAATCGCCTGTATAAACCGCTCCCCCAAGTCCATTTTTTCCAAAGTCTTGATTATAAAATTCCAATTCACTCGATCAAAGGCTTTTTCCGCATCCAAAAAAACCAGCGCTGCAGAGATCTGTTTATTCTTATCCAGATAATCCAATAAATCTATGATTTGCCTAACATTCTCCTTCATATATCTGCCTTCGATAAATCCCGCTTGGTCGTGATGAATTACCTCTTGAATAACTGGCATCAGTCTGTTGGCTAACACTTTTGCAAAAATTTTATAATCTGTATTTAAAAGAGATATTGGTCTATAATTTTCTGGTTTCTTAGGACCTGATTCTTCTTTCGGTATCAATGAGACAAAGGCTGCTTTCCACGAGGAAGGTATCTTACCTCCTTGTTGTATATTACAAAATAAGTCCTTAAGATGCTCAATCATTTCCGCTTGTAAGGTTTTATAATAAACTGCAGTCAGGCTATCCATCCCTGGAGCTTTGGCTGTTTTCAATTGTTTTATAGCAAAACTAATCTCCTCAACTGTTATTAATTGATCCAAGTTTTCCTTTTGGACTGATGAGACCTTTGAAACTCTTTTTTCTTCTAGATATTTATCTATACAACTGTTCTGTATATTATCTTTAGTATATAACTTAGTATAATAGTCCAAAAAGGCCTTCTTAATTGATTCTTGTTGGAAAACTTCTTTGCCTGCATACTCAATACTATCAATAGTCCGTGTAGTTAATTGTTTCCTCAAAGTATATGCCAACCATCTGCCCGGTTTATTAGCATTAGTAAAAGTATTATGCTTTGCAAATTGTAAGTTAGTTGCTGCCTGATCCACTATAAGCATTTGAAATTGATCCTTCAAAAGTTTTATAACTGTTTGCAATTTTCTGTCTGCTGGTTTTTGTATCAATTGCTGCTCTTTTTTCTTTATCTCTCTTCCAAGTCTAGTCTCTTTTTCTGTTGATTCTGTCTATGTTTAGAGTTCATTTGAATCAGTACCCCCTGCATATATGCTTTACTTGCATCCCAGACTATTTCAATAGGGGTACCTTTATTTAAATTCAGTTTAAAAAACTCCCTTAAGTGCTTTTTAAGTTCAATTATGTTTTTTTCATATCTGAATAAATTTTCGTTTAATCTCCAAGATCTTCTTTCTCTTTTCCCCATCTCAATTTCCATCCAGACCGGACTGTGGTCAGTCAAAGTCCGAGGAAATATCTTTGTCTTCTTTACTTTAGGAAGTAAATCAGTAGTTAACAAAATAAAATCTATCCTGGAAAAGGATTTATGCCTGTCCGAGTAAAAAGTAAAGTCCAATTCATTTGGGTTATGAACTCTTCAAATGTCTTTCATTTCCAAATCCTCTTACATTTCAAAAAAAGCTTGTGGTAGCTTAGCCCCTAATTTAGCCATATTTTTTTTGTCCTTTCTAGGTTGAATCACTCCATTCCAGTCCCCCATAATTAAAATAGTTGTATAATTCCATTCCAAAATTTTTAAATGAAGCATTTTGTAAAAACTTTCCTGTTGCTGGTTTGGAGCATATATTCCGACCAACAAAATTGGTCCGTTATCTGTAATAATTTCAATTGTAATATATCTTCCACCTTCATCTGTTTCTATAGTTTTAGCTGCAAATCTTTTATTTATATACATCACCACTCCATTCTTCTTTTCCAAATTTGAAGCAACAAATTGCATTCCCAATCTTGAATTTATCAAATATTTCTGATCTTGCAATTTTATGTGGGTTTCCTGTAAACAAATAACATCATTATGAACTTGCTTCAAATAATGAAATATCTTCCTTCTTTTTTGTGGAGAGTTCAATCCATTAACATTCCAAGACAAAAGTTTAAGTACCATTTGATCCAGTCTGAAGTTTTGAGAGCAATTGTTGAAGATTCTTTTGTACAGAAGTAATCTTCGGTTTAGCTCCTCCCATGATTTCAGCTTGCACGTTTCCTTTAGCCTTTTTTGCTCGTTGTGGTTTGTATTGCTCCCGTTGTTGTGCTTCCTTCATTTGTCTGGACATTGCTCTGGTTATACATTGCTCTTCCAGTTTAGATGTTCTCAATTCAAGATCCAATGCCTCCTCTGTAATGGTTTTAGATGTTTCTTCTAAAGGAGAAATTTCAAGTGGAGCAAAAGGATCAACCACAACGCCACCTACAGCTCCCTGTGTCTCTCTTGCCTCCTTTTGCGACTGTTTTATTTGTTCCATAGTTTCTTGATCAAACTGAGTCTGTGATTCAACATCCTTATCTTTTGGTGAAGATGTACGTGGAGGAGGAGAACCTGCTCTCAAGACATTATAATAAAATTCTTCTGCTTTTGCAATGGTATTTAGGCGGTATCTCACTCCTCGTATCCTCAGTATTATACCTGTTGGAGTATCCCATCTGAATTGTATTTGCTGTTTTTTCAATTTTGCCACCAAAAATCCAAAATCCTTTCTATCCCTTAGCATTTTAGGTGGTAATTCTTTGAAAACTCCAATTTCAACTCCATCAACCACAACAGCAGTAACAAATGAATTTTGCAAAATATCATTTCTTATTCTCCTATCTGTAAAGTATATCACCACATCTCTGGGCAATTGCCTTTGTACTACCACACGAGAGTTAACTCTGTAAACCTTGTCAATCTTACATAGGACATCATCAGGTTCAATCTTCAATAAAACTGCTAAAGCATCAGCACAAATTTTTCTAAGATCTTCTCTGCTGCTCTCTTTTATACCTCTAAGTCTAATGGCAAATTCCATTGAGTGAAATTGCATCATAGTAATCTCATTTTCAATTTTTTGTGTCATTTCTTCAACCTCTGTAATTCTTAGATCAGATTCTTTAAATTTAGTGTCCACATTTGAGGCAAGATTATCCACTTTTTTATCAATCTGCAAGACTACCTCAGACAGACCTTTAACTATTGTTTGAATATCTTTATTAACTGCATCAAATTTTTCTTGAATAATTCCTTTAAGCTCCTGTTCTGATCTCTTAATTTCTTTAATAATAATATCCTGAGAGCCTTCTTCCTTTGTCTGAGTTTGCAGCTGCGCTGTTTGAGGCTGCTTCTGCTTGTGAGTGGGGGAATCCCCCCCTGCTTGCTTTGTTGACATTTTGCCTCTTAAAGATCTTCCTTTTCCAGTACAAATTCTAGCAACTCTTCCCAAAAGTTTCTCCAGATTCAATCAGGTCTATAACAATCAGTTACTGTTTCTATTTTTTTTTAGTTATTTTCCTCCCTCTTCCAGCCGGATTTGTTACTTTGAAATGTAGCCAATACACAAATCAAGTTACTTTCGCTTTCAGCTACTCTCCGCTGAAAGCAAGCGCCATTTTTTTTCTCCCTTCTCAGTTCCAAATTACTTTGCCTTTAAAACTTTAATTTTTCCAAATGTTTCACAAAGCTTTTAATACTTGCTATTTAGCAGGAAGTCCCAATTCTTCTTTATTATTGTTTGGTGCTGGTAATGCTGCTGCGGTATCTTGCTCTGCAATTAGCAGAGTTTCCCAGTCATCCGGAGCTTCAGCGGCTTGGATAGGGAGTCCCACCCTGTTAACTCCCCAGAAGCAAAAAAGACTTTCTGGGGGTCTCGCAGAGGACTCTACCTGCAGCCACCGGCTCTCCTCACAAGATCTTTGCGCCTTGGAGTTTTTCGAGCCGCTTCTATTACCAAAACGGCTCTTTAACAGGCGGCTGGGCTGGCGGTCTTCAAAAGACCGTCAGCGATGAATCGCGGCAACACCGGAAGTCCCTCAACATGACTACTCTTGAGGGCCTGTCCCTACTCCAGGGTTGTGATGCTAGCTACCTATCCTTGATTGACAGGAACATACATCATATGAGGTTTTGTGTCCTCCTTCCAATCCCATCATATGGTCTGCCTCTCCATTCTGATTCGCTGTAAATAGCACAGTCCTAATCATATGTGTGCAATTCACAAAAGATAAAATGATTCCTCTTGCTTTGCTGCCCTCCCTCTTCAGCTAAATTCTACATGGCAAGAAAACCATCTCTCAGTCAGGACCCTGGGGCAGGATTCCAGGCTTTCTTTCTTACCTGTGGATTCCTTTCTGTGCTGAATTCTAGTTCCTCCAATGCTCTGTTCAGGAGGTAATAAGGTTAATGACTTGCCATTCTAGGCTGTTTTAGCCTATTCTTGTTGTTCCCCAGTTATGTCATTACACAGCAAAGGGTTTCCTCACATTTCCCAAATGGTTGCATTCAGCTCTTTAGAGAAAGAACAGCAACCAGCAAAGCTCTGCTCCTTCCCCTTATACTGGCTAATTTGTCCACTATACAGAAAAGGAATAAATCTGACTTGCAAAATGGTAGGGGGAGGAGCATTTAATCCCAGCTGGACATTCTAATCCCAAGGAGAGTATCTGGGAAAAAGGAATTACAAAGACTTATTTCCTTTGTTTTTTTTAAAGCAAATGAACAAGCATCTTAGAAGTTTAGAAGATTTGTATCAGTCTTTCATTAGTTGAAGAGGATCAAGAGCATTTTTATACCACCCAGCCCCTCCCAGATAACATTCTCTCTCCTCCCTCTCTCTCTTCCTTCTTCTTCTCCTCCTTCTTTATCCATCCAGTTGAAGTATCTTAGATAAATAGCCTCATACACAAGCTTTAAAATGGTTATTATCATTGTGGTTGTGGGGGTAGCACCACTGCTTCCTCACCCCTCCATTTCATGGGAATACAAGAGGCAAATCTGTTAAAGGCAGACAAGGCATCTCCTGCATCCCATCTTGCTCATGGCTGGCTGGTAGAAAGAGGCTCCTTTAGGACCATTTTTCTCTACCATCAGGCACATTTTTGCAATCATGAGAAGTAGAACAATGCACTAGGAAGTTGAAGAACAGAGAAGTAATAATAGTAAAGAAAACAGCTTTGCAGCAAAACTATATTTCAATGGGATATGTCCTGTTATATTAATTAAGTAGTCCTAGAGGCTGCATACATTAAAAAGCTTGGTGCTTCTTACATACTCAAGAATTGTCTCCATATAGTCACAATCCCATCAGTAGATAAGTGTGTTCTAATCATATGATAATTGGATTGTCTGAACAGTCTGAGAACTACTTTAGCAAACTGTCAGCTATTGTCAGCAGACTGCCCTTTCTAGGGTTTCCTCCCTCACCCTCTCTCTTTCTCCTAAGTATTCAAGTGCAACTTTTCCCTTCATTGTTATTCAGCCTAGTAGATTTCCTTCTACCCATAATGTGTTCATTAGCTCTGCCTATCAGAGTGACTCTTGCATCCTCTTTTTAGTCTTAACAGTACAAGGATTACAGTATACTATTCTGAGCATAGTTTTGCCTTTTAAGAAGCCATTGTGTCAAAGTTTTATTGAGGAATTAAACTAGTGCAGGAAGACTAGCTCTTTCTCCAGGTTTATGAGGTACAGTCACACAGATGACACAGAGTTTTTTTAAAACAATGTGATTAGAATAATTATTAAATATATGAGAGGAGAGAAGATGTCGTTGGGTTATACCAACTTCTATTCATTCCATTCTTTATATGTGTAATCCTCTTGATCTTTATTCTGTGATATTTCTTCCTCCTTGATTTAACAAGCTTTGCATTTTCTTCTTACATTTTGCAGCTTAAGTTTAGAAAGAAAGGAGGGGATGCTGCCCCTGAAGAAAATGAATTGCTATTCTTTTTTTTTAAAAAAAACTGTTCTGCCATGTCTTTTTACATTATTTAGATGTTTAGCTATCAAAGAATACTAAATTGAAGTGATGAGTCCCATCTAAACTCCAGCTCTAATGGTGACATTTGTTAATAGCATTCTTATCTGAACTCACTCTCCACATATGTACATTGTTAGATATCTAGGCCTTTATTGTCTACAGAGCTTTTTTCCTACTCTTTGAAATAACTTTGCTGGAGCATAAATTGGACAAGTCCTTCTAAATCTCTTTCTATGCCTTGTGGCAGAGAGATTTTCCTTCCCTCCCTCAGATGTGACCTGCAAAAATATAAAGATTGCATAGTCTCTTGCAAAGAAGGAAGTCTCATCTCCATTTCCATTGCAGTTAGTACTTTAGAGGCAGTCATGAGAAAAACAGACTTTCTGTAATTAGTACTGTGCTAATGTCATATTTGGTCCTAAGCCTTGGGTGTGCAAATATTTCCTGTTCTTTTCAATGAAAACAATACAGTAGACTTTCAGTTCCTAAAATAATTTGCTTTATCATTACATAGAGAACTTCTGCTCAAGTAGACATTCTTTAAAACTATTACTACATATTTATTGAGGATAATCACTAAAATATTTTCATTATTATGGAATGTGAAGAAAGTGGAAAAACTTACATAGTTAGCAGATCTAGGAACCTATAGTCCAATGACTTCTGCAATTGATCTCTGAGGCTTGATTCTGCACACCATGCTAGCTTTGTTGAATTGCGCCACATCTGTTACAAAAATGCACATCTGTATGTCAATTCTGAGTCAACAACTGATTTTTTTGTAGATTCACATTGATTCATATTTTTAAAGCAATATTAAAGAAGCAGAGGTGTTGAGGGAGAGCAAGATATCTTGTTTCATTCCATCTGGTCCATCGTTCTTATCATCTTTTATCTCCCCCCTTCCTTTTAATTGGTTTTACTGTGACTTTTTTATTTTGTTTAATTGTTGTGAGTTGACCAGGATTTTTGGGAGTCAGGTAACATACAGGTGTAGCAATAAATAATAATAATAATCACACATAAACTGTGACATCAGTTGGTTTGTGAACTTTCAGCCATGCTTGTTATTATTAGTGACTCTTATTTCTAGATCAGAATGAATTCAATAATATCCTTGGATATTCATTTCGTAGCCTAATGGAGAAGTTTCTGAGATTTTCAGGGGATCATTTTAACCAGGGTTAAGTATGATCTGCTATAATGATGACCAAAATGCTTAAATATGTGTAAGAAGGACAGGAAGACAAACAATGTATTGGTTGTTACCTTAATTATGGGTAATATTACATCCGGTTTATAATTAACAATAATATTCTTTGTGAAAAAAGGAAACGTTTTATTCAAACTATTTGACTATATGATCTATAATTAGATTTGATGAGTGGTAATAGCAGCAATACTTATATTGTTTTGTATATGCTGTGTTTTATATTTTGGGCACAATCCAATGTGTTGCTTTTCTTGGAAAAAAATCTTTTCTATTTGTAATTTTAAGAATACAGAAATTTAGAATGTAAGTCAAATAACAAGATATTTGCTGACACAAAAATGTTTGATTTCAGCAATTGACATTACATTATTTTTATTTTGTATTATTTTAAGGGAGTATCCAAGACTCCATATAGAATGGGACAACTGGAATAGGACACCTTAAACTGGTGTTAGTGAGCTAAAAATTGGGAGGGAATAGAGACACGATGCTTCATCTTGTCCACAACCCTTCCCTACAGTATGATCAAGAATGAGTTGATAAGGATACTTCATTATGAGGGACAAAACATGTAGTTTGAGAGAACACTTTTCATATCAGCTTTGCCTTTGCCTTCTCAGTTGAGAACAGATGAGGGAAGAACATTAGGTCAGAGATCCTTTACTGCTATAGCATTAAATCCAAATCTCTGGAAAGTTGGAATAGGATTGATCCTACAAAATCACTGCCTCTACCCAACATTTCCCTAGAGTATTTGAGACACAAGTTGGCCATACAAAGAAAGCAACCGAAGAAACGCAACTTGGGAAGCCTGAGAGTACTTATTCATAGTCCATTTGTGAAGATGTAGGAAAAGAGAGGGGGTGGGGGACAGAGGGAGAGGGAGAGGGAGAGGGAGAGAGAATTGTGTATATGTGTGTGTGCAAATACTTCTAATTAAACCTTTGCACATAACATTTGGTTTAAATGAATGCAGGACAATTTCTTTTTTAGTCTCTCAGGGAGGAAGGCTGGTTATGACAATTCCAATTAAATCTCATCAGCATCACATCACTAAAATTATAACTATCACCATTATTCACATTATCTCTGCATCGTTCTGGAAATCTTGGGTTGGATGGAAAAAATAGAAATGTTCCTATTGGAATACAAAATGATTTGGCTAAGGAAAAGAGGGTTGAAGCATTTGGAAAAGATATTACAGGAAGGTCTTTAAAGAGGGAAGGACCTCCTGTGGTGCTGTGTTGGCAGGAATTTCTTTTCCTTGAGCTGAGAAGACTGTGGAAGAAAGAAGCAAGATCAACAGATCAAAGACACCTCCAATCTGTTTCTCCACCTTGTTGCAAAGAATATAGCCTATCTGTGAAGATATTTATTTATTTATTTATTTATATTTATTTATTTATTATATTTCTATACCGCCTTTATCCCGTAGGACTCAAGGCGGTGTACAACCAAGAAGAATATAGACATACAAATATCATAAAATTGCTAATTAAAATTAAGATATCTATCTCCTCCTCTTCAGAACAGCTGGAGAAGGAGTTTCTCTCTCAGGGAGACAATTTTGGCAAAACAGTGACAGAACTAGTGATACATATGATTATAAGAGAGTATGTGCCATCTGCTGCAAATAGCTGAACATGTGTATGATGAAACACATTGCAATGTACTGAGAATTATTTAATTGGATCGATCTATCTATCTATCTATCTATCTATCTATCTATCTATCTATCTATCTCATGCCAAAGAGAGAAAAATGTATTTGTGGAATTTCTTGTGTCATGTGCTAAAATGGCATGGTACTAAGTCACTAGGCTTGGCAGATTTATGACTCTGTCTCAGGCAACTGAATGTCTTGCAAGAGCCTTGATAAGGTACCTCTTTTATACTCCTTTAATGCTTTATTTTTAAGTTTGGAGGTGTGCCTATATGAAGGAATGTTCAGTTGGAGCAACTTCCACCTGCTGTCTGTTGTAACGCAGGTGAAACTGAGCACTGGCATAAGGGAACATCTATCTGCTAGGCCAAAGTCTAGAAAGGACCATGGAACCTGGAAAGCCTAAAGTGGATACATAATACAGAGTGGGCAAAGAGCCAAAATAAGACTTCAGAAGAATACCCCCCATTAACAGAGTCGTTAAAAAATTACACAGCTAAATTTATCCCACTGAGACACACAAGTAGCAGCTGTAGAAGCTGCCTGAATACCCAGTCACATTCGCAAACAACATGTGCCAGGCTTGGCATAAATGAGTAGTTTCAACAATTATGGTTTGCCAAGAAATGGCTTCAAAGCTTTCTCACTAAATGACAGATGTGATGTCCCCATATTTAGGCATGCATTTATTCAGGTGGCAGCAGTAGGAAACATTTATTGTACATTTACAATATCAATTTAATCTCAATCTCTCCCCCCCTTCCCTCTCCCCCTCTCTCTCTTCCCCCCCAGTATGTATGTATGTATGTATGTATGTATGTATGTATGTATGTTCCTCCCCATCTTCAGACCACATATTTTAATATACATAGAAGCTACAGATACAGTATTTAATTTTTCCCAATCAATCTCCATTCTGCATCAAGGTAGAAAGAGATATAAACTGTAACATCCAAATGAAAGAATATTTCATCTTGCTGGTATGCAAATTGAAATGAGAATGAAGAATAAATTTTTGATAAAAGTAAAGGTTTCCCCTGACTAGTTGTGTTTGTGGGTGAAGCTTACACACAATGTAAAAAACGAACAAACTACTTTTAGAGAGTAGAAGAACTCTGTAAAAGTACAGAAGAACATGAGCTGTGGTTTCAATGGCACTCATATCACAGAGGCAGAATTGGGTTTCATATGGAGTTTTCTTATATTTCCCATCCAGGATAGCTGTTGGGAATATGTGTAAGTGTATTCTTGCAGTGTTGAGATTATTGGATTTTCATCTTTTCATCACTATGAAAAAACTCTATGTATACAGAGGCTTTACATAAACATATGCTGTGATAAAATCAAAACAACCTAGACTTTTCAGGCATCTTAATTAATAAGTAAATTAAATTAATTTAACACATTCTTATTTAGCAGTTGCAGTAGAATTATTCATGCCAGATAGTATATTTATGCTGTTCAATTTGAACCTTGGAAATGTTTTGATTGACTCAGTGAATTAATAAAATACTTGTAGAATTTACTAATTTCTATTGCATGCCATCTGACAGGTACTATCAAGTGTTAATTGCTGAATATCACATCTTTCAAAGATCCGTCTAATAGGCTTCAGCTGGCAAATATTCCTGCTATTACTACTAAGTGCTACTGTGGTCAGCTATTATCAAATATTACCTAATATCATGTGTAATCTGGAATATTTTATTTTTTGTATTTATTTTATTAATTTATAGGGTTGCTCACCTCACAGCAGTGACTTTGTGTGGCATATAGAGAAATAAAATAAAAAAAATAATGCAACAGAAACCAATGATAATAATATTAATAAAAGTGAGAAAACTGCAATAGACAAAATTGAACAATGAAAACACCATCATTATACATCCCCATGATGATACTGATATATTATAGATTATATCTGAAATAGAGGCAGAGGATTGCTTCAGGACAAGCAAACTCTTGAAGAGAAGCATACATTGGCTAATTATATAAAAGAAGCCAAGAACAAACACTGATGCAAGTTAAAAATTGAAATTTACTGAATGGTAAATTCAGGAAACAAAATATAAATTATGCGATGGGAACACAAAATATTGCCAAGGAAAAGCATTATATGGTCAATTTCTACAAAAGATCAAGGCGAAAATAAATATTTATAAGGATAAAACCTTGTGAAAGCTTACAACTGGCACATTAAAAAAATGAAACTGAAAGATTGACTTTGGTGGCTTAAAAGCAAGCTATTGGAACTGATGTAATCAAGGCCATAATTGAAAAATCATCCAACAATTCAAAGTGCAGATTGTGCAAAGAATCAGAAGAAATACTTGATCATATTCAGCTCATGCAAGAAGATCACACAAACTGATTATAAACAACAACATAACATAGTCACCAAAATGATTCACTCAAATGCCTGAAAAAAATACCATATGCTAAGTAATGAAAAATTGCTAGGAATATATAGTTGAAATAGTAGTCGAAAATGAATAGCAGAATAGAAGAAAAAGAATTTGAGAAGATTACGAAGTATCAAGATCTGAAAATCAAATGTCGTAAACCAGCCATTGTGGTCTCTGTGGTTACTGAGGCAATAGATTCTTGGGAATGGTGGGTAAAAATGCCAAATGTAGTCTAAACACCTAGCTGACTATGAGATCATCATCATCAACAACAACAACAACAATAATACACATGCAAACAACAAATCCACCAACAGAGCTGATTTAACCTTCCAGTCCCAGTGTCTGGAGGAATATTCAAGTGTTAAATGTCTAACTAAAGGCCAGAAGGATGAGAGACGTTTTAATTTATTGGGGGACATTATTCCATAATGCAGACACTGCAACAGAGAGGACACAGCTCCTGGGTTTCACAAGATAACATTTCCAAATGAAAGGAATCTGGAACATGCCAACCCTGCTGCTTTTTGGAAAGTGAGACAGATGATCTTCGCCTTATGCCATGTAGAGCTTTACAGGCAACAAACAGCATATCTTGCCAAATACGTTAAATTTGGGGTTGCTGCTGTCAAAGATCAACTTGTCCCTTCTAGTTTTTGCTATAGGATCTTGGGCTAGACTATTTCAAAATTCAGTGGGTCCTTTAAATTGCTTAATATTCATACAGTGCAGACTATTTTTTTCAAGCAGAATGTAAGTTTCTCAAGAAAAAAAAGAAATACATATAAACAGATTTCTTCTTGATTTCTAAGTCCAAAAATACTGTTTGGAAAGACAGAATATTCAGTAAACTAATTTTAAAATAGTACAGTCAAGACATTGGTTCACCACCTTAGTAAAAACTAGGAATCTCTTGCTGACAAATCTTGGCAGGTATGGACAACTGCATGTTTGAAATAGTTAATCTGCTACTGTAAGCTATTTTACATCTAAAATGGTTGATTTGCAAGTGCTTTTATCAATAATATTCACTGAAAACTGGAAGAATAGATGCATACTCAGAAAACATTAACCATCTATATTATTATATTTTTAGCAGCACATTTCTCCAGGATGCTAGCTGAGAATCCACATTAATTTTATTAAATGGATAACTAAAAGCCATGCGTTTGCACTTCCAGAAAAATTGCTGATGGATTCCATGGAAAAAAAGCATCAATTAAGCCCCAAGCTGAATAAAAACCTAAGCTATTGTTTTAAATGTAAAATAATCTACTTTGTCTTTTCATTATACTTCCAGGTTCAGGCAGCCGATGTCTTACAGACAATTCTTTGGTACATTTTAAAACATAACAACTACCCACAATCAGGTATCTTCCAGATGTGTTGGACTAGGAGCTTATAATTTTCAGACATGAGGACACAAGTTTAGAAAGAAATCTGGAAATATGATTTAATCATTCAGGAATGCCATACACACATTGATTAAATAAGTTTTTTAAGGAATGTAATTATTGACTGGTTAGAATTGTGTTGTAAAGAATAATATCAATTTTTGTAAATTACAGTAATAATTAATTGTCTGCTTTCAGCAGTGGTAAAATCAACATTTGAATGGCATTGCAACATTGGATAAATATAGTTGTAAATCATGAAGACAGGACTGGGTTATGCACAAGGAGATTAGTTCTGACTGCCGCTTTGTGCTAACTAAAGTTACCAGGTCTGGACTCCAAAACTCCAGGTGCTCACTAGATGGCAGCAAAGATTTATATAAAATGATAACTCTTTGCTACCATCTAGTGTTCATCTAGATTTTTGCAGGTCAGATCCCATAGCTGTATTTATAAATGGACTTCTTCCCTTCATACTGCTGAGGGTAACATTTTATAACAAGGTTTCTCCCATAATATAATAACATCTTTTAGCATTTTTTTTCTTAAAAGCAGTCAAAGGTCAATTAAAGTAAGAAGAAATGTTATTTATGAATTATTAGAGTAAGATTTCTGCCCTCATGGGAGGGGGGCTTAAATGACTATTGGACCATTGTCAAGGACTTTATCTCTGGAGAGCAACATGAACATTGCATTAGCATGGATCATTGCTTGTAACCAGGTTGTATTTAGATATACCGTAGCTTTTTTCCAGGCCTTATTTCTGCACTATAACTGCGCAAGATATTGGAAGTAATGCACAGTGGAACACAAAAGACAGCCTGAAGCATAACTTTGGAAGTTATCCTACCTTCTTTCCCCTTCTCTTTCAAAGTTTTGCACTTTATATGTCCTGTCAATTTCAAAAATACCCATAATGGTACATGATAGGCAGAAGATGGGGAGGATAAGGACTGGATCCTGGATTCAAGTTACTGATGTAAGCAAAAACAGTTTACTTTAGTGTAGCTGAACTTTAGTGTAGACCTATTTAATATGATTTATGCTTTTAATTTCCTTAACATCTCTAAATTGTAAATTAATAGGGCGGGAGTACCTTTTAGTATTATGTACCTGAAAATGAGCTTGGGTAATTCAACTGAGTGCTTTTATTTTGTAAAGGGGAAAAATGGTTTTCCCTTTTATCTCTGAGCACAATCCACATGGTGAGTAAACTGATCAATTGCTGACTGGCTTTCTTCGGGGGATCTCATTTTGTCTTCTCCCAAAATTTAATCCATCACCCTGTCTTTCTGTCAGCACAACCAATGAACATCCATTTGATAATAAACAGCCACAAATGTTGGAAACAAATGTAGTTCATTAGATAGAAAGATAGCCTAACTCTTGGGGTGGAAGTGAGGTCTGTAAAAGGTGAGCATGCAAGAAAAGTGTATTGCTGAGATAAAAGGCCAACAGTGCAGTTCAGCATCCACAGAGTAGGCATGGTGACCAGTACATGCTATAAACCAAGATACTCACCAAGCACAGGTGTGGCATTGAACCCATTGCAGAAGCTACTGTTTGCTCTGTATTGTGGGAATTAGCACGTTTAAAAGTATTCTTTGTTAAATTATTTTGTATATTGCAGATGCGTTATGTCAAACATTAATTGGGCAGTTTAGGCTTCTTGCATTGGTGTTTAGTGCACACCAAGGCAGGTTTCAAAACCCATCGCTACTGGTTTGCTCATGGGCGCTCGTGCGTGTGCATGGTGCTTCTGCGCATGCGCAGAAGTGTCCAAGTGGGTGGGCAGAGCCTCCCGCCACCACCACTACCAATTCACCCGATCCAAGGTGAACCAGTGGCAACCCACCACTGGTGCACACTAACCTTTCTAATAAGAAGGATTGGAGTTTTGAGAAGAACAGTGAAGAGAAAAGCAGATATTTGGTTCTTCCACAGCCTTTTCAATTGGGTCCCAGTATTGTATAGATTCAGGTCACACTTAATGGCTGTCAAAGAAGTGTTGGAGGAAGCCTCAATTGTAACCAAGGACACCTTTGGCTGAAGGAAGAGAGGTTTTGTATATGTGTGTATTTGTAGTCCTTGGGGGGAGGGTGTCTTTGCTCAGCTGCAGACCTGTTGTTCAACCTTTGCACACAGATTTAAACAAAAAACAAAAAAAAAAGCCTATTTCATCCAGAAAGGCCCCAAACTATGTTCATTTTTAATTGTTGCTAATAGGTTAAAGGGTGTTTCCAATTGGATTTTGCAAAAATATTTGTCTTAAACTATCAGAAGAGAAGGATATAGTTTGAAAAGTTCTCTCCCTTCCCCTTTTAAGGTTCTGATTTTCAAAACTCAGTGGCAACAACCAAAAGTTCATTAGGATTTTCTTTATTGCAAAATTTAAAAATATAGGTTTCTGTAAAATAGGGTTTGATTCAAAATACAGGTTTTTAATAGATTCCAGAGGTCAATGCAGTCCAGGCATTTCCTGATGGGATTAGGTAACATGTCATATCTGTAAGGTTCATAACAGATGATCTCTGCACCAACTGCATTTTGATTGCTTACTTTAATGAGGTCACCAAGTAAAGTTACTACCGTAATTCCCATTTTAAATTACTATGGATTATATCTACAATAGACCTCTGTTGCATTGTAAAGTTCAGACATCAAACTCTTCAGGAAGTAACCAAATTAAAATGTGTATAAAGATTGAATCCGGCAAGTTGCCATTCTTAAGAATGCCTGTGCTGTGTATAACTGTGGCCTGGAAGCTTGGGAAGTTGCTAATATGAGGAAAAGTTAATTAACAGCAGTTAATGTGTGTAAAGAGTCTCTCTCTCTATCACTTCCCAATAGCAACTAAATGCTCTTAGGAAACCTGGCACAAAGTTTTCTCTTGAGATATTTAGAGGACCTCTGAGCATAGTGATTCTATTGAATTGCCATAGCTAATAGTTCCTGAGGGTCCCTAACCTCTGTGAATTTGTTGACTTTTTAATTAAAGCCAGCTAATAAACTAAATTCCATGCAACAATTGTATGTTGTGCAAATAGTTGTGCATGCTTCCTGTATATTTTCAGTGTGTTCCATTGGCTAATTCCAGATCGTATGATTCTGTGTTATGTTGCTGTACTGTACTGGTTGAACACATTCCTCACATACAGATGGTCTGAATTTGTGCCTTGGCAGCTTTTGGCAATATTTGCCAAATAACAAAGCTGAGAACAAACTTCACTTTAGGCTCTTGGGGAGTAGTTGCCACTCAAAATAGAGAATGCTGGCTAGATAGATTGATGGTCTGACTCTATGAGATTGCTTTATATTTTTAGTGTTAGATTCTTTAATTTCCATTTAATTTAGCAATATGCTAATAGATATCCATTTTAAATATGTAATATTTTCCAGTCAGATATTGATTTTCCAGTCTCGGAGTCAAACCACTCAACATTTTCCATGAATTACTTTGATTTCTGGCAGTTCTCATGCTTGAACTTGAGTGTGAACTTGTCTTGCTTGTAACAATAATGGTACATTTTATACTAAATCTTTCTTAGCACTAAGTTCAGCCATCAGTTTTAGACAGAGTGAATCACCATGTAAAGAAAAAGTGAGCATCTCATTACCATATGTAGTGCAATAAGAAAAACATGATGTCTGTTTAATTCATATGAAAGTGTGTTAAATCATCTAATTAATTCTAGCACAGATGTTCTGGGATGAAATTCAACTCATCAATGCAAGAACATCTTTGTGTCACACCCAATAATTGTTTTGTTGATGGCTAATATCAGTTGTTCTCACTGTTTCTAATTTGTCATATTATTGTTCTCTTTCCCTTTTCTCAACAATGGTAGCATATCTATAATATGCCTCTCCAGAACAGTGCTTTATGTATCTGATAGAGGGGACTGTGATCCATGAAAGTTAGCGTTATATTTGTTTTTCTTGGAACAATAGACTAACAAGGCTATTTTCTGGAAACTTCATGTGTAATTTTGATCCTCACAGTGGAACAAAGGCAAAAGGGCAAATATACAGAAAATACAGTAATAAGCTTCTTGGGTTTGAAGGTTTAATCTGAAGAATTCCTCCTTATCTTGCAGGAAGATAAATGTAGATTTGTCCTTAGTACAATATCTCTTGGTACAATAATGGCAGAGAAAATGAGGACATGTTTCATTGTGAAGGAGTAACAGTGGCTGTTAGATTGATTCATTTAAAAGTTTATATCAATTAAATCCGAAGAATACTAATTTCTTTTCAGTCTAAAAGCCACACTTCTTGTTGAAGATATATTATGAGACCGTAATATTATGAGACCACCTTCTGCCACCAATAGCCTCCCACCGGCCAGTATGCTTGCACAAAGAGGGCCTCCTCAGGGTGCCGTCCGCCAGACAATGTCAGCTGGCGACCCCCAGGGGGACAGCCTTCTCTGTGGTGGCACCCACCCACTGGAATGACCTACCCCCAGAGATACGCACGATACCAGACCTCCAGACTTTTCGTCAAGCCCTGAAAACGCATTTATTTCATCCAGCCAGGCTGGCTTGATCCCATCCATTTCAGTTTTAATTGGAAATTGGTTTTAACTGGGTTTTTTTAAATTGTGGGCCGAAATTATTTAATTATTTTTTAAATTGTCTTTTAAATTTTGTATGCTTTGTTTTATCTCGGCTGTTCACCACTCTGAGTCCTGCTGGAGAAGGGCAGTATAAAAATCAAATAAAATCTAAATCTAAATCTAAATTAGGTAATTACATTGACTGACTGACTGACTGACTGACTGACTGACTGACTGACGGACGGACTGACTGAGCCAGGGTAAAACTAAGTTTGATTTACTTGCAATTTCAATGTAAGTCACATTACATTAATTAGAAACATTTATTATAGATAATATTTTTCCCGTTGGTCATATTACATTCAGTGACATGTTTTGGTAGATCTCTGGGAAATATACTCAATGGTTTTGAGTTGCACGTGGATATGATGTTGTATTCCCCTGAAATAAATATTTCAATTTAATGAAGGAAAACCTGTTCTCAAACGATTACCCTGCAGCCGTGACTGAGGTGTTCCTATACGGCTGATATAACTTCTATGTGGCAACATGTACATTTGTCATTATAGCTATACAATGTGGGTGTTAACACAATATTGCCAAGGAATCCCATTGCCCAGGGAATTGGAATCAGCTTAAACTGCAAGGCTTCAACCAGACCTTTCATAATTAATTTATTATAGAAGCACTAGTGAAAGTGAAGATGGATGAGTCTGAGATTTGGGCTTTTTTGTCCTAACAACTGTATACAAATAACCCAAACATACGTTTTGCTCCAGAGAATTGCTGTTTATAAGACAAAACAACATAACAACAGTGTGATAAAATAAACAGATGGAAAGGGAGCATAAGGTAACCAGGAGGCAATTATGATTAACATTCTAGACAGTCATAAGGTAACAGATGCTGAGACATTACTGTTACAGATGAAGCAGCAAAAGAATGGTACAAGGACAGCCAATAATGTGGCATGATTCTCTCCTCCAAACTTCCCTTACATTACTGATACTGAATGCATGGACTACATAGGATGGATTGGACACATCCTTTTTAAGACGAATCTTGACTCACTGTATCACCTATACATCTCTTTGATGCCACCCCTAATACAATTTTCATATCTCTCATTCTGAGGAAAGAAGGGTTTACAAATACTCTGAATAAAGTATTTACTTTATACATTGATTCCCTTGAACTTTTAAAACATTTACCAGTCAGCAGAATGAGGGCTAGAAAGTCTAAGGTCATACACAAGAGCCTGAAGCCAAAGATCTTCATTATAGTAAAAATGCACAGTTGTTAAGCACTCCACCCACTGAGAGACAATCTGTTGTTAGTCTGATAGGGTACACAGATTGCAAAAAGAAATATAGACTGTACCTCAGGACTTTGGCTTATGAGTCTTAGGATTGCTGGTTTTCTGCTGTACTATGATTTTCCCAGTATTTCAAAGAGCTGTGTTCTTGAATTTAGTCTTTGACTTTGAGCAACAGCTTAGATCAGGGGTGTCAAACTGGCTGCCCACAGGTTGGATGCGTCACATGCAGGCCACACCCATCCCAGCTCCACGATGGGAAAAAACATCACAAAACGTCACGTGATGGCAATGTGACATTGTGAGTTTGACCCCCGTGGCTTTGATGAAGTTGGACAAACAACCTGTTCTCCCCATTTTTCTTAATCCCAGTTTAGACAAAATTTATCTCAGTGCTTGAGAGGTGAATTATCACAAAGTCATAGTTAGCAAAGAACAATAGGGTTAAACTCTCTGATGCAAGAGGTTCGGTGATATGGTCCCTCTAGTTAGACCATTACTAACAGGTTTTGGATTAAATGTAGTATGCTATATTTGAAAGTAAGAACCAGCTATAAGCTATAACAAAATATTTACCATTTTAAACCTTCTTCTTTATAGTGTATTTCATTTGTCCTCAGTAATAGCAACATGATCTGAGTGGCTATAACTTAGCAGGATGACTCTTCTGAAGGAATACAAGCATAAGGAAGAAAAACAATCTTGTCCTATCCCATTAGTCATGGGATAGCTAGCTATCCACTTGTAGTCTGAAGTGGGAAATGTGGCTAAGGGAAAAAAGCCATTAAGGTGAATCTGTGTAGTTTGGAAGAATGTTTATTTGCTATGGAAATACAGGGCCTAGAATATAAAGGTTGTTCTGACCTAGGCTTCCTTAAAAAGTATAATGCACAATTTTAATCCTGGCAAAACCTCTTTTAGTTACACGGCTGTGAATTATTGTCATTCAGAGTCTGCAAGGCTTCACAAACAGTCTTTCAGGGGAATATTTAAAAACACCCAACTTATCTCCCTTGGAATGCTGCCAGAGAACTAGTTGCCAAATGCAGGGCAAGGCCAAACTTGGCACAGAATCAAACAGAACTTTTCAAAGCTTGAACTGACCAGATAAACTAATTGTTTCCTGCAAAAGCTCATGTCCCATTTGCTCCTCTTTTATGTCATATGGGAGGGGCCAACCATCTCCATGCCTTACTCCCAAGTCGACCCTGTTTTCTTAATTGTTTTTGTCTTCTGGCAGCTCTGTGCATGTGCACATTGGGAACAGGCTCCCGCTGTTCTTCTGCCTTGCTGATGTCAGACTCCGGGGCTCTGGAGACTCTGGAGGCAGCAAATAACTATCAGATGGCCTTGGCCTCCCCTCTGCCTCTAATGCAGAGCCCTTGTCCAAGCTTTTCCCAGCCCCCAGGACTGGCCCAAGTTCCTCTCCAACCTCTTCACTGTCCGAATCTGCTGTCAGCTCTGCTGGCTGCCGGCTGGCCACAACAAAGGTATCTCCCTAGAACTATTTCTATTTTCTGGTATAGGATTCCAGCCATGAGTTTAAATTGTTCAACCAGTCATTATTGTTAGTTCTAATAGACGTCTAATAGAACCTGATTAATCAAAACAAATGTGGATATGGGAGCTAACATGGACCTCCTCTTCCCCCATTTTGACTTGTTATATGGATCAGAGGGAAAACAGAGATAAAAGATTGGGGCAGTTTTATAGGGACTTCCCCGCATATGGGTTAGAAAGATCCACCATCAGCAAATGTTGTTCCAATTTGATTATCATGGAGCATAATATAATCCTACATGGCATTTTTATTCTGTCTTATAAACATCTATTCCATTGACACAGGTCCTACATAAATCACAGCACTGAGGGCAAAATATATACAAATACAATTTAACCTTTGTTTTTCTTATTACAAGGGGACATAGGCAGTCATGCCCAGATTTGAATAAATCTAACCTCTCCCTCACGTTCCCCATGCTCCATTGCATGCTGTTTACAAGGATGCATACCCCGCCCTGCAGTTCCTTTAATTAATTAATGTTAGAATTGAAGTCATGGTTTCTAGTTTTCCAGCTTTTCCCCTTAGTATTCCTGGCCAGGAAGGCTCACTCACTGTTCTATTTGCCTGTGAATAAGAAACAGCTAACCAAGCACTTATGTTTTTGCAGTTCTGCAGATGAGGGATATTAGGATTGTGATCATAGCATCATGTCCATCTGCAAGAATAGCAGATGCATGAAAATCCCAGCGGCCTAGAAAGCAACAGGTTATGTTCCAGACATTAATGGCTCTTTTACTTGTGTTTAGCAGCAAGAAATACTGACACAACCAATTTGCCTTATTCTTGACAGAACTGAAAGAATAAGATATACAGTGGATAGTTACAAACCCATATAACACAAGGAGATATGAAGAAAATTCATATCCAGACATATTCCCCTCTTCTCTAGTAAAATATCTTTTTCATTACATATGATATATATTACATTGGGGGGGGGGAAGAAAGAGAATGAGAAATGGTCTAAATTTTAAACATTTTTAAAAATTGGATGCAATTTTGCAGCACACATTCATGTTATCTACAGAGAGCTATGGAGAATGAAATATTAAGAAGCCACCACCACAACAAATAGGACAGGAGCTTTTGCTGAGCCCTAGGAGAGGACATAGTATTTGAAAAAGATTCAAACTGATTCCTCTCTGACTCACCGGAGTATAAGAGGGAGGTAAGGAAAATAATAGACAGATTTGCCAGATTCTAGGCATCTATATAACACATCTCATTAAAACTTGGTTCTAATCTTTTTGTGGACACAGATTTGGACAATCACAAAAGACTGACCCTATCTTAGAATAATTAACACTATCATATGGAATAAAAAGTCAAGCCTTAACAGGCATACAACATTCAAGCAAAGTTGAAGAACCTCTCAATGGACAAATAAAAACTGAAAGAGGGTTTGGTAGATGATAAAGGCAGAATAAATAACATAGCAAGACACAAACATTATGGTTAGCAATCCAACTAAAATGCGCAGGACTGCACTGATTTGCTGTGTTCTGATGCTGCCTGGAGAAGCATCTGCATAAGCATAGAATCATACAATCATAGGTCTAGAAGGTACCTCAGAGCTCTTCTAGTCCAACCCCCTGCTCAATGAAATGGTACTCTAGTGAGCATCCACAATTATAGTAGGCAAGCTATTCCACTCATTATTTGCTCTTACTGTCAGAAAATTTCTTGTTACTTCTAGGTTTTATCTCTCTTTGACAAGCTTCCACCCATTACTTCTTGTCTTTCCCTCTGGTGCCCTACAGAATAAATCAATCCCTTCTTTTTTGTATGAGATCCCTTCAAATACAGACAGACAGTTATTATGTCCCCCTGATCATTTGTTTTATAGGCTAGACATTCTTAGATTCCGCAGCCGTTTAACATACAATTTAGCCTCCAGACCCTTTATCAACTTCGTTGCTCATCTCTGCACACTTTCCAGGATCCCAACCTCTTTTTTGTACTGTGGTGACCAGTACTGGATGAAGTATTCCAAGTGTGGTCTCACCAGCATGGTGTAAAGTGATAGTATCATTTCTCATTGTCTTGATGCAATGTTGATGCATCCAAGACTGCATTGGCTTTTTTGGCTGTAGCAATACACTAATGGATTTTCTTACTAATTCCTTGCCTGTTTTGATTTGTACACCTATTTTATTTCTGTCACTGCTGCTTTGAAAAGGTTGGACTCTTTTCCCTTTTGCAAAAAACAGATACAAAGAAGGAATTAAACAGTTCTGCTTTCTCACTGCTGCCTGTCATCTATTCCCATTAGTAGGCCTATCGTTTCCTTGACTTTCTTCTTGTTCCTTATATATTGAAAGATTATTATTATTGGCATTGGTTGCTACTTTTAACTCATTCTGGGCCTTGGTTTTCCTGTCTCCCTCCTTGTAGAATAGATTCAGGCTGTTTGTTGGTATTCTGCTGTATTTTTTTTTAATATTTGACTTTTCCCCCCTCAATTTCTCAGAGAGCTCTTAAGCAACTATGCTAGTCTCATCTGATGTCTTTTGTTATTCTTTCTCTGTAGTATTGTTTTTGCTTGGGCCTTCATGATCTCAATTTTCAGAGTTTTCCAAGCGTCTTGAATGTTTTTCCTTTTAGGATATCCATCTGTGGAATTCTTCCTACTCTCTCTAATAGCTTGTTGAAGTCTTAAAGAAAAACATTCGTCTAGCTTGGTTTAATTATCTGTAATTGCATTATGGTGAATTCAAGTATGTGATGGTTGCTCTATCCTGAAGTTCTTATAACTTCTTTGGTCAGTTTTATCAGAATGACAAAATGGGTATTATGAATAGCGATAGCACTTAGACTTATATACCGCTTCACAGTGTTTTACAGCCCTCTCTAAGCGGTTTACAGAGTCAGCATATTGCCCCCAACAATCTGGGTCCTCATTTTACCAACCTCAGAAGGATGGAAGGCTGAGTCAACCTTGAGCTGGTGAAAATTGAACTGCTGGACTGCTGGTAGCCAGCAGAATTAGCCTGCAGAATTAGCCTGCTTTCTAACCACTGTGCCACCATTTATCAACTTACATATGTGTGATAACTTGATACATTTAACAAGCATGTGTCATGATGCTCATTTCTTCATTTGTCCCCCTTCCCCACCTGCAGATGAGCATTGCTGCCTGCACCCTTTTTAGCATTGCACACACAGATGCACCCACCATGAATATGTGGTAGCTACATTACCCTAGATGTGCCTCACTTATCCACACACCTTTGAAGAAAGATTCAAAAGCGGGAGAGGTCAAGTAAGGAGGCAGCAAATTGATTCTTACTTTCCTCTATATGCAATAGTTGCTGTAATGGACCGGCAAGCAAACTCTGCTCTGGACTACTTATCATGAAGTGCTATCAGTAAGGGACTACCTGGTACACAGATGTTCCCAACAAACCCATATGTGATGACAGTTTTTAAATGGTTAGATCCCACTTGCCAGGGATTTTTTTTTTTTAAATACAAAGCAGAAGGAACCATAGTCTTGACAAAGAAAGCACAGATAATTCAAGCTGGTGGTTTTACAAGGCCTTATTAGGCAAAAGTGAAGTCTTCTTTGAGTTGACCTGTTCTTGATGACAGCATGGGCAATGCATCTATATTTTTGGCAACCATATAAGGATAGTTTGTCATTATCTCCATCTATTTTTTAACTTCCTAGTCTAGCAAATAGCCCTCAGATTTCTTGGTGGTCTGCCATCCGATTATTAACTTAATCCATTCGTGCTTATTTTGTGCACAGGAGAAAATGGCATTTGAATAGGCAAACAAAATTATCCCTTCTGTCTAAATATTCACCCAGTTCTGACATACCTTTCTCTAAGAAAAATAAATTGCTAATTCAGCCATGAAATACTAGGACATCCTAACATATAGTTTGTCATAACCCAATCATATTTTTGCTATACTAATTAAATGTATGATGTAATTTGAATATGTCTATGCATATTTAGTGGTACTACATCTGGTACTAATCAATATATCAGTTTAGTGCTTTGGTTGAATTGTGTGCTGGTATCCAGTCTAAATGAGTTCCTAAAAAAATTGTTCTCCATAGATTAGTTAGCTGGTTTTTCTTGAAGATGCATAAAACTTTACAACTTTATAATTGATACTAATTTTGGTTTAGATAGTTAGCTATCAATGGTTAATCTAAGCAGATAGCACTGTACTAGTTATAAACATAAACATTTTTTAAATTTAACCACTGTACTAGTTGTAAACATAAACATTTTTTTAATTCTTATGAACTTCTTTTAGATTTGTTCCTTTTCAGGTTTGTCCTTTTTTTCCCCATCAAAATATGGCCCTTGTACCCATAGGTGTGAAGAAGACGCCTTTCAAGGATGCACTCTTGCCATTCTTGATCTGTTCCCTGATTAACTTCCAAGAAACCTAGGTATTCAGAATCAGAATAGAGCTGGAAGGGAGCTTGGAGGTCTTCTAGTCTAGCCTGCTGCTCAAGCAGGAGATCCTGTATTATTTCAGACAAGTGACTGTCCATTCTCTTCTTAAAAACCTCTAGTGATGAAGCACCCATAACTTCTGGTGGCAAGCTGTTTCACTGGTTAATTGTTCTCGCTTTTAGGAAGTTTCTCCTTAATTCCAGATTGCTTCTCTCCTTGATTCATATCCATTTATTGTTTCTTGTCCTGCCTTCTGGTGCTTTGGAAAATAAATTGACCCCCCCCTCCTTCTTTGTGGCAGCCTCTCAAATACTGGAATACTGATATCACGTTCCTCCTTAGTCCTTCTTTTCCCTAGACTAGCCAAACCCAAATCCTGCAACCGTTCTTCATAATTTTGTCTCCAGGTCTTTAATATCTTAGTTGCTTGGTTGCTCTTCTTTGCACTTTTTGCCAAAGTCTCAACATCTTTTTTGTAATGTGACCAAAATACTGGATGCAGTATTCCAGGTGTGGCCTTACCAAGGCTATATAAAGCAGTGCTAATACTTCACAGGATTTTGATTTTATGCCTCTGTTTATACAGTCAAGGATTGTATAAACTTTTTTGACTGCTGCTGCACACTGCTGACTCATATTTAGGTGATTGTCCTCTAGGTCCTCTCAGTTACTGTTTTTGAGCCAGGTGTTGCTTAATCTTGTACCTTCGGTTTTTCCTGCCTAAGTGTATAAAACCTTGCTTTTCGCCACATTAATTTTTTTTTTAAAAAAATAAATTTTGTTGGATAGGGCCCATTTTCAGTCAATGAATCAAATATTCTTTTTCTTGTCAGCTTCCACAATGCTGGATTTAATACTTTGAGTCCTATTATGCCCAAAAAGCTACATGTCTCAACTTCTGTACTGCATGGGAAAATCATATTTTCTTTTCTGTAAATGCTAAATGCCCAAAGAGTGTGAAGAGTATTGATTATTGATCTACTTCTACTTGCTTTGAGTTTTTGAAAATAAAGTTGAGTAAGAGACCCAGTCTATTTCCTCATCACAACACAAATGTGACAATTCTCTTTAACAGGGATATGTTTGTAACTCTAATATTCCTTGGTGAAAGTACTCTACTCATAGAAGAAGAAAATAAATGAAACCTCAGAGGAGAATAATTTATCTTTGAATCCAATTCTCAAATAATTAACACCTGCCCTTTGAGCTGTGGACAAAGGGATTTCATATTCATTTTGTTGAGAGATTGATTTGAGATCAACCAGGCAAAGCTGTTTGACAAGTCCCCCCCTCCCAACTTGGTTCTGCAGAGGAAGTGATTCTGTTATCTGCCTAATCAATTATGCAGGCAAAATGAATTTCATCATAATTCTGTCAACAATAGGCTAACTTGCTCTAAATTATTCGTTCAGCAAAATAAATTAACTTGAAATCCTTTTGTCTACAGAACAGATTTAAGCATTTAGGACAGTCTTGTAAATAGCCTCCACTGTTAGTTTAGCGTGTGCAATACCAATGTGTGCCTTAACTGATCTTCAGTCTTTCTGAATGGAAAGATAGGCTTTAGAAAGGATGCAGGCCCAAGCAAAGGTAGCTCATCCAAAATAATGAATGAGAGCAATGAGCAGCTGGACCTTGCGATTATATCTGTTTTCCCCTCAGCACCCACTTCTCTTCCCCCTTTTTTATTTAATCACAGGCAATTGGCAAGCAGAGCTTGACATGGGTTATAATTGTAGCATTCCCTGGCAGATCAGTCTGTCAGTCATTCAAACAGGCGTGCTTGATCCTCCGAGTACAAGCCTGACAAAGACAAAGCTGAGCATGAAAGAGCAGCTTAATGAGGGACTGTCATGCGAATGTCCTTATGAGCTTTATGTTAAGGTAAAAAAAACAACCTGTTTCTCTCCATTTAAATTACGTCCATATTGAAATAGGTTTTGTGCAGGATTTGTTTTTAAGATATAGTTTTTTACAAAAAAAAAATCCAACCTAGTCCACAGAAATGCAGACACTCTTCAGCTGTAGTAGCCTGCATGGTTCCCATGAATCTTTCTGCACTGCAAACTGAAGGATAGAGAGGACATGAAGATGGAAAATTAAAAAGACAAGGTAGAGAAGGATGTCAAGCATCAGGAAGAAATCATTTATTGAACAGAAGCTCAGAGCATTTCAGGCAGTTCTTTCATCAAAGGTGTAAGGTAGCTTATTCAGTTGTATTCATATAAAAATCCATAGCTGAAATGATGTAAGACCAATATTCAGCACAATCTATAGTTTGAATCTACAAACAAAAGTGATACTGTGCAGATTAATATTGTATAAAATTACTATATCCCTAAAATATTGAAATAAGCTTTTTTTAGAAGAGGTTTTTAAGAAGAGACTGGACAGTCACTTGTCTGAGATGGTATAGGTTCTTCTGCTTGAACAGGGGGCTGGACTAGAAGACCTCCAAGGTCCTGTCATTCCATTCCATTCATCACATTTCTATAGCTGCCCATCTCACAATAAAGTGATTCTAGGCAGCTTACAATAAAAACAATCATAAAATCCAAATGTTAAAAACCAGAATTAAAAGACCTCAACAATATTATTAATAACAAGATGGTGAAGAGAGTTGATGTAAAAAACAATGGAGCCATCTCATCAAATTGCCCTTGCCCTCAAATCCCCAGGCCTGCTAACACAGCCATGTTTTAAGAGACTTCCGGAAGGATGTCAAGTAAGAGGCCAATCTTACCTTGAAGGAGGCAGTGTTCCACAGGGCAGATGCCACAAATGAAACTGTTTTGCAGACCTCTTCTGATGGACTTGATGGGAAGGGCAGACATAATTGGATGGAGGTGGTCTTTCACATAACCGGGCCCCGTGCCATGTAGGACATTGAAAGTCAAAATGAGCATTTTGAATTGTAACCATAAGCAAACTTGACAACCAATGCAGCTCGTAGATCAGTGGTGTAATGAATGCTATTCTAGGGCACACATAATTGCCTATGTGGCTACCTTTTGCAACAGCTGAAGCTTCTGAATACTTTTCAAGAGCAGCCTCACATAGAGTGTGTTACAGTAGTCCTTTAGGGGATTATGCATGAGCAATTATGAATAAAGCCTCTCAATCCAGGAATGGGTGCAACTGGCACACAACATAAACTGTACAAAAGCCCTGTTAGCTACTCTTTAAACAGGAGTCATAAATCTAGAAGGAAGCTCAAGTTGTGCACTTGGATCTATTTGGGGCAGTGCAATCTCATCCAGTACTCAAGGTGGCATAGTCTCAGATCCAGAGGGCCCCAAAACCCAGAGCAACTCAGTCTTGCTAGGGTTCAGCTGAAGCCTGTTGTTTCCCATCCAGACTATCACAGCCTCTAGACACAGAATGGGACATCAATAGCATTGCTTAAGTTGCCAAGAAAGTTATAGATGGGTATCATCAGTATACTCAGTATACTTATAATGCATGGTGACAGTTTGGTCATCAAGTGGCTTCACATAGATGTTGAATAGGAAAGGGGAAAGCACTGAGGGAAGAACATTTCAAATAATCTGGAGTCAATATAGGGTCTGCTCAAGTGAAGTATGTTTACTTTGAGGCAGAAAAGGCTAAAGTAATTAAATCCATGTTTCAAAAACAGCTTCTTAACTACTTTAACTCCTTTGGGATACAGATATTTAGATAATATTGTGTAACATATTTAAATGGATCTATTTTATGGTATCCCTGATGAAGAAATTCTCAAAAACCATTGGGGTTGTATCAGTGGTGAAATCTTAACCGGTTTGCTACTGGTTTGCGGCTGAGCATGCGCGCTGCGCACCTAGTGCACACTGCACATGCACATGCACATGCACAGTTCGCACCAAACACATGCTGCACGCGCATATGCAGTACGCACCAAAAGGAGGCTTGGGAAGGTAAGTAGAACAGTGGGGGGTGGGGAATCAGCTGTGGCGTGTGATCTTGGGAACCTTTTTAAAAACTTTTTAAAAGCATTTTTAACTACTGGTTGAGGCGAATAGGTAGTAAAAAATGCTTTAAAAATGTAAAGAAAAAAGTTCCGATGATCACAGCTGTGCAGCGTTTTAAAGCATTTTTTTACTACCTATTCACCCAAACCGGTAGTAAAACAATGCTTTAAAAAAGTTTTTAAAAAAAGGTTCTGACGATCGCGTGGCACAGCTGTGATCTTGGGAACCTTTTTTTTAACCTTGTTAAAGCACTTTTTTTACTACTGGTTTGGGGGAATAGGTAGTAAAAAAATGCTTTAAAAAAGTAAAAAAAAGGCTCAGACGATCACAGCTGTGCTCGTCCGAGCCTTTTTAAAAAAAATTTAAAGCATCGGTGAAACAGTAGCATTTTTTACTACTGGTTCGGATGAACTGGCCCAAACCAGTAGCATTTCACTCCTGGGTTGTATACAATGCAAGATTTCCTGCCAGCTCTTGAGTTAGCATCATCTCTCCTTCCTTCCTTCCTATCTGCCATGAGAGTAACCAGTTCCCCTTCCAGGAAGGGGGACTAAAAGCTCATGTTTCCAAATATGTGAACGTATATGTATATATACACACATAACTCACCCTTCCAATACCTATTTTAGAAATCTCAAAACAGTTTACAATAAAGGAGGAAATCCTTAGAAACCAGTAGGTTTTATTGCTACAGAAATAGATATTACAAATATATATCTTGTTATTCTATGTTCCCTTTTTGGTCAGTAATGGGGAGAGATGGGCAGATTTAACTGAAAAATTCCAATTTCTGACTATTGTTATTGGTTTTTTAACCTGGTTCTCTGAAATTAGATTTTAAGCAAGTTGGAGTTACCAGTTTGCACTGCAAAAATCCAGTTGACTACTAAATGTCAGGAAAGGGATTTAGAATAATTATAGGGCCAGTCAACATGAATAAGATGACTCAGGGTGGCACCCATAATCATAATGATTAAAAATACAGATGCAAAATAACACATTCTATTAAAAATCAACCAAGACAATAAAACAATGACCATAATTAAAATATACTATATAATTCATCCAACTGAGAACTCTATTCATTCTGACTCAAGTCCCTAGACCCGTGATGGCGAACCTATGGCACGGGTGCCACAGGTGGCACACAGAGCCATATTGGTGGGCATGCAAGCTCAGCTCCGACACACATGTGTGCGCCAGCCAACTGATTTTCGGGCCTTCTGGGCCCACCAGAAGTCAGGAAACACACTGTTTCCAGCCTCTGGAGGGCCTTCGAGGGGATGGGGAAGGCTGTTTTTGCCCTCCCCAGGCTCCTAGAAAGGCTCTGAAGCCTGGGGAGAGCAAAAAACGGGCCTACTGGGCCATCATGGGCCAAAAGCGGGAGGAGCAGGGGGGCGGGGCACATAGAATTATGGATATGGGCACGCGTGCGTATGAGCCCACCTCGCTCCCCCTACTTTTGGCACGCGATGGCAAAAAGGTTCGCCATCACTGCCCTAGACTAAGACATGCCTTAACTACCTTTCTAAAGGCCTCCATACTTTGGGCCAAACACCTGTTAAGAAGGACAGGAGCCACCTACAAAAAGGCATGACTTCTGGATCCATCAAGGTGAGATTGTTTCAGCAAAGGGACTCAGAGCTGGACCCTCCCTGTTGGGATATTTGGGAGACGATAATTCCACAAATACAGAAGACATTCTTTGCCATTGTTTAATAGCAGTCTCGGTTTCTGTAGCTTAGATCTGGTAACCCTGAATTTGTACATGTAGAGTTTATTATCTATGTGAGCACTAGAATTCCCACTGCAGAAATGCTGAATGTGGCAGTAATCAGCTGCCACCTTGCATTAAGCAGCAGAAAAACAAGCAGGGGGAAAGGCAGGAGAAAGAGAAGTTGAATTTAAACACCAGAGGATTGAAGTCACAGTTGTACCCCAGGTTTGTCAGAGGGCAATCAAATGTGCTTTGTGGCTTCAGTTTAGCAAGCCATAAACATTTCTAACCAGCAATGCCACATCAAATGCTGGGAAGTTTCAGCCAGTTTCAAGCCTACTAAAGGGGACCTGATAGTTTAAGCAGCCTAGTGACCAGCCACATATGAAGGAAATTGCATGTCACAAGCTATCACGGAAGATGTAAAATTGTGCAGTTCCTCATCAGTGATGTCATACTCACTATCAAGCAATTGTATTCCCAATGTGATGGGACTCTTGCATACACCTACACGCACCATTTCCCGTCTGCAGGGCAGGTGAGTGATGGGCACTTGTAGTAGTGAGATCCAGAAAGGACAGGGAGTGCTTATTGGTCACCTGCTTCCCTTCTGCAGGCTGGTGTGGTTTATTCCACTGAGAATAGGATTTGCTCTGATGCTCTAAGCAGCATTTGGCAGCTAGATTTAATTTGATTTTAATTTTCATAGTGTCCTTGATGTAATTTCACTCTGGAAAGCTTTGGATATGCAAATGGTTTGTAGCACAACCAAGGGCCATTAACAGGAAAAAGTGCCCATAGAAAAAATGACCTCAAGCTTGGAGCCAGCCTTAGCTTTACCACTTTCCAAAGTTAAAGACAATATTTCACGATTATATAGAATTTAATTATGTAAAGCTATAATAACAGAGCACCATTTTTTCTATTTTTAACATATTCATATGGAAGTATGGACATCCCTGTTGAGATAAATATAGGGCTACCAGATATGGGTTGCAAAAACTGGGTGACCACCAGGCTGAAGCAAATAGAGATAATAAAAAAAGCCTGGACTTCTGATTGTGTGGATTTTTAGCCCAGATGTAGTAGTCCTACTGAGGGTTACATATGTTAACTTAATGTTAATTTCATACTGTTAGTTTTTGTTTGGATTTATGAATCATATGCAAACTTATTCCTGTGGTCTAGGCTGATACACTGTTTATTCAGACAAAAGAAAATGAAATTTATATATTATATAGAATGATAAAGAGTTCTAAGGAGAAAATCTTTTGATTCAAAAACATTCTGATCTCAAGATACATAAGAATTCCAGAGAGAGAGAGAATGAAAGGGGATATCGTTAAGTAAAAACACATATAGAAATGAACATCACTGTGTGTGCAAGAGAAGGAGGAGAAATGGTGATCCATTATTGTCCCTGAACTAGCATAACATATTCATGAATTCCAAGGCAATGTATAATACTTTTCTCTATTGCTTAGTTAATAAATCATTGCTTCATTACAAAGGATGAGAGAGAAGCAGCCTTGTGGGAAGTGGCTGTGGCCAGATGAACAGCAGATTTGGGAACAATTCTGTCTCTGACCATCTTTTCTTTTGAAAAAAAAAAGAAAAGAAAAAGAAGAGGGAGCAGAAGGAAGCCTGGGCTTGCGGAAGCAGCTAAGCTTTGCCAACCATCCTAGCAGCAGATAAGTGTCCCTGATGGATTGAGGTTGTAGGTCTTTGCTTGGCTTCATTTTCATTATCCCTCCTTGACAGCCAGCAGAATGTCTATTAACGAGTGCAAAGGAGGTAATGAAACAGCCATGCAAACCATACTGGCCTTGCACTAGTTGGACTATCTGTACAATCTATGAAAAATGCACACCTGCACTGACATTTAGAGCTATCCAATCTATCAAATAGATCCTTCAAGGGTCATTGCTCTTCATAAAGGCATAACAAATTTCAGGAAGGGGTGGGGGATGGGGATTTTTTTTTTAAGATTCAGTCCTAATTTACCTGACCTCTATCTGGCTCCTTTTCATCATAAGGGTATTTTCTGCCCCCCTTTTACTTCCCATACTCTCTTCTGAAAACAAATCTCTCTGACTGTCCATTGCCTGCACTAGCTCATTCTTCATTGTCTCTTATTAGTCCCATAAAGAACCAGCCATTGAAAAAGGTGAAAATGTTTTCCTGCAGATAAACTGCTTCAAATGGAAGTATAGTAAGACTGCAACCTGTTACCCAACAAAGCATCCACTGAGGTCTCAGAAAAAGGAAAGGCAGTCTTCCATGTAGGGCAGGCTAAGGAAATGAATTGTGAGGAAATGTTTTCAAGGATATTATAAACAGAATGTAAACTGGGCTGAAAGAATATAAATAAGTTAATATTGTACTCAATAAATCAATTCAGTTTTTTAAAATCAATGATCCAAAACATAACCACCAGTCAACCTTCCCTCCCAAAAAAATTCCAAGGAGGAAAATGACATTTACCAACAATGTAAAAAATAAGGCCTAAAGAGATCCATAGGAGCATATCACTCAGTAGACATTTCATCATCTGTTTGCGGACATCGATTGTTGTGCAAAACTATGCAACAATCTAGATTACAATCTGATAAAGGGAAGATGAAGTATTTTCTTCTACCATTATTAAAGGATTGCATAGTTCATACACTGCATGATGAAGGTTGAAGGATGGATTCAACAGTGCTCAGACAGATTTGGAGACATACAGGAACTCCAAAATACTTCCCAATAATTTTTTTAAGATGTTAAACCTAGCTATAAAGAAAATCTTTGTTGGAATAGTGAAGTGATGGAATATAACCAGTCAATCAGCACCTAGGGTGTTCTATTCATTCTTAGATGTACTCTGAGATTAATTTATTTTTAGTATTCAATATCTAAAATCCTTTCTGTAATTATTTTCTTGGCCTGAAAGAATGCAAATAGCTATAGAACATCTACAGAGAAGCTTTATGATGAACATTTTCCCAAACTATGAGGACAAACATTTAAATCAAAGATAATCAAGCAGAGGATTTGTTAGCACCTAGAAATTAACAAAAATGAAGGAGGTGATTACTAGAAGCCAGGATGGATTTGTTAAAAACAGATCATGCCAGAGAAATCTTGCCTTTTTCTAATAAAGTTAATTAGTGGACCAGTGAAGAGCTGTGGACATAATATACTTAGACTTCAGTAAGGCATTTGACAAAGTAGGCAACAGCACACTCCTTGCTAAAATAGAACAATCTGGGATAGATAATACCACCACCAGATGGATTTGAAATTTGCTGAACAACTACACTCTGGGCTAGTCCTCAATGTAGTCCTCAATGGAAGTACAGTACATCTATATGGATGGAAGCATGCAGTGGGTACCTCAAGGTTCTATCTAGGGCCCAATAATCTTCAATGTCTTTGGAAGACAGGCTTGAGATACAGAAGGATCTTGACAACCTTGAACACTTATCTAACAAGATGCAATTCAAGTGGTGAGAAAAGTAAGGTCTTGTACCATGTTTCCCAATTTTTTTGAACCCTGAAATAAGGGCTTAGCCTTATTATCGGAGGGGGGTCGTCTTATTATTTTGGGGGTGCAGGAGACAGTGAGCGTGGCCACCTCATGTCTTCTGCTGTGTTGTGCTGGCTTTGGCACAACCCACGGCAGCCCCAGAAGCCCAAAGCCTGTACCTGCCTGGCTCCCTTTTCCACAGCACCTGGCTCTTTATTGAGGGGGATGGCATGTGGGGTGGGGGAGAAGCAAGACACGTCTTGCCGTCTCTTCTCCCCCCCTCACCAGGGGCCAGGGAGACATGAGACGCGCGTCTTACCTGCTTTTCAGCTCTGTCGCATGTCTTGCTGTTGTCGGCAGGCAAACACGTAGGGTAAAACCAAACCAAACGAGAAGTTTGATTGAACTCATGAGATTTTTTTTACCCTGTTTGCCTGCAAACAATGGCAAGACACGCGACAGAGCTGCAAGGCAGGTAAGATGGCTCCACGCACCCCAATGGTAACAGCAGCCTGGCTTCTGCCCTTTCCCGCAATCTCTTTGTCGAAGGGGATGGCAGGTAGGGCAGGGGAGAAGCAAGAGGCATGGAGTGAGACAGGGCTCGCTCTTCTTGCCATCTCTTCTCCACCTCTCGACAGGCATGGCAGGGCTTCCTGCCCCTGCCCAAATTGGATGAATTTGGGGATGGCAGGTGGGGAGGGGTGGGGCCAGGGAGACACAAGACACACGTCTTACTTGCTTTGTAGCTCTGTCACGTGTCTCGCCATTGTCTGCAGGCAAACACGTTGTAGGGTAAAACCAAACTTCTCGCGAGTTCGAGAAGTTTGATTGAACTTGCAAGGTTTCTTTTATCCTACAACGTGTTTGCCTGCAGACAACTGCAAGACACACGACGGAGCTACAAGGCAGGTAAGATACATTTCACGTCTCCCCAGCTTCACCCCTCCCCACTTGCCATCCCCAAATTGCACAGGAAAAAACAAATATATAAGTACAGAATAGATGGTATCTGGCTCAATAGTAGTAACTGTGAGAGAGATCTAGGTGTCCTAGTGGACCATCACTTAAGTATGAGCCAGCAATATGCTGCAGCTGCCAAAAAAGCCAATGCTGTCTTGAGCTGCTTCAACAGAAAGATAGCATCAAGTTCATGAGAAGTGATAATACTGTTTTATACTGCATTGGTAACACCACACTTGGAATGCTACATCCAGTTCTGGTTATCATAATGCAAAAAAGATTTTTGAATTCCTGGAAAAGGTTCAGAAAAGAGCAATAAAGATGATAAAGGGTCTGGAGGATAAATCATATGAAGAATGGTTGAAGGAACTAGATAGGTTGTCTAGCCTATTGATAAGAAGGATACACGGGGAGTGACATAATAACTGTCTTCCAGTGTTTGAGGTGCTGTCACAGAGAAGAGGGGATTGACTTTTTCTCCAAAGCATCTGGGGGGTGCAGGACAAGAAACGGTGGGTGGAAGCTTGTTAAAGAGAGATCAAACTTAGGAGTGAAGAGAAGCTTTCTGATAGTGAGAACAATTAATCAATGGAATAGCTTGCCTCCTGGAGTTGTGGGTGTTCTATCATTGAAGGTTTTCAAGAAAAGGCAGTCATTTACCCAGGATGGTATAAGGCAGGAGGTTGGAGTAGAAGACCTCTGAAGTCCCTTCCAGCCCTATGATTCTACTCAATCCAACAGCATCCGCAGAAGTAAAAAAAAAAATTAGGATAGTATTTATTCATTCATTTAAGGCAGGGGTGTCAAACTTGATTTCATTGAGGGTCACATCAGGGTTGTGTTTGAACTCTGGGGTCCAGAGTGAGTATGGCCAGGGTGGGCATGGCCAGTTTGATTATCACTTGTGTTGGAGGCATCTGTGGTGACCCGAGTGCTCTGCCAGAGAAAACAGGCTCTCAAGCTCCATTTTCAGTTGCAATGGTATCCTGCAACCCTCTGCCAGCGAACCCTCCCGAGCTCTGTTTTCACTGGCAGAGGCACCGTGGGCTAGTCCTTCACTGTTTCCAGGGCAGTCCCATGGGCCAGATCTAAGCACCCTGTGGGCCAGATCTGGCCCTCAGGCCTTGAGTCTGACACCCCGATTTAAGGGGTTTAAAAGGCTTCCCAACTTACAGTTTATGAGACAAATTAACAAAGTATATAGAAGACCCAGGTTCAAGTCTCTGCCCTCCCAAGCTTGTCAGGATCACAATAAAATTAGTACGTCACATATATCTAAATAAACTTTAAGCCTGGTGCCATGTTACTAAGTCACTGCATTTTTTAATTTGCCAGCTGTGCTTTTTTGAACTCTGCCACTTTCTGTAGATGCCCAGTCTCTTATCTCTCTAAGCTAACTGCGCATCCTCCACATTCCTTTTTTGCCTTCATCTTTCTTAACTTCTTTGTTCTCTTGCCGAGAGGTGCAGCAGGAACGCTTGCCAAGATGTAACTAATTAGTTAGCAAGAGTTATTTTTATTTTACTTTTACAATAAAATGAGTTTTCTTGGAAAATACTTCTTCGGGTTTGTTTTCTCAGAGTATGCTTGCAAGGAGAGCCAACGGTCCAACCTCTAATCTGAGGTGTGATTGTCCCAGAGCCAGGATGGGATCAATCATCACCCTGACACCTGGTAGCAGAGGATGGTTCAAATTATGGCTTTTTCCTTGCTTGTTACTTTGATAAGACCTCTAGGCTAATTTAGCCAGATGATTATTTAGCACCCGAGGAACGCTAATTAATCCACTACTAATATGCCAAAAAGAAAAAGGAAAAAGGAAAAATGCAGCCCAGAGCTTTCTCTAAAACTGATTTATCCTCTTCTGACCAAGAAGAGATAGAAAGGAGGTTTTCAAGTTTTCGGCCGCTTGCCTCGGCAACCCGACTAGGAGAAACAGCCATGGGAGAAACTCAAACTGATAAAATGCTTTCAGAGAGGCTTGAAGACGATGAACTATGACTGAGGTCAGTAGCTTTTTCTTCTGAATATGCATGCTCCCACACAATTCCTGCAGAAGCCCAAAGTTTTGAAATGCTTGGTGCAAGGCCAAAGCTTCCACAAACTGCTGAGCATTTTTCCTCCCACGCAGAGAGAGAAATAATTCATTATTCTCCTCAAAGCCCTGAACTTACTTAGCATGAGAAAGCTATAAAGTTTTATAGTGACCATATAAGGTTTTATGAACATGAATTATCTCAGGCAAAAATGGACTTGTTTATGCTTGAGCAAGATAAGAGAGAGTCTCATGACTTAAAAATCTCTAAAAGCGCCATTTTGGTTTCTTCTTTAGAGCCAAAGACACACCCCCTGGTGGATTTTGTCAGGCCAATCAAAACAGAGAACAGTGCACACGTCACAGGAAATCCTCCTTGATCAAATTTCAAGTGCCACGCAAACTGAGCTGCCCAAAACTATAGGTGCAGCACCATCTGCTGGTGAAAGTAATTTACTAGAGGAAGCTGAAAGGCAACGCAGTTTACATAGACATTTTGAAATATTGCAGCAGACTTTAGCAAACATGTCCTTAACTCGTTCAGATATTCAGGCCGCAATGCAACAAGTGTCTCCACAGGCCCAACCTTCAGCACTCCCTGGTGGTGCTGGTGTCTTTTTAGATGGAACACAACAATGCTTAATGCAGCAAAGGCAAGCTGAAGCACAAATGACAGCTGGAATACAGCAGATCCCAACACAGCAGCCACATTTTCAAGTGCCTGCATATGTGCCTCCAGCCATGCAACCAGGACCAGCTCCTGGTCCACCTCCAATGGCACAACCAAGACCATTTTTGGGTCCACCTCCACCGGCACAGCCAGCATATTAATTGCATGTTCCTCACCAGGCATTTTCTGTTGCTCCACTAGCTGGTGAGTCCAAATTAAAAATGTCAGGACAGAATTATAAGGCCTGGGTCAGTGAGATTACACTATTACTTCTCAGAGAAGGCACTCACTGTATGATTTTTAATCCTCCTGCTCAGCCATGGACTCCTACAATAAGAGACTTAGAGATTAGAGCTCGCACAACATTATTGATGTCCATGGATATTGAACTGCAGGTCATTTTTCCACCTAATACAACAACCCAACAAATTTGGGCCCAATTGGAAAATTGCTACAGGCCTGTTTCAATTGAATCTTCATGTTTGCTCATGTCTGAGCTCCACGGTTTGAGATTGAAACCTGGTGATCAAATTGGAGGACATTTGACCAAACTGAAAGGAATCAGAACAGAATTGAGAGAAAGAGGTCATAATATTGATGATATTCAAATGATCAGCATTATCATTAACTCATTGAGCTATGAATGGAAAGATGCTGTTACAAAAATTAACCAAGTCCCTATTGCTCAACGCACAGTGGACAATGTATGTAGATTTTTAATTGAAGAAGAGGCATTCATGTTAGCCACGCCACATTTGAGAGGACCACCCACGTCAAGAGCTCCAGTGAGGCGTCCCCTCCGAGGAAGAGCCTTCGTTCCAAGGATGCCAAGATGCAACATCTGCAATCGTGTGGGACATGCCACCCCAGATTGTCCCCAACGAACTCCAGCTCCCGTCTCAAACCAGCCCAGAGGAACAGACTCTAGAGGCAGTGGCAGAGGCGGAAGACAAGGTCATTGTGGTCCCCGGCATGATCCACAAGCTCCACTTGCTACATTGGCTTTAACCAACGATCCACAACCTCATCCAGAGTACGATAGATGGCTTTTGTGGACTTTGGACAGTGGTGCAGCATAGCATGTTACCTACAGAAAGGAATTTTTCACAGAGATGCACGAGCCTGAACCTGAACTATGTGAACTTTATTCTTTTTCCAATCATCCTTGTCAGGTCAAAGGAAAAGGAACTGTTTATGTTGAAGAGCTCGATACATTCATCCCTGATGTTTATTACATACCAACAGCAAATAGCAGTTTGCTTAGTCAGGCTCACTTGTCTAGAGTTTTAAAGTTCCAGGTTCACCACCTCGAAAAAGCAAGTTACATAGTTAAACATGGAGATATTGTTGCTGAAACCATGTTGATTGGTGGTGTTTATTACTTAAAGCCAAAGCCTAAATCGCAAACACAGGCAAGTATACAAACTCCAAAGAAGGAGAGTGCAGGCCCAGAGAGAGATATTCCAGAGAGAGATCCTGTTGCTACTCCAAAGGCTCCTAAAGCCAACAAAAAGAAAATTACGAAACAGGTTACTCAGAGCAAACCTGAGGTTCCTCATAAAACTGTCAATGTTGAAAATTCACTAACTGGTAAACCTTTGCATTACAGGTGTATCCACAAGTGGCATAGAAGATTGAGGCATGCCAGTTTCTGTGTTCTTAGGAAAATGCCGGAATTCGCAAAAGGTTTGGATCTAAAGGGGTGTAAGGTGTTTTGGGATTGTGCTGTCTGCAAGAAAGACAAATCCAAAGCAGCAGCCATTCCCAAACACACTACACTCCTGTCAACACGCATTTTTGATTTGGTACACACTGACAGTTGGTCCATTTCCGCCAACGCTTGGTGGTAGGAAATATTTTCTAACAATTGTTGATAATTATTCTAGATATGGATATGTATATCCTATGAAAGAAAGAACTGAGACCTTTCAGATCTTTAAAGACTTTGCAGCCCTTGTTTCTACCCAATACCAAGTTCGCATCGCCAGAATCCAGAGTGATCGTGGTGCTGAATTCATGTCTCAGCATTTCCAGGATTGGATGCGTAAGAATGGAATTATTCACCAGACTTCAGCTCCTTACACACCGGCTCATAACGGAGTCATAGAACGACGACAAGGGGTCCTGCAAACCATGATGCGTTGTCTCCTAGAAGACGCCAACCTTAGTATGCCATACTGGGGTGAAGCTATCAAATATGCAAATTACATTGTCAACCGTACTTGGAGCAGTGTAATAAATCAGACTCCTTTCTTCATGATGTATGGTTACAAGCCCGATCTCAAAAACCTCCATATTTTTGTTTCATACGCCATGGTGAACATTCCCTTAGCTCAAAGAAGAAAAGGAGGTCCAGTAGCAAAGAGACTGAGATTTATGGGTATTGATGATAACTCAAAACGGAGCAAATTTATTGACTCCAGACATGTAATTGTGATTTCCCAATCTGCTAATTTTGAGGAAGATGTTGACTGGTCCAGGATTCATTCCAATGATCCTGGAGTTTATTTTCCTAGAGATGATGTTGGTGATGCCATGCAGCCTGATGACCAAGATTCACAGGCAAATGTTCCATCCACTAGTTCTTCTCAACCTGATGTTCCGTCTTCGCAAGCCGCGGATGCTGACACTAGCGACAAATGTGAGGACATGGACGAAGCAGAAGAAGAATGGACTGTTGTTCTGAGATGTTCCAAGAGGGTCACAAAAGGAATCCCTCCACAACGATTTTCGTGGCAACTGACAAAAGCACCCTTGCCTTTGATTTGCAATGTTACACTTCCACCTGGTATGTTCACACAAATCCTGATTCAGAGCAAGAGAAGTGGTATGAGGCAATGCAGGTTGAAATGGACAGTCTAAAGAAACTTAAGGAATTTACACCTGCAAAACCTCCAACAAACAAAAGGATCATTGGCACTTAATGGGTCTACAGAATCAAAAAGAGACCAAATGGTGAATCATTGTACAAGGCCAGACTTGTAGCTCAAGGTTTCGCTCAACGTTATCCTGAGGACTACACAAATACCTACTCACCGACAGTCAGAACTGAGAGTGTAAAAATTGCTTTAGCAACTGCAACTATCCTTGGTTTAGAAGTTTTCCAGTTCAATGTTGACACGGCTTATTTACATACTGACCTAGATGAAGAGATCTACGTGAGAGGTCCTCCTGGTTTCCGACAGCAAGAAGGGGATACCTGATTCTTACAAAAAAGTCTTTATGGTCTGAAACAGTCTGGTTTAATGTGGTATTTATGTCTTACTGACAAACTAAATTCAATGGGCTTTATTAAGTCCGAAACTGATGAGTGCGTGTTCACAAAAAGATCTAACAATGCATATGAGATAGTTCTTGTTTATGTTGATGACATTGTTTATAGTGGTCCAAATAAGCAGATGAGTGAAAGTTTTGCCAAAACTTTGCAGAGATACTTCACATTGAAATCTTTAGGTCATGTTAGCACTTATTTAGGTGTTCAGATTGACAAAACACAGAAGGGGTTTAGTCTTTCACAAGAAGATAAAATTGAACAAATTTTGCATCATTGCAACATGAAGGATGCTAACACAACAAAGACACTCATGCAAACAGATTTTCACAACTTGACACAAGAACCGAGTCCTCAGTTCGAGGATCAAACACTTTATCATTCAGTCATTGGGTCACTGTTGTACATTAGTAGTTGGACCAGACCCAACATTGCACTTAGTGTTAATCTCTTGTCTCGACACGTAGGTAAGGCAAAACAGTTTCATTGGACATGCGTTAAGAAATTATTGAGATACCTAAGGCACACAAAACACATGAAGTTATTGTTAGAACCAACACATACTGATTATGCAGAATTATGTTGTTATGCAGATTCTGATTGGGCGAGTGATAAGAAATCACGCAAAAGTACTTCAGGTTATATGATGTTCTTGAATGGATGTCCTGTTTATTGGCAAGTGCGTAAACAGAATATGCTTGTGTTTCAGATGCATGTAATTCTCTAACTTGGTTTGATGCTTTGGTCACAGATATCTGGACATGTCCGATCCGACCAATCACCGTGATGGAAGACAATGAATTGGTGGTTTATATTTCTGAATCACATTTCACAGGTTCTAGGTCCAGACACATTGACATCCGTTATCAGAACATAAAACAATTGGTGAAACAAGGTTTTGTTAAAATGCAGTATGTATCTACATATGATCAGATTGCTGACATCCTCAACAAACCGCTCCCAGCAGCTCAACACGAGTATCTGCGTAAGAAGATGTGCCTTATTTGATGATGTACCTGATGTTCGCTCAACTGGCAAAGAAGGGGATTGTCACTGCATTTTTTTAATTTGCCAGCTGTGCTTTTTTGAACTCTGCCACTTTCTGTAGATGCCCAGTCTCTTATCTCTCTAAGCTAACTGCGCATCCTCCACATTCCTTTTTTGCCTTCATCTTTCTTAACTTCTTTGTTCTCTTGCTGAGAGGTCTGGCAGGAACGCTTGCCAAGATGTAACTAATTAGTTAGTAAGAGTTATTTTTATTTTACTTTTACAATAAAATGAGTTTTCTTAGAAAATACTTCTTCGGGTTTGTTTTCTCAGAGTATGCTTGAAAGGAGAGCCAACAGTCTAACCTCTAATCTGAGGTGTGATTGTCCCAGAGCCAGGATGGGATCAATCATCGCCCTGACATTATTATCATGAGAGAAAACTAAAATGAATTGGAGGGAGGATCCACACCTCTACCTCCTTTTTTAAAAAAAATCTTACTATCAGTGAGCAATCATGTGCCTTGGCCACTCCAAAGCAATGCAAGAGACTCCTGTCCCAAAGGTGCTTTCTCAAGAGGCAACTGGACTTTCTGGAAACCAAGAAAGTCCAATTGCTTCTTGAAAAAAGCACCTTTGGAACAACCATGACCTGAATGACTGAGACTCCTATGCTCAGTGAAATGACAAAGCACCCTTTCTCACCCAGGAAAAGCAATCCTTAGATCAATTTGTACCTCTTAAAAATACCAACTGATCTCAGTCATCTCACAAGATATCCTAAGGAAAGCACCCAGATTTAAGGAAAAATCACATTCCCCAGAAAGGCAGTAAAAAAATCAGACAGAGTGCCAAGCTTGCATCCTGCCTCTTAGCCATTGCTTAACTCGATCAGGCAGGCAGTGGCAGTCTGAAAAGATTATCTCATCGCTTTCCCATTGTGTGTGTGTGGGGGGGAGACCTGCCAAAGCCCTTTCTTTGTAACAAACAAACAAAGACTAGCCAGATCGCTCCATTTAGAGAAGATTATGGATCCAGGGAAGAAAGAGGCCTGTGATCATCCCTCCCACCCTTAATTGGGGACAGAGGAGGCAAGGAGTGGCTGGGAAGGGATTCAGCCATGTTGGAAGTACATCCCAAAAGGACAATGCCAGAAACCACTAAAGCAGTGTAAAAAGCTTAAAACAACCCTTCCCCTTTAATAAAGTCAAGCCCTGGAATAAAAGTACTAGCAAAGGGGAAAAAATCCAGAAAAGCTGCTCAGGCTATAGAAAGTCTGGGAATACTGCCAAGAACCATTACCTGTTACAATGTTACAAAGGCTTAACTGCAGAGGCAGTTTTGGAAAACACTTAACCAGGGCAATAAAGATAACCAGGATTAGGCTAGAAATAACACAGAGAGGCACACAAGAACACCTCCTTCCTGCCTTCCTGACAGGATTAACCCCGTGAAATGGGAAAAACAAAAGGCTGTTGGAAGGAGATTTCTTCCAAAAGCCAGTTCGTTGAACTGCTCAGAAAGTTAGCTACCAGTTCTCCTGAACTGATGTGAATTGGCTGAATCCCACCACTGCCGCCCCCCCCTCCCCGGTGATAGCTTCTGAATGCCACCATCAGTTGCCTGGTGCACTCTCAATAGCCCCCACAATGGCACACTGCCCCTCACACAGTCTGCTGCAGATCGCTCACTGCCACCTGCCCCCAATTGGCTGGCAGCTTCTTCCCATGCAGCGATGGACAAATGGGCAGGGATGAAGGGTGAGGGGTAGAGAGCCATGAGTCATTGGCCATAGAGAATCATTGGGAGAGGAGCAGCAGAGGAGGAAAGCTGGCTGTGAATCAACTGAGGTGGGTGGCTGGGGGCGAAGGAGGCATGGCCAATGGTGGATGCCTAAATGTCCCATTCTGATCACAGGTAATCCTAATTTCCCCTGTTTTACAGCTTCCAGAGTCTACTCTGAATGTGTCACTAATGTATAAAAGACATGTCAACTGTAAATTAAAATAGGCTTAATATATTTTTAAAATGCATAAGGACTCTGTTCCAGTGGTGGATTCCTCCCGGTTCGGCCCGGTTCTCCTGAGCCAGTAGCGGTGACGATATGACGTCACCGAACCGATTCTGCCCCCCACGTCCCCCCATGCCCCCCCACGCCCCACGTTATTCTTACCTTTTATTTGGCCCCACTCCCAATCTGAGTCCCAGCTGATTACTAGAGGGGAAAAAATGTTTAAACTCTTGCTGCGGGGCTTCAAAGGGCCAACCTACAGCTGATCAGTGTTAAAAGAAAACAAATGAGTAGACCAGTTCCTGAAAAAATACATGAGTAGATCAGTGCTTGCAAAAATACATGAGTAGATCAGTGCCTGCAAAAATAAATGGTTAGACCAGTGCCTGCAAAAAATAAATGGGTAGAACAGTACAGCTCTGCAAGCAGTTAAAAGCCTGGTAGACCAGTACCTCTGCTAAATCCTAAATAATTGTCACATGACCATCAAGCCACGCCCACAAAATAAGCCATGCCCACAGAACCAGTAGTAAAAAAATTTAGAACCCACCCCTGCTCTGTTCCCCATCCAACCACCACTGGGAGTGAAGGGGGGGGGTACCTAAATGTCCTAAACCCACCTGTGATGGGTAATTGACAGATTTTCATCTCACCATTTTAGGCTGGTGAGGGCATGTCCCAGCTCTGAGCTCAGCATTCTCTTCCAGGCCATGCTGTTCTTGACTGAGCTCATGTCCCATTATTTCAAATAGGTATTCTTGCTGTATTCACCACTTTTCTATGAAGAATGGTCCAGGAGAGAGAAAACTCAGACTCATCCAAGGGAGAAATGCTCATCATCTTCCTAGATAACTAGTTCCTTTTGAAGTGTTCTTACTGTTAAAAAATAATGGTAAGATTCAGCTGGGAATCTTGGCATTCCTGTGACTTAAATTATATTGTGTCTTACTTTCTGGAGTGATAAATAGAGGTGTCCCCCCCCCCCCATATGCCATTGTTTCAGTCATTTGAAGAATATTATCAAATCCCTGTTCAGCATTTTTTCCCAGGACTAGACATGCTCTTTTTTCAATCTCTATTCATTGTCCCTCGATCATCTTCGTTGTTCTTTTAGGATCCTATTTCAATTTTTCTCAGCCTTTCTTAAAATAAGGTCATAAGCATCTGCATGGGGAAAGGATGCAAACAACAGGATTTATGGCCTTGTACCAATGTTGGAGCACAAATTTTAAAAAAGGAGGGTTTGTGTCATGACGTTATTGTTGTCATATGCTTATGAATGTGATGCCCAGCTAGAACTGGACATAATATAGGGCTGTATGACCAATATTCATTTACAAATAATTGCATTTTGAATGGGTAGCCATATACATTAAATAATAGTGATAAAGGCTGTAAAACTGTTGATACAATTAAAAATGTTCTTTTTTGCAGCTATATCACATTACTACTTCAGATATGGTTTCCAGTCAACCCCTTTTGACTAAAGAACTTTTTAACAAGTACTACATTTTACAAAGCAAGATATCTTTCATCCCATACCTGCTTGTTTGATTTTTGTTTACAATTAAATAACTTTTACATTTTCCTTTATTCACTTCATTCTGTTATTTCATCCCATTTCTCTAACTTACTGTCATTGTTCAGGAATTCCATTTCTGTCACCTTAGGTGTTACATATGCCACCCAATTCTGTGTTATGTGCATATCTAATTAGCTTTTCCTCCATCTCAGCATATATCAAAAGGTCCAAAGCCTGTGATTCAATTTTGTGCCACTCCCTGCAGTCCTCCATTGCAATTTGATGAGGAATCACTCACCTATATTTGCAAATTTGCAGATGACACTAAATTAGCAGGAATAGCCAACACCCCAGAATACAAGTTCAGGATCCAAAATAATCTTGACAGATTTGAACAATGGGCCCTATCCAACAAAATGAAATTTAATAAGCAGAAAAGCAAGGTTTTACACTTAGGGAGGAAAAACCAAGGGTACAAGTACAGATTAGGCAAAACCTGGCTCAAAAACAGTAACTGAGATGTTCTTGGAGTCCTAGTGGACAATCAGTATGCAGCAGCAGCCAAAAAAGCTTATACAATGCTTGACTGTATAAACAGAGGCATAGAATCAAAATCCTGTGAAGTATTGGTACTGCTTTATAAAGCTTTAGTAAGGCCACACCTGGAATATTGCATCCAGTTTTGGTCACATTACAAAAAAGATGTTGAGACTTTGGCAAAAAGTGCAAAGAAGAGCAACTAAGACAATTAAAGGCAAAAACATATGAAGAACAGTTGCAGGATTTGGGTTTGGCTAGTCTAGAGAAAAGAAGGACTAGGGAGGACATGATAGCAGTATTTCAGTACTTCAGATGTTGCCACAAAGAGGAGGGGGCCAACTTATTTTCCAAAGCACCAGAAGGCAGGACAAGAAACAATGGATGGATTCGAATCAAGGAGAGAAGCAATCTGGAATTAAGGAGAAACTTCTTAACAGTGAGAACAATTAATCAGTGGAACAACTTGCCATCAGAAGTTGTGGGTGGTTCATCACTGGATGTTTTTAAGAAGAGACTGGACAGTCACTTGTCTGAAATGGTATAGGGCCGTGATGGCAAACTTATGGCATAGGTGGCACGCAGAGCTATTTCGGTGGGCATGCAAGTGTTGCCCTAGCTCAGCTCCAGCGCACATGCATGCACCGACTAACTGATTTTCAGGCCTTCCGGTCCCACCGGAGGTCAGGAAACTGGCTGTTTCCGGCCTCTGGAAGGCCTCTGGGGGGATGGGGAAGGCTGCTTTTGCCCTTCCCAGGCTCCTAGAAAGCCTCTGGAGCCTGGGGAGGGGGGAAAACGGGCCTACCGGGCCCACTGTGCCATCGCATGCCAAAAGCAGGGGGAAATGTGTGTGGGGGGGTGTCATATGCGCATGCGCGGGAGGGTGGGGCACATTGAATTATGGATGTGGGCACATGCACCCGCGACCCCCCCCATGCTCCCCCCACTTTTGGCACGTGATGGCAAAAAGGTTAGCCATCACTGGTATAGGGTCTCCTGCCTGATTGATTGAAGTATGATTTTTGAGCCAACGATTTCTTTAGTTGTCGTTCTTTCAGTCCACATACAACTTATTTGGTTACAAGTTCCACTCTCAAAATAAACAAATAACTTTCTTATTCTGTTATTGCTGTTAATAAGAGATCAGTGAGGAATCTGATGCACCCAGGTTTTTGGATGAATATATTTTAAATTACAATTTTGAATCCCTCAGACATAATAATGAAATCAGAATGCATGCAATAACCTCCACTTTTCAAATGTTATAATATTGCTGAGAACTAAAGCTATCTGAAAAAAATACAGCATATCTGAGAAACAACTATGTAATTGCTTTCACAATGTTGCACAAATAAAAAGTACATATTCAGAGGGTACATTCAGGGACAAGAAAACAGGTATGAAAATTTCTGCTGGATTCAGAAGCTGAAGCATATTTGTACAAGGGAATGAAACTGAGAGAACTACTATTCTTAATTAAGCATATCTGTGCAAATAACTTAAAGAAGACAGCCCTGTTATAACTCAGCATGAAAGAATCTTCCACTGAGGCTTGTTATTCAGCTTCTTTTCCATTATAGGATCATCAATGAAGTTAGTACAGCTGGTTGCCAAGGATTACTGTAATATACTGTAGCTTGTCAGGCAACAAGCTGTACAATGTGATCTCCAAAGAAAAAACACAAATGTCATTGCTTTAAAAGTTAAACAGCTGTTAACCAGAGAAAAAACTGTCAAAATTCATTTATCTAATTATTTAGGTAGACAGAAACATGTGCTTACTGTAATATAAACCATCTTTTTTCATACACCACACCAGGTACTGATAGAGAGTATGGTCCTCTAGTGAAATAACATAGTATTATTCAGTTATTCAATACACTGTGAAAATGGAGATTAGTCGCAAAAAGTGAGTCAGACAAAATTATAGACACTTTCAGTCATCATACTAACCTGACATTGCTACAGGTATTACCACCAATGAGGAAGTATTTAAAATATTATCAATGCAATAGCAATGAAATATTTCAATAATAGTTTAGTAGAAAGACAGGCATTAAAGTGAATAAATACATAAATCTAGACATCAAATATATCCACATGGGAAGCACAGAAGCTTCTAGAAGCAAAGGCAGTTGGAAGAATACATGGTGCTTTAGCACATAATGACAGTATCTCCTATTGAAATTGACTGAACCCAAGTGGCTTTCTTTAGGGTCATCCCAATTATACTGTTATTTTCAAAAGGCTACAAAATACTCCACAATAATGCTCTAATGTTACAGTCCTACTTAGAAATAAGTTTTGATGGATTGTGTATATTTTTCAAAATGGTAAGTATACTTCATTTGAACTTGCATTTTAGAGATGTCCCTTTGCAATTATTTTTTTCATTGGTGCCAAAGTATAACGGCATAAAATTAGTCTTTATAAAGGACTACATTTTATAAAAGAAGGGAACTTATAAATCATCTTGTATTAGAATTTGAATTATCTTCCTTTATTTCATATATGGTAAAAACAGTACAGATTATACAGTAAAAATTGCTGTATAAATTAATAGTCAGCTAATTTTTTTATAGTACTAATGTGCTTTTTTTTTGTATGTAAAATCAATTTACTTAAGTCTAAATAGAGATGGAAAATTTGCCTGAAATTTACATTTGGAAGTCTGAAAATATTGACAGTTTTTCACTTCTTTAAACAGTCTGTCTCATTGCTTATTCATATCCAATTATTGTCCATGAAGGGAAGAAAACAAAAAAGAACCATGAATGTGTATTATACACCTTATGGAAAGCAGGTCATCTTATAATTGACATATATAATCATCTTCAGCAGTCGCTGTAATAATTATGCAGAATATCTGGAAAAGTAGTGAAGAAAGGAGCTTAGAGCTTATAAGATGCCATAAAAATTCTCAAAATTTTTACCACTGTTATTTCACATTTGTGGAATGGGGATATGTTCCCTCGCATAATTTTGTATGTATTTGCCTTTTTGCTAACACTACTTGCCCTAAACAAAATAAAATAAATTAAAAACATTTTAATTTCTTTCTGAAATGAAATTTGTTTCCTTTCCCCTCTTTTACTATAATAGCATTCTTCCTAAAACCAGAGTGAGGTCAGGAATATGAAAGAATGCTCCTCAACCCCTGCCTTGGTGTTTTCTCTTAACCTTGAAAAGGTTGAAAAAGGTTGGCTAAAAGGATTGCAGTTTACCTCAGTTTTCAGGCATGTTACAAAAGAGAGACAGCACGCGTGCCAAGAAGCCTCGGGCCGAACTCCTCCAAGCCCGCTCCAGGCCAAGCCCACCACACAGGATGCAGCAGCTCAGCATCCTTCCCAGGCCGTCTGGGGCATGGCGGATTGGAAGCCGGGAACCGAGGCAGGAAGATGGGAGGCTGGGGGAGCGATTAAGGAGCAGGATCCAGCTAAAGAAGGGCAGCCGAGGAAAACCGCCCGTTTGCCTTCCGCTTCTCTTCCGCATTAAGGGATGCTTTAACGAACTAACCGCCCCCTTCACACATCCACTCAGAAAGATACACATAAGTTTAGCGGCAGATAGATCCAGCTTAAAGAGGAGGAAGCGGAGTGCACTCTCGAATACTTCGACTAATAAAAGAACTTTTATAAAAATCTTTATTAAAAACTTTTATTAAAATCGGGACTTTTTTAAAACACCGTGGGATGCAGGACAAATTGTTGAAAATCGGGACTGTCCTGCCAAAAGCGGGACGTCTGGTCACCTTAGGCATGTAGCAGAGATACTCTCTAAGAAGGCTGAAAACGATGTCGCCAGCAATACTCCTGCAGAGTTTGTGATTATTAAGTACATATCCAAATGCAAGACCCTCAGATCTTCATCTTCACTATTTTGCAGCAGATCTCTCCAAAACTATCCCCAAGATTTAAAGCCACATTTGATGCTGAGTGGGAAGTTACTGCTGAAGGGAGCATTCCCTGTTCCATCCCTATTCTCTCCATTTATAGCAACATTTTGCAGAGGCCTCTTTTAAACTGCAGCTGTTTACATCACTTGGAGGTCCCAAATGAAAGCCAGGGTCTGTGAATTTAATAAATTCACAAACAACCTGCTGCCCAGTCTGATGGTGGCTTGAGCCATTGTGCCGATGAGCTGACAATCTATCTTAGGATATTATTGTCCTGTTCATTTAAACATATCTATAACATTGTCACTGTTATAATACAACAGGGAAACACGAGCTACTGACTTTTTCAGTTCCTGACTTTCTCATCAGTTCTCTTTCAGATTCGGAGCCGAGTGTCTTTGAGTTTTTGGAGAGCTAATAAAAATGCTCAGATGAAAACATTTAGCTTTCAAAATTCCCAAAGTCATTTCTTTATCTGACTGTGAAATCAAAGAAGGAAGGAAAACTTACCTTTTAAAAGATCTTTGGTTTCCTACCCTAAGAAAGATCCAATCATATGAGATGAAGCTCAGCTTGGAGCCAAATTAAAAGCAACATTCCTGCCTTCTTTTCAAACTGCCTCCCTGATGTCATCAGATTCCACAGGTGATATCTATCCTCATGGCTGATAACAGAAGACTCAGTTATGAAGTCTCACCATTTGCTATTGTGCCGACTCAGTTCATAACGTAAGCAACTAAATAAATATCTGAATAGTACCTAAACCGCATTGTAACTCTAAACACAAATGTGGGCTTGGGTATACTGCAGGTGTTTCTAAGGCCAACAATCTATTCAGTCTTTAGAATCATAGGGGTGGGAGGAGCCTTGGAAGTCTTCTAGTCCAACCCCCTGCCCAAGGCAGAAGACCTTATTCCATCCTAAACAATTGGCTGTCCAATCTTTTCTTGAAAACCTCCAGCAATTGGCCACCCACAACTCTTGTTCCATTGATTAATTATTCCCACTCTCAGGAAATTTTTCCTTAGTGCCATGTTGGATCTCTCTTTAACAAGCTTCCAGCCATTGCTTTTTATCCTGCCCTCAGGTGTTTTGAAGAATATGTTGACTCCTTTTCTGTGACTGCATCTGCTTTGGCAAAAGCCATTCTCCTCTTTCTCTTTGTGGATATTTAATCCTTCTGGGTTGGACTATCTAACTGTCCAAATGGTCTATCAGCAGCCACTTTATTACTTCCCTTAATGTCTATGTCTAATTACCTTAGCTTCTCCAAAAATCCCATTTCCTTTGCTTCTTTCTTCAAGGTATAAAGGTAAAGGTAAAGGTTTCACCACCCAATCATGTCTGACTCTAGGAGATAGTGATCATTTCTTAGTGTTTCTTAGCCAAGGGAGTTGTCATTGTCCGAAATAACTGGTGGCCAGCATGACTATATGCCAAGTACACGGAACACTGTTACCCTCCCAATAAAGTGGTACCTATTTATCTACTTGTATTCGCATGCTGGGACAAGTAACAGGAGCAACAGGAGCTCACCCCATCATGCATCATCTGGGCTGTCAGCTTTCCAGCTGAAAACCTCAGTGTCTTTAACCGCTGAGCCATCACATCCCCTTCTTCAAGGTATACAAACCTGCACAATTTTATTACCTTATAGCCTTAGTACCCAAACTAGTAAACTTATTCCTATAGTTTACTAGATCTGGCCTGCATAATGTAGATGGCCACTAGATTTCAGTCATCTGTTATTGGTTTTAACCCTTAGACTGCCACTTAATTGTAGGGCAACCATATATGGACTGAAAAATTCCAGTCATCTATTCTAATATAGATGACTGGAATTTTTCAGTCCATATATGGTTGCCCTACAATTAAGTAGCAGTCTAAGGGTTAAAACCAATAACAGATGACTGAAATATTTTAACTCTTTTACTGGGATGAGACAGAATTGCCAAGCAGGAATTTCAAAACTTCCAGCTTCATAATGTACTTCACTCAAAGCATTTTAAACAGTTCACAGCCTGTTAACTGTCTGGTAACGAACACTGAGTCTGTCCTTGACCTAATCTCAAGCAGATCCAGAAAACTCATCTGTTTTCAGTACCAAGTCCAAGATTTTTTTTTAAAGGTCCAGCTGGTATCTCCCACCTCTTTTAATCTAAAATCTGCTACATTGGGAAGTAGATTAAACCTCCATGCTTCCAGTCCTTTAGACTAATTAAATTGTGTCTGATAACAAGCTCTAAAGATAGCTAGCCCATCTTCTTATAAAAATATTCATACACCTAGGAAAATGTGGAGAAATCTAAGTGCAGCATGCCTTTATTGCAACTTGAACATAAAATATTTCATGAAAACCTGTTCAAAATAATACTAGTAATAGAAAATAATTAAGAATGCTCAGAAACAATTTTAACTAAAAAATAACAGCAGTCTTAAAAAAAATAAAAAATAGCATACAATAACTTAACTCAAAACATAATTTCCACCTGAAATTATAAGAGCCTGGTGGCACAGCAGACTAAAGCACTGTTATTAACATCAGCTGCCTGCAATTACTGCAAGTTCAAATCTCACCAGGCTCAAGGTTGACTCAGCCTTCCATCCTTTCAAAGGTAGGTAAAATGAGACCCAGATTGTGGGGGCAATAAGCTGACTTTATATAAATATATATAAAAGTATGAAGGCTATTGCTTAATGCATTGTAAGCCACCCTGAGTCTCCGGAGAAGGGCGGCATATAAATCAAAACCAAAAAAAAAAATTCAAAAGTTTTAAATATTGATTTTGTAAAACCTATATACAAGTAATCCTGACTTAACAACCTTAATTGGGACAAGTCTAGAGGTGCAGTGGCTCAGTGGCTTAATGGCACTGGAAAAGGTCTGTGCTCCAGCAGTTCGAGCACTAGCATTGTGTGATAGTGTGAGGTCTTGTCACTTGCCTCAGCTTCTGCCTGCCTAGCAATTTGAAAGCATGCAAATGCAAGAAGATAAATAGGTATCACTTCAGTGGAAAAATAATTTCATGCAGTAGAGTGAAATCAGCCATGCCAGACCTTCCGCAATATGATGCCCAAGTACAAGGCAATCATTGGCAGCCAAACAACTACTTTTTAACTACCACTGTAGTCTCCTGTGGATTTCCTACTGAAGACAGGTTAGAACTTGATCTAATAGCCACTATTAAGGCCTAGTGTGTGGCAGTAAGGGTGGTGAAGCATCCATAATTCTTTGCCCTTATTGCATTTGTGGATAGGTGTCCCACCTTCCTGTTTTGGATGACATGTGCTCTCTTGGGTAGAGAGAGCTCAAAGACTCCCTTGCGGGAGTGTGAGAAGAATTTGTTCTGCATCTGTCTGACATAGTCATTCAAATTTATTCACAGTTGGATGCTGGCCTTGTTGCATGCTTGGGGTAGATCCTAGGGGAGGACTCTTGCCCAGTTATCAGGGAATCACTTGAACTTGCTGGAACTGAAAAAGTGGATAAAGTCTTTCAAACTGTGAATTCAGGTACCGTGCCCCTTTTGGCTCATTGAACAGCCTTGGGAGTGGGTTCTAGTGGCAGTGAATTCTTCTTTGAGTGAGAGACTGTTCCTTTACTTCTTTTTTCCGAGTATCATTTTTTTTTTATTGAAAAAGTTTTTTAATAAAATTTTTACATACATTTTCTCCCCCCTCCCCAACCACCCCCCGGACTTCCCAGAGCAAATACAAGTACATGATAAAATACAGCTCAAATTCTCTAAGTTAAACTCCATTTCCCACTTATCATAATCCTAATCATTAAACAAGTAAATAAAAGGAAAGCAAGTCTTCTTTTCTTCTCATTCCATCTAATTCGACAGAATTAATCTCCATGTCTCCATTTATAGTTACAGCAGTTAATAAAACAATTAAATATTACGTAATCACACCTATCATTACTCAGTATAACTAATTAATACTTAGCAAATTATTAAGTCTATACAATCTAACAAGATATTTTGTAACTTCTTTCATTTAAAACAGAAAAAGAAAACCCAACAACAAAGAAAAATAAAAAACCCTCAGTCAAAAAAAAACAAAACCCAAATTTAAAATAGAATACTATATAAAATCTTCCGTCCTCCATTTTTGAACCATCAAGGTCCATTTATAGTTAAAACACTTAAAACAATAATAATAAAATTTTTAGTCAAAAAAGGAATATAACAATCAAACCTCTTATAAATTTGTCAATACAGATAAAACATCATTTAATAACTATATCAAACATTTTAATTCTTCATACTAGATTAAACCAGTTGCTAATCTTCTTGTCTTCACATCTTCCGACAGCATATAGAATATCTTCATCATTTGCGTCTACCCACCTAAATAGTAAATTGCTTCTTTATAAAAAAAAACCCCCCGAGTGACTTTATAATTATAATTGTAATAATATCCATCAAATCCAGTCAAAACTAGATTAGTAGATCCATCAAACGTATTAAGGAAACCACCAGATCAACTGCAATTGCTCTAGATCCATAGTCCTTTTGCCTTATATTTATTACCATCAGACAGAAAGCTCCGATTTAGTATATTCAATGAAACTTCTACGTTTACAATTAAATCCAGATTTATCACAGTCCTTAATAAAATATTCCAATTCCTTCAAGTCAGGGCATATTTCACAGCCCAACACACCAGCATTGCTGTGATCTGTTTATTCTTCTCAAAATATTCCAATACAGCTATAGATTGCCTCCTCATCGTTCATCACTTGGTTAACTGGCATTAAATTGCTGTGTACTTTTTTTTTTCTTCCCCCCCAAAAGTTCAAAGTCTTTAAACATTTAAACAATGCTTTTTAAGGACCATCATCTCGTCAAGCAGGGTTATTTTCCATTTCTCCAGGCTTTCTTCTTTTCCTTTTTACGAACTTTCTTCTTAACTTTAATCCCTCTGCCTTTTTTAACTCCAGCAGAAATTTGCGGTTTTTGGGATTGGATATTATAAACTTTTTGCAGAAATGTGGCTTCTTCTGGAAACAGCTCATCAGCTTGCAGAGTTTCTTGCTCCTGCTCAGCCTTCATCTTTCTCTCTTCTGTAAAATCTGCTATGGTCTTTTGTTGTTTTTTTTTTCCTTTCCCAGCTCTTGATTCAATCCCCCACTGCTAGATTGTGACTCAGTATTTCCATGTATTTCATTGTTTCCAGCTTGAGAAGCTTGAAATATAGTATCAATTCTTTTCAATAAAGCAGAGGTAATTGAACTCAAAGCTTCCTCAAATTCAGACCATTGAGGGTTAAATAACCCTCCTTTCCTTTCTTTGTTTTCGAAAAGCCCAGCCATCCTGCCCCCCTTCTTCCTTCCCCTCCAGAAGGACGGGGAAAAAGAAAAGAAAAGAAAAAAAGGAATTTCAAGAAGAAAAAAGAAAAAAAAGACTTTTTAATTTATATTGCTGCTTGAGTTATTATTATTACATCCTTTCTTATTCCATCCACTTTTCAAAAAGGAGTTTTACATTTCAGGCAGGGGCTTATCAATAATTGTTTTTAACTTTCACTTCTTCACGCCCCGTTGAAACTCAAACGCCATCTTGCTTTCACTTTCCACTTAGGAAAAATCTTTTAAGAAAGTAAGTCCCTGGAGTTAGAAAAAGAGAAAAAAAAATACTTGCTGTTTCCTTCGTGCAACTTGTGCTCTGCCAACTTGATTCAAGAGGTATTTGTTTAAAGTTGTTTGATGGGGTGGCCACGGCATCTAGTTCTGACAGGGAAAGACTTCCCAGTCAGAGGCATCCCAGGTCCGGAGCTTTTGACAGGCTTCACGGGGAGCTCTCATCTTCGAGCACCAGATTATTAGGTAAATCTGGTGCTCTCAGGGAGCTCTACCCCACCCGTCTGCTCTCCTTCCCCCCTTCTTCCTGGGGGGAAGGATTCCAAACCGCAAGACAGCCGATTTTCGCTGTTCTTGCGGTTCTACGGAGTCTGGGGCTGGCGCTTCGCAAAGAAGCGTCTGGCGATGCCGGCGGCTCAACCGGAAGTCCGTTCCTTTACTTCTTAAAGAGGCCTTGGTTCATCCCCTCCTCAAGAAGCCTTTGTTATATGAACAAGTTTTGTCCTGTATGTAACTTCCTCTTTGGAGAAAGGTGGTTGAGACAGTGATTGTGCAATTGCCTTCAGAGGACCTTGGATGAAATAGATTGTACTGATGATGTTATGTAGTTTGGATGATGAAATGTCTGCAAGAAACAACCAAGTTCAAAGAGTACCAGGGATCTGTCATGAAGTGGATTATATTATTATTATTATTATATTATATTTATATACCGCTCTACTCCCGGGGGACTCAGGGTGGTGTACAGACAAATGATAAAATACATATAGTACAAATATTTTAAAGAATTGATTAAAATACAATTAAATAATTTGGTCTTAAACCTAAAATTAAAACTCTAAATTTATGAGATTAAGATTTAAAAATATAAGAGCAATTTTAGAAGAGGTTAGTCCAGGCCAGCCTGCTGGAATAGAAACATCTTGAGGGCACGGCGGAAAGCGCGGAGATCTGGGATTGTCCGTATCTCCGGGGGGAGCTTGTTCCACATGGTGGGTGCCCCCACAGAGAAGGCTCTCCCCCTGGGGGCCGTCAGTCGACACTGTTTGACCGACGGCACCCTGAGAAGCCCCTCTCTATGGGAGCGTACTGGTCGGTGAGAGGGTACTGGTGGCAGAAGGCGGTCTCGAAGATAGCCCGGTCCTAAGCCATGGAGCGTTCTAAAGGTGGTAACCAAAACCTTGAAGTGCACCCGGAAGAACACAGGAAGCCAGTGCAGCTCGCGCAGGAGGGGTGTCACATGGGAGCGCCACATCGCTCCCATAACTACCCGCGCGGCTGCATTCTGGACCAACTGGAGCCTCCGGGTGCTCTTCAAGGGGAGCCCCATGTAGAGAGCATTGCAGTAGTCCAGGCGGGAAGTGACGAGGGCATGAGTGACCGTGTTTAATGAGTCCCGATTTAGAAAGGGGCGCAACTGGCGTATCAGGCGAACCTGATAAAAAGCCCTTCTGGCCACAGCCGTCAGGTGTTCTTCTAAAGATAGCTGTGAGTCCAGAAGGACGCCTAAGTTTCGAGCCCTCTCCGTGGGGGCTAATGACTCGCCCCCAATAGTCAGCATTGGCACCAACTGACTATATCGGGATGTCGGAAACCACAGCCACTCGGTCTTGGATGGGTTGAGCCTGAGTCTGTTCCTCCCCATCCAGATCCGTACAGCCTCCGGGCACCAGGACATCACTTCAAGGGCATCATTGGGGTGGTCTGGGGTGGAGATGTACAGCTGGGTGTCATCAGCGTACTGGTGGTACTTCACCCCGAAACCACAGATGATCTCACCCAGTGGCTTCACATAAATGTTGAACAGAAGGGGCGAGAGAACCGATCCCTGTGGTACCCCACATATAAGGGGCCTCAGGGTCGATCTCTGCCCCCCTGCCAACACAGACTGCCACCGGTCAGAGAGAAAGGAGGAGAACCATCGCAACACGGTGCCCCTCACTCCCAACTCTTCCAGCCGGTGCAGCATGATACCATGGTCGATGGTATCAAAAGCCGCTGAGAGATCTAATAGGACCAGGGCAGAGGAACAACCCTTGTCCCGAGCCCTCCAGAGATCATCAACCAATGCAACCAATGCCGTTTCCGTGCTGTGTCCAGGCCTGAAGCCCGACTGGAACGGATCCAGATAAGATGATTCATCCAGGTACTGAGGAAGCTGTTGTGCTACCACACTCTCAACAACCTTCGCAACGAAGCGAAGGTTGGAGACTGGACGGTAATTAGCCAATATTGCCGGGTCCAGGGAAGGCCTCTTGAGGAGAGGTCTCACCACTGCCTCTTTCAAGGCAGCAGGAAAGACACCCTCACTCAGAGAAGCATTTATAATCCCCTGGAGCCAGCCTCGTGTAACCTCCCGAGAGGCCAGCACCAACCAGGAGGGACACGGGTCCAATAAACATGTGGTAGCATTCAGCCTCCCCAGTATCCTGTCCACATATTCGGGAGTCACAGAATCAAACTCTTTCCAGGTGGTATTCTCAAGACCTGCCTCCATCCTTTCCTCTGAATCTACTATGTCAGAGTCCAGGTGTTCCCGAATCTGAGCGATTTTATCATACAGATATTGAACAAAATCCTCGGCTCTACCCTCCAAGGGGTCTTCCCGCGCTTCCTGAAGGAGCAGGGAGCGGGTCACCCTAAACAAGGCGGCCGGGCGGTTATCTGATGATGCAATAAGAGCGGAAAAATAGTTATGTTTTGCCGCTTTTATCGCCACTAGGTAAGTCTTAATATGAGATCTTACCAGTGTTCGGTCAGATTCAGATCGGCTGGCTCTCCAACTGCTCTCCAGGCGTCTTTTCCGACGCTTCATCTCCCTCAGCTCCTCAGTGTACCAAGGAGCCAGGCGAGATCGGCGTCGAGTCAGAGGCCGCAAAGGCACGACTCGATTCAAGGCCCCGGCAGCCTCCCTATCCCAGGTGGCCACCAGGTCTTCGATCGAGCCATGTGCCAGAGCCTCAGGAAATGGCCCAAGCTCCTTCTGGAACCTATCTGGGTCCATCAGGCGCTTGGGGCGGAACCACCTTATCGGTTCCGCCTCCCTGCGGCGGGGTGTGGTGGTTCGAAGGTCAAAGTGAAGGAGGGAGTGATCCGACCATGACAAGGGCTCAATCACTATATCCCCTATCTCAAGATCACTCAACCACTGACCAGAGACAAAAACCAGGTCCAGCGTGTTTCCCTCAGTGTGAGTAGGGCCATGAACTAACTGGGTCAGGTCCATGGCCGTCATGGAAGCCATGAACTCCTGAGCCACCTCAGACGCCTCACCGACGGATGGCAGGTTGAAATCTCCCATGACTATAAGTCTAGGGATATCAACCGCCACCGCGGCTATAACGTATGGAGTCTATTCAGTCAAGATTCAGTTCAGACCCAGGTATGGAACAGAAACCGTGTAGGTCATGCTTCTGGATGACCTCTGGCATGGACAGATTAAGATTGCCATCCATTCTTGTCCTACTTGATATCTGCATGGCCTTTGATACCATCGACCGTGGTATCCCTTTGGACCAAGTCAGAGAATGGGGAGTATGCAGCAGACTGTGGTGCTGGCTCACCTCCTTTCTGTAGGGTCAATACCAAATGGTGGTGATTGGGGGTGAGAGATTCCACCCTTTTCTCCTATTGTACGGGGAACTGTAGGGGTCTCTCCTTGTATTCAAGGAGAGCTCTCTCCTTGTATTCAAAATCTACATGTGACTATGGGATTATATATCAATTATATATCTCTGCCCCGGTGAATTAAGCAATGTTGTGGATATCTTACTCCAGTACTTGAAGACTGTGAGGGTCTGGATCAACTGTGAGGGCCTGAACCAATAGGATTCAATTGAACCATGGCAAGACTGAATAGCTTTGGGTTTTGGGGCCTGCTGGTTCCAGGACTATGAAATTTTTGGTGCTGAACGGAGTTCCCAACAACCTGTGCATAATTGGGGGGAGGAGGAATCCCTAGACTCATGATTTCTGCTTGAAAGCATGTCACAGTTGTGGCTAGGAGGGCTTTTACACAAATTCATCTTGTGCCCCAGTTGCACATGTTCCTTAATCATCAGCTTATTCTAATGGGCACTCATGCCCTAGTCACATCCCAGTTGAACTATCATAATGTGCTCTACATGGGGCTGCCCTTGAAAAGTATCTGGAAACTACAGCTGTTGCAAAATGAAGCAAACAGTTATGTGTGTTTTTAGAACATGTTCCACCTCTGTTTTGGTTAACTGTCTGTTTTGATGTCCTTTTGATGAGAATTTTGATGAAAATTCTAGAATGAAACATGTACAAACTGGTTTTTATACATGACTGTAAAAGAATGCAGTGCTGTACCCCATGTCAGGGGCCTGGACTTAATGCTTTTTCCTTGCCTGCTAATAATGTTTTGAACACTTAGGGCTCTTGGTATTTAACCTAAGCATAGAACAAACCACAGGGAAGAAATTTCTTCTAACACTTTTCCCCTCAACATTCTGCTAGGCTGGTGAGATTTTTTTTTAAAAAAAAAAACAGTTTTTGTGTGTGAAGAGATTGAAGCATATAACTTTGCCCTAGAGAGTTTTATGCATCAGCTTTATATGGGAAATGCTTCTAAGGGTAGCTACTCCAGTAAATGGATTGTGATCAGGCAACTAATAAGTTTATTTTTTTTTGTAAAAGTATATCTGACATGTTTTCAAAATTCAGCTTTGACCCCCAGAGCTATATTGAGTTAATGTCAATAGAACTATGAGAATTAAGATAACATTTCCCTGACTGGCTGACTTGAAAGATAGTATCATTAAACATCATGTCACTGATTGCAGTTACCAATTGAGGTTTTAAACATTTATGATTGTTCCTGAGAATCAGGAATTGGTAGCAGTCATTATTTTTTCAATCAAGAGCTCAAAAAGGCACTTCTTCATCCTGGCTTTTTCCTGGAACAACAACCACCCTATAAGGTATATTAGCTTGATAGACAGTGATTGGTGCAAAGTTATCCAATGACTTTCTATGGCTGGAGGGGACTTGAACCTGAGTCTTTCTATAACTTCTCTAACACCCCCATAACCAGTGGTGGGATTCTGCCGGTTCTAGGTGGTTCGGTGTTTTTTTGTAATTTTATTGGCCTTGCAGCTGCTGCGGGGCTTCAAAGCACCGCCCTACAGCTGATCAGTGTCAAAAGAAAACAAATGAGTAGACCCAATGGTGGGATTCTACTTCGGTAGAACCGGTTGTTAAGGGGTTAAATAGTTAAGCCAGTGGTTGCCAAAGAGGGCGGTACTGCGGGCCGTGGGATGCCTTAGGGGGTCGGGGTGGCAGGGAGGCGCTAGAGGCAAAAGGGGGCGACAGGGGGGGCTAAATGGCAAGGAGGGTGGCCCCCACCCTTTGCCCTGTGCCTCGCAGCAGTTACCTCCTTGCAAAGGAAAAAACTCCTTTCAGCTTTAGTTTAGGCTTGAATAGATCTGCCTCCCGACTCTCCTGACTCTGATTCGCTCTCAGCTGTTTTGTGCAGGCTCATTTGCAAGCTCTTGCTGCAAAGAGTGATTTTTTTCTCCTAGGTAAAAGGAAACCGAAAGTAAAGCAGGCTCTGCTGCACGCAGGGAGAGAGATTTCTTTTTCTCTTTGCTCACCAAAAAAGGTAGGTGTAAACAATGGGAAATTTAGTTCAAAAGAGGAGAGTTCAAGATTTTAAAACACAAAAGAAAACATTTATCTATTTAACTAGGGAATTGTAATAATTGAGATACTATTAATTGTATATTGTATTGAAAGCAGAAATGGTTAAGTTGTGGTTTGGAGGAATATATGGGGGAAACTATTTGGTTTATTATTATTGGTAAATATAATTAATGGATTTGTAAGAAATTGGATTGCATGGAAATAATTGGAATATTCATGTTCATATTGATTAATATACAAAAAAGATAGTTATATAACTAATTGATTTATATTAAAATGTTGAATTTGTATTAAACTGCAATATTACATAATTAACCAATGTGAGGATGGATATAAAAATAGATGACAATGGAAAGGGGTATAATATAGAATAGAAGGGGAAAATTGAATTTGATTAAAATTAGAGATGAGGATGAAGGGTAATATTGGTTTTTAAAAAAAATAGATGAGGAATAAATATGGCAAAAAGGAAATATAGAAATTGTAAATTTAATCGAAATGACTAAACACTGTTTAAATTTGTGAACCGGCCAAATACTCTGTTCAAAAAAAATACATTGTATGTTTGTATGTGTGTTTCTAATTATTGCTATTTATTCATATTTGTTCTCCTTTATTCTTTAAAGTTTAACAATTCATTCTTTATCTTAATATCTTTATATTTGTTTGGGTTTGGTTTTCTTCCCTTTCATCTTTTTTATTGTACAGCAATCTTTCTCCTCCAACATACCACCTTTCTCTTTTCTTTCCTTCTTACTTTCTCTTCCCCCCTTCTTCTCCTCCCTACTTCCTCTTCCTTTCTTCTTCTCCTCCTCTCTTCCTCCCTCTCTTAACCTCACTCCTACTCCTACTCCTTCATCCCTCTCTTGCTGTATCCTTTTATGCACATGGACTACTCAGAGGGCTGAAAAAGTAATTTTGGACTGGTCCTCGCACTTGTGACCAGTCCTCGAACTTACGACTGTCCTCACATTTTACGTTTTTTCCCTATCTTGTCACTATGATGAAGAGAAGCAGTGTGAAATGAGTGACACGGTTGTTAAGAATGCTACAATGGGCATAAATGATGACCAGTCATAAGTGCGAAGACCGGTCAAAAGTGTGAGGGCCAGTCAGAAATCACTTTTTTCAGCCCTCTGGGTAGTCCCTATGTGCATATGGACTACTCAGAGGGCTGAAAAAGTAATTTTGACTGGTCCTCGCACTTGTGATGTCCTCGAACTTACAACTGTCCTCACATTTTACGTTTTTGCCCTATCTTGTCACCATAGTGAAGAGAAGTAGTGGTGAAATGACTGACACGGTTGTTAAGAATGCCGCAACGGGCATAAATGTGAAGATGGTCATAAGTGCGAGGACCGGTCAGAAATGACTTTTTTCAGCCCTCTGAGTAGTCCCTATGTACATAGCCACGCCCACCCAGACACATGACCAGCTAGCCATGCCCACCCAGTCACATGACCACCAAGCCACACCCCCAACTAAGCCACGCCCACAAAACCGGTTGTTAAAAAAATTGAATCCCACCACTGCCCATAACTACTAAGAAAGTCCTCCCCCTAATTTTTTTTCTGATGAAGTGACATCATTCTCTGAAGATGAAAAAAGCTTCTAGTTTACAACCTAAGGGGAAAGCTGTTATCTAAAATCAGCTGGGGTCCATTCCAAGGAACCACATTTCCTCCAGCCCCAGGTTCTCTGCCTTGTTCAAATTCAGTTTTAATCTGCTGTACCTCATATAGTTTACAATTTGGCTCAGGCAGGAGCGTACTAGAAGGCAGAAAAAAAATGTAGATCTGGGTATCATCCACATATAGATGGCCCATCCCCCCACATTCTCTGACATTCACTCCCAGAAGCATCATAGACAGTAAGACTATAGGGGTCAAAATGGAATTCTGTTGTACTCCATAATCGGTATGGCAGAACATTTATCTCTGAAGACTAATCTAGACATGTGACTATCTCTAAAATTAACCCCTCCCCACTTCCAACAAATATATTCTATAGCCAGCTACTGGCATTACCAGAACCCCCATCATAAGTGCCACTGATTTTTGTTTTCATGAATTGCAGTTACATATCACAGTTCCATTTTGACCAGATTGTGGAACAGAAAAATGCTGGTAAAGTAGCTGTGTTACGCCCTTCTTCTTGTATATAAAATCTTGACCTAAAAAAATGGTTACTTTGCTCTCTACTCCCTAAGGTGCTTTCAAGCATAGCAAATTCTAGAGCACTACTTCATTCTTCACTATCAGCATCAAAACAGCACATTTTAATACTTCCAGAAAGAATATGACCTGGTCTGTCTTGAGGCAGAGAAATACAAACAAAAGGAATCTATACCTTAAAATGTACAAATTAATACTATCCCTATTATAGAAATCCAATGCTTTTTTCTAATTACATGTAATAATCGGTTGTTCTGGCAGATGAGTCTCCCCCACACACACACTTTTATTTGTAAAGAATTAATAGATTTCCCAGAAAAGGGCAGGCAGGGCAAAATATGTGACTTCTGTCGGCTGGATAATAGACTCTGGTTGTGAAATGGACCTTCCTAACTCCTCTCCTGCAACCCCTTTGTCCCTCACAGGTCTATTCTGAAGGACGAATGAGGAAAGAAGAAATTGGTTCCCTCCCTCTTCCCCTAACATAAGCCATTCAGTCATAGAAGAAGTTAATTGGATGCCAGATTACATTCTCACTAGCCATATTACTTCCAATGCCTGTTGGTATAACCTCTAAATTATTCTGGATTAGGTAAGTATGGGTAATAAATTCAAACAGGTTATGTCTACAGAGTACAGCATTCAATCAGAAACAAAAAGATGAAGCATGAAAGATCTAGTTTGACTTTGGTTTGTCATAGTCAAGGATTTCTATACAATTTTTCTATACAATAAGCAATCAAGAATAGCTTAATATGGTTGAATTCTATTCTTATTCTGCAGATAGGCAACTGATTTTTGGCATATAATAATAGGAGTTCAATGAGGGTTTTTTTTAACATTTACCAATCATACAATTCCAGAGAGAGTAATTATGTGAAATAGACATTAGTTTGCTGTCAGTAATTTGCTGAATTTGCCTTTGCAGAACATTTGAAGTTGTCACATACTTTCTGTATTGCATTCAGCCTGACAACTATGTAGAAGCAAATGTCAAAATCTCCAAGAAAACAAAGGCAGTCATTGGCCTCATTAGCTATGGAAATATAATGAAATAACCCAGCATAAAAGCAAATTAATAGGAATGAAATCAATAGTGACATCAACAAGCAAGATTGGACTATGATAAAAGACCAAAACTCAAACACCAAATATAATACAAGAGAATCAGAGTCATAGAGTTGGAAGCAAGTCATCCAGTCTAACCGCCTGCTTGGACAGCACCCATTGGAGTTTCTCTCACAAATGACTATCCAGCTTCCTTTTGAAGACTTCCAGTGAAGAAGAACAATTAATAAATGGAACAGTTTGCCTCCCGGAGTTGTGGGTGCTCCATTGCTGGGGGTCTTCAAGAAAAGATTGGACAACTCTTTGTTCATGATGGAATACGGTCTCCTGCCTTGGGCAGTGGGTTGGACTAGAGGATCTCCAAAGTCTCTTCCAGCCTTATGATTTGAGAATTTTAAGAATGTTAAGAATTCACCACTTAATATGATTAATCAACCAACAGCTCATATATTCAAGGAGTTTCTGCTGATGGTTATCATGAACCAACATTTCTGTAATTTTAACTGTTTGGTACTGGTTTTGCCTCTGTAGCAAAATAGTCTACACTTTCTTATATGAGACAGCCCTTTAAATACAATATTTGAAGACTGCTATCATATCTCCCCTCAATCATCTCTTTTATAGGCACTTCCTTTTTCATGGTAGGGGTTCATGATAAGGGCTTCCAGATCTTTTATTATCTAGATATTTATTATCTAGATAATTGTCTTCTAAATTTGATCAGATTGTCATGGTCTTTTTTGAACTGTGGTGCCTAGCATTGACATAGGGATTGAACCAGGACAGAACTAGATTGTATTCCTTATAATGTTCCTGTTAATGTTCCTCAAGATAGTGTTTGCCTTTTTAGCAGCTTCAATACACTGTTGGATCAAGTATCACCTGAGATTGACAAAGATATCCAGTTCCTTTTCCCACATACTAATACAAGCCAGGTTTTCCCAACTCTGTACTTTTATCTTTTATTCTTCTTATCCAGATGTAAGTTACATTTCTCTTTGTTACATCCCATCCTATTCATTTTAACCCACTATTTAAAGAACTATTTAGTTCTTCCTGATCCTTCTCCCTTTAGTCACAGGTTTGGATCATCTGCAGATTCAACTCCTGATCCAAATCACTGTGAAATTTGTTGAACAGCACCAGAGTTCAGAATTCAACTTGGTGTTTTCTTCCCAACTTAAACTTAACACCCATACTTTGGGTGAAGTTGTTTAGCCAGTTGTGAGGCCATCATTTTGTTCATTTTTTAAACCATTTCATTAAGGAGAATTTCATGGAAAAAAAATTGAAGTCTTTGGTGAAATCCAGGAATCCAATGTCTTCAGCATTCCCCTGAGCTACTAAGTCTGTAACTGTAGAGGAGGTTAGACTGGCATGATTTGTTTTCCACAACTCAGGCGGTTCCCATTAATTGTAGCATGCCCAACCAAATGATGATAAGCATGCATTTTTATCTATTTGGAAGCATTGCCTGATACAAACTTCAAACTTCCAGATTTTCCTGGTTCTTTGGTTGTTGTTTTTTCTGAACTCAGGATGACGTGTTTTTCTTCCAGCCCTCTCCTGCAGAAAATGTCAGAATAACTGAAATATTTCATTACCACTATTACATGCCTCTTTGAAAGTCTGGTCATTTAGTGCCACAAGTCCTCATCTGTATCTCCTGCCTTTAAATTCTCACAATAATTATGGTCCGTACTTTTATTTCCCTAACCCAATTTCTTATAATTTGGGTAAGTACATTTTTTCTTTACATAAAATACAACATCCCACATTTTCTATTGTGTTGACTACTTTTGGATTAGTTATAGTTTGTCAATACTAAGTGTTAATCACAAGAAATATTCCATATGCCTATCACATCATATTTGTCTTCCTGAATTAGGCTCCCTAGATCCTCCAGTTTATTTATTATATTTTTTACATTTATACATGTCCATTTTAGTGGCAGTACCTATAGGTACTACTTCCCTATTTGTTTTGAAACTTTTGAATCACACTAAACAGTGTTCCATGGCAAGCTTTGCTCAAATGACAGTGGAACATTTCTTGGAGAGAGAGTTCATATCTAGTGCTGAACTGTGTTGCTTCTAAGTTCCTCTTGACCATCTTCCTTCTTTGAGTCACACATTCCTGCATTTGCCCATATCAAAAGGAGCTTTTCCTCTTCTCTACCCCTTTCGTAGAGTTTCAAATGTCCTGTCCAGGAACTTCTTACCATGATTGCAAAGTAGAAATTCTCTCTTCAAACTCCTTTACCTTCTCTTTCATAATGTGACAGTCTGAGTCCCCTACAGATCGGAAGAGAAATACTGCACATATCTTGAAGATTGTGATATTGTTTTCAGTGCCATGTTGGTTGGGACCTGTCCTGTTGGCCCTGATGCAAAACATCCCTACTTGTTCTCTGCTTGCTCTGGTCTTGAACTCCTAGAAGTGCCTGAGAAAGGGAGAGAAGGAGGGAGGGAGGAAAGGGGGGAGGGAGGGAGGGAGGGAGGGAGGGAGGGAGGGAGG